>JARHVA010000264.1:490000-1090000 GCA_037957365.1 Torreya grandis | reverse complement strand
ATTTTAATAGGTAATTATACGAGAGAAATAGAAATAAACTTATCTAGTTTTAGACTAAAATGGACTCTGAGGTTGGAATTTAAAGAGCAAGACTGAGACACTGTCAGGAATCTAAATCTAGGTTCCATGTTTTAATTAGATAAGAGCATTAGAAATAGGACACCCTAGTGTCTAGTGCTATATTCCTTCCTATCATTATTTTGAGGATCTAAGATTTTTGGGTTTTGTTTATTTGGTAAATGTGAGCCTGTGTACCAAATTTTAGGGGATGGAAGTTAATGGATCTCGCTATAAGTTTTTTTCAATATTTAATACCTATATTTATCTACACACATGCAAACAATGAATACATCAAAATCAAAAGGGGGAAAAACTAGGTTAGTGGAAGAATGATCACATAATAAAAAACCCTACTATTCTAAGTGTTGCCTACATTAACCCTCAAACCAGGGTCTTAGAGCCAATGTAGTTATCCCTTAGGGAATGTGCATAATAAATGCACATGATAGATGCAATAATTAACTTTACCTAAGACCTTCCTTGATCAAACATACAAGTCTATGTGTGATGCAAAAAAATTAAGCTATATTATTGACTAATTTTTATTATGTCTAATGTGTCAAAGTAGTAAGTGTTAAATATAAAATGCCTTGTGTAGTCCTTTATAGAAGAGACTCATTATTTTGAATTTGAGATTTTTTATTCACATTTGTATGACATTGGAAAACTTAGGAATGTAGGAAAGAAAAGGAGTGAGATGCATCTTGTAGGAGAAACTGACCATTGGAATCAAATTTTCACTTGGATAACATCATAAAAAACTAGACACCCTAGGTTTCATCACTATAGTCCTATTTGGGTATTGTTTTTCAAAGAGTTTGGGACCTAGGGGATGGAATAATCCTAAAAGGAGCGACCTAGGATAGTAAGGGTTAAGTCTGGAAGGTTATGAATGATTAGGAATGGTGAAAGATGTGTCTAGGGTATAAATCAAGACCAAGGCAAATAAGAAAAAATCCATGTCTAAATGCAAATAAGACTGATCTTCTCCAATCAGATTCTCCTATAAAAGGATTATGAAAAGACATGATATGTGTGGTTGCTTGACAAATTTAGGGTGTATACATCC
This sequence comes from Torreya grandis, assembly GCA_037957365.1. Lineage (NCBI taxonomy): Eukaryota > Viridiplantae > Streptophyta > Pinopsida > Cupressales > Taxaceae > Torreya > Torreya grandis. Next base: position 1,088,871 of record JARHVA010000264.1, on the reverse strand, counting down.
ATACTTTATAATAGTTCTAAAGAGGTACATATAATCTAGAGAATAAGCAACCACTTAATACATCGACTCCTCAAAATACTATGATGATTCCTTCTAATACTAAAGTAGACAATAATACACCCCTTCAAAGGGGAATGATCAACAATAGTGCAAGTAAGAACCAAGTAAATGAGGATACAATATTGTTGAGGATATGAAGAAGATCAAGGCCAATATTTCTCTTCATGAGTTAGCTTAGATTACCAAACAAAAGGAGCTGCTCTATAAGTCTATTACTTAGAAGATGCTTATGGAAAAAGTAAAAGCATCTATAGATAAATTAAAGCATCTAAAACCAATGTCATCTACAAGAGTAAGCTATAAGTTCAACCCTTCCTGTTGATTATCTAGGCTTTTGGAAAGAACACTCATAACTATTTAGTTGGTTTTTGAACTTTTGTAACCATCATGCCTACTTTTATATGTTAAAAAATTGGCTTGACACCAAGCCATTTAAAGAGAATAGTTCATAATTGGATAAGATAGTGGTACCTATTGTTTTTGAACTAAGGGATGTGCATATCCAAGTAGAATATAAACCATGTGTTAAAATGACCATTGATATCTTGATAGTGGACATACCTAAAGGTTACAATGTTAAGTAGAGATTGGTCCACAGTGCTCAATAAATATCTTTCCACAAAATTATATCATATATGGCTACAATGGAGAGGAGTTGAAAATTAAATAAAGATTGATAGATATCCAATAATGAAGTATCCCATTACAATGTATAATGTCAATAATGAAGAGTTAAATTATGAGTCACCTAGCCTTGGTATTTATACTTTTACTACATAGAATCATGTACAAAATATAAAATTAGAAGGTTCAAATAAAATGTGGACTCTAAACTTTAATGGTGCTAGATATAAGAAAGGATAAAGTGTGGGAGTTTATTTGATTTAATCTAAAAAGTAAAAAGTTTTTGGCATCATATAGGTTGTAATTTCTATGCACTAACAACAACATTAAGTATGAGGCTCTAATTCTAGGGTTATAGTTTGCACTTAATAATATGTGAAAAAAATATTGTTGTAGGTTTATAAATTATGTATCCAAGGTAACCAGGGATTGTGATGAGGTTTCATATGTGCTATAATGGTAATGATAAAGGGTGCTTTAATGAGCCTCACTATTCTTACGTGGTTCTTTAGTGTTTGACTAAGGCATTTGATGGATGATATTGTTGGTCTAGACATGTTTTAGAGACCCTATTGGGTGTTAATAGTGTTTGTAATGAGTATATAAGTTAGTACATCTCATTTGGTAGTTCATTATTTCATCTAGACATTTGAGGTCTAGTGGCAAAAAAACTGAGTACTAATTTGATGATGTCACCATTGCCACATGGGAATGAGTCAAGGGGTGTTGGTCATATGGTAATGATAATATTTGTGCCTAGTTTATATGTAATAAATCTCAATCATGTATTTAATCACAATCAAATATATAAGGGTGAAAAGTTAGCTTCTCAATCAGAACTCATTGTTTTTCCATACTTAAACCAAATTTACACGTGATAAGAAAAGCTGAGTAAGCACTTGGATGATGTTATCTATTGTATGTGTGACAATGTCAATAGAAATTGATCATATGGGTTTTTTAAATTATGATCCTAGTTAATTTGTGATAAAATTTAGATCATGAAATAAAGCATGTCAAAAGATATGCTTGTTAAAAGTTGGCCTCCCAAGCAATTTTATTGACATAGTTGGCTCTGTGATAGAAGATTTTGAGAAGGCTTTTTAAAGGTGTTATATCTGACATGTGCAAAGGTTTCATGATTATTTTTATACACGGTTAGATTAATATTTGAAAGGAAAACATATTTTTAAATTTTTGGGACATGATATTGATCGAGGCAAAATTTATGACTCTATAAAGTTGGCCTTGTAGGCATATTTCAATAGTTCCCATACTTAGTCATTTCTACACAAGTTAAAGTTTGAGCAAGATTGATGAATCACATTTGATCTAATATTATAATAAACAAAGAGATGAGGATAGGTACATAGTGTTTAATGATTAATCAAAGGTAAAGGATAAGGATCTAATAGTGAGTGGGTGTTCATACAGATTTATCAAATGATGAGTGTTGATAGTTAAAGACTAGATTGATCCATAAAGATTGATGGAACATGTTGAGTCAAAGTATCCAGAGTGAATGAGATGAGGTTAAAGTGACATATTATAAAATTTAGATTTTTAATACTATGTATTACAGTTTAAATAATATTGATGGTGTGAGATTGATCTAAAGCTGAGAGGACATGAGATGCAAGCATGATGTTTGAAGTTTAATTGTGACTGTTTGCATTTGAATATTTAAATTTGCAAAGGAAAAACTAGTGTCTTGTTTTTCGGCTATAAATTTATATCCAAGATGAATTTCCTCATTATGTAAAAATAAAATTGGTATATCTAAGGAACATCTGTAAACATAGATTTGAAGATCTAAAAGTGTGTAAAATCATAGTTATGGTGCTCCAAATATCACTATGTTTTTTACTCTATCCTACAAGTGACACAAGAAAGATTGTTGAAGATTATTTTGATATCTATTGATGAATTAGATATTATGGAGTGTTGTATACTCCATGAGGATGTTATTTTTAGTATTTATAAGTTTGACCAATTGATATTGAGTATGAAAATTACATAAGAAGTTGACTATGTTCATTGAATACATTGGCAGTTTGAATGATCATGTTGAAGGAGAAAGTTGAAGGTGCTATAAGCATAATTTATGAGTCAAATGAATATTAAGATATTTTATAAGTCTAAAATACTTATTTGAATGCCTTAATTATTATATTTTTCCCCTAATCATATGTGGAGAGTCAAATATCTTGACTTTATTTTGACAGTGTATGACTAGTTTGAGTGGTCATCTTGAGTGTGATAATTTGAGGTATTTTAGCATGTGTTAAAGTATATAAATAACATATAGATTTATCTGAGTTCTATAATAGTTCACACACGTGATTTAATCATATGGATATGTGAAATTTTTGAGTGTTTAGTTTAGTAGTTTGTAATTGGGTTTTTTGTGTATGGAGACCTAAAGAGTGAGGTGACCTAATTGGTAGGTTAAAGTGTGGATTTGGTGTTATAAGTTGCATGGATATATGTGGGAGTGATAAAGGGATTATGTGGAGTGGACCTATGTTCTTGAAAGTGGTCCTTAGTTTCTATTTTTCTTGTTGAAGTGCTAAGTGGGTGAATAGGTCTCCATGAGACCTATAAGAGCTACAAGGGCCTTATTTAAAGGTGTATATACTTAAAGGTGAGCCATAAATTATATGAATTACATTTACAAATTTTATCAAGCCATGTCTTAATTTGAGAGAAGCTGTAAGGGTTAAGGAAATTCTAATGACTGACCAAGAAGTTATTTTATCATGAAGGTTATATATATATAGTCAAACTAAAGGAGATGGTTTTTAGGCTTGTTAGAGAGGTATGAGAATTAAAATGAAGAATATAAGAGTCTAAGTGTTCCTAATGGTTGGTTTGATGAGTAGAAAATATTAAGGATTATGTGTATGAACTATAGGTCATGTTTTTGAGATAAAAATAGTGATCTTATAGGTTTAGCATGAGTAAAGAGGTATAGAGTAATCCAAAAGGATGTTTTGGATATATTGAGTATGAGAAAAGGAAAGCTAGTGTCTATGAAATCTTGGTAGCTGGTTTGAGAGATTGATCAGTGTGTAGTCTATGTGTATCTAGTCATGTTTTTGAAGACTATGATAGAGTTAATTTTGTGAAGGATGCATTGAGTGTTTAGAGTTGAAGAGTGGGGTTAGTTGGGATGTGTAATGATTCCTAAGTGATATTCATATGTTGGTTTAAGTATGTAATGTACTTTGACCAACAAGGTGTGTTGGGTGATAGAGTTATTTCTTAAGGTGAAGGGTAATAATAAAATTTCCATCATAAGGTGTTGTAGACATTAGTTCAAATGTGGAGTTTTTTAAGGTAGTTGGATAGTTGGTTAGTTTCCTAAGGGGTTTGTTCCTCCTTGCATGGTGAGACTTGCTAAAATTTTAGTTATTATGGGTGCTTAGGTAAATAGGTGTAGAAGCTCCTTGTGGGATTGTAGTCTCACTAAATCTAGGAATGGTAGTTCTTTGATAATTTGAAGATGGTCTAAATTGGTTATTGTTATTATAGGACAATAGTCCAATTATAAGTTTTAATTAATTTTCTCTCCCAATAGGGTTTCTCATGTATGGCATGTGTTATGTGCTTGATCTTGCATTATCTCTCCTATTTATTACTATGAGTGATGTGTATGCTTCATAAATGTATCTTTGATTGATTAAGAGTTTAAGAGAATTGAAATTGAAGTTGGATTATCTGAGCTCATTGATTCACCCCCTCTTAATGATTGTACTTCTAACAATTAGTATCAAAGTGGGTCCTTTGGAGGAAGCTTAATAGCTTGAAAGAGTTTGTGAGTAGGTAAAACTATGGCTAAATATTTGAAGACAAAGAATAAATTGTGTAAGGCTATGATCAAGGCACTTGAAGATGAAATATGTATTTCAAATAAAAGGGGCAAAGAGGATGAGAATGTTATGAATGATCTCAAGGTTTAGATAGTATATTCCAAGACATGTTTGAGTTCAAAAGATAAGGACATAATTCATATTGAATAAGTTTTCCATGACAATAGAGAAGATGACAATGAGGAATAAGAATTTGATCTAGTAGCTAAGCTCATGAGTGCACTTGGTAAACCAAAGGAGCAAAAGAAAAGGAATCATAACATGAGGAATATGATCAAAGGTCTTAGAGTAAAAGTCAATTCTCTTAAGGGATTTTTGATAGAACAAGAATTCAAAATAAAGGATGACACGGATAAAGAAGCTAAGAGTGATAAGAAGACTATTCAAGTTCTTAGAGGTCAGTTTATGGCTATTATTTAAAGTATAAAATATAAAGAGGTTGAGTACATTCAATTGGAAACCAAGCTAGATTTATGGAATGATGAGTATGAGAAATTTGTTGTCAAGATAATTAATCTTAAAGAAGATTAAAATAATTTAGATTAGGTTAAGAAAAATAAAAGAAGACTAGTTAAACAACCCAATACAATAAGGTATGACAGATATTTTCATGGTCATTGTCATTTTTTGTATCAATATGGTCATAGGGAAAGAGATTGTATAAAGATAAGCTCTAATAATGAATTCACATGGATCCTTGGAAGAAAGAACAATTGGTCTTGGAGAAGACTTAACTCAGATTAGTCAAGAGGTTAATCAATGGTGTTGAGACCAAAGACTATGAAGAATAATCTTGATCTAAGTTGACTACCTAATACTACAAGAAGGAATAAAATATGAAGAAGATATAGGAATGCCAAGAAAATTTATCTTCTATCTAGGTAGAAAAAGAAGATCAAAATCATCATCAAGTAAAAGGTATGAATGATCTTGTTTGTTTCAATTGTCATAGAGTCGGTCACTTCTAGGTATTGTAAGAATAGGTTGAATGATTTCTCAAATAAAAATAAGGTGTATGGAGCTCCTTGTGTGCAATTAAGAAGTCATAAAAGGGTATGAAAACCTAATTATGTCAGGAGAGATCAAATTGAGACTAAAGATGGTTTTTTTTTTCATGATAGACATGAAGGGAAGACAAGAGTTTATATTGTCTGATTTTGCTAAAAAATCTAAATAAGATAATTATGTCAAGCATCCTTTCAAATTCAAGTAGGACTATAAGTCAGAAAAGGATATAGAAAGATGGGAGTATCTAGAGTTTTAGGACTTTTAGTCTCACTATGTCAAAAGTGTGTCTTCCTCTAAGATTCAAGGAGACACTTTTTAGAAACAAGAAGCATGGTAGATGTTAGTTAGGTTATGTTTGTTGTTGTAGGACAATAAGGTAATGAGAATATGTGTTAGATTAATATGAAGGAATTTGTTGATTGGTAGATCTATGTGTCAAGATGCTCTTTTTTTGATCAGTTTGCTCTCATTTTTTGAAGAACTATCTTAAAGGATGAAAGGTAATGACTTAAGGGTTTGATGTCTATAAACCCTAAGGTGTGTGTTCAAGATGCTAATGGCTCAATTTTGGTATATGGAACTAAGTGAACATAAAGTGGAGAATATGAAATGTTTTCATTAGTTGGTGATATGCTTGTAATTCATGGTTAAGCCTAGTTTAGTATTCTTTATCATGAAATAATGTTGGCAGTGTGTGCAAGTTTTGAGAGTAGGGAATGTAAGTTTTCCAGGTGACTAATCAAGGAAGATGAGGTGTCAAGATTTTTTATTTCTTAGAAAGGTATGTTTATCTCATTCATGTGTGATCAAGGTGTGTTCAATTTTATTGATCCTAAAGGTAAGAACTTGTCAAAATTTTTTGCTCAAATTGATTGATCAAATGTTGAAATACTATAACACAAGGTTGTTATGGAAGATGAGGAGAATATGTTATCATATCTTTGATATCATGAATAAGGTCTTTGAGTTTTATTGATGATAATTTGTGTATGCTATGGATTTATGGGGATCTAACTCAATTAGTTTGAATGGATTAAAGAGCTATGCATAATGTTAAGGGGAGCATATGTGAGATGCTTAGTCGTGTTGAAGATGTTATGTTGTCTGTTATAGATGAGAACTCAAGTAGATTGTGATGATGACTTGATCAAACCAAGTCAAGTGATTTTACAATGTATTTGAATCCTCATGAATAAACAAAGGGGGAGATTTGTAATTGGTTAGGTCTTAGGATTAGAGGACTGTGTAGTTGAATCTGAGAGAGAAGGTATAGAGGAAATTGTATTGTTTCATCATTGTTGAAAATGGTTTGAAGATGTTCAAAGAAAATGTGCCTAAGATCAGGTAACTTAAGGGGAGTTTGTATCATCTCTTAGAGATGGTATCTTCCTATTATTAGTACTTGATGTCTTTTTAGGTCTGTAAGATCAAAATTTTAGCCCACTTTGTCATTGTGTTGAAGGGAGACAAAGAACCTAAAGAGAGAGATAGAGTCTAAGCATAAAATTTGTAATGGTGTTTGACATTAATTAAAAAGGGGGAGATTATTCAAGGTTTTTTAATGATGTATCTAAGGTGACCAAGGATGGTGATGAGGTGTCATGTGTGTAATAATGATAATGACAAAGTGTGATTCTATGAGCCTTAGTGTTCTTACATGGTTCTTAAGTGTTTGACTAAGTAATGCATTTGATGGATGATATTATTAGTATGGACATGTTTTATAGGCCCTATGGGGTGTCAATAGTTCTTATAATGAGTATGAAAGTGAGTAGATCTTATATGGTACTTCATTATTTCATCCAAACACTTTGGGTCCAGTGGTAGAAAATCTAAGTAAGTAGTTTGATGATGTCACCATTACCATGTGGGAATGAATCAAGGGGATTTGGTCATATGGTTGTGATAAAATCTATTCTTATTTGATATGTACCAAATATAAAGTCATATATCTAAGTTTGGTCAAATATATGATGGTGAAAAGTTGGATTCTTAGTCAGAATTCATTGTTTTTCCATAGCCAAGTTTGCTTGTGATAAGAAAATCTAAGTAGGCATTTTTATGATGTTATATCTTGCACACGTGAAGGTGTGAAGAGAAATTGATCATATGGGTTTGTTCAATTTTAATCCTAGTTGACTTTTTATAAAATTTAGATCATGCAATGAAGTGTGTCAAAATATATGGTTTTTCAAATTTGTCCTTCAAGGTATCTTTTTGACATAGTTGGCTCTATGATAGAAGATTTTTAGAAAGCTTTTTAATGTCATTATATCTAGTATGTGCAAAGGTTTCAAAAGAATTTTTATATATGGTTGTATTATTATTTAAAATGAGAACATATGGTGAAATTCATGATACATGAGATTGATCAAGGAAAAATTCATGACTATATAAAGTTGGCTTTCCAGGCATATTTTAATGGTTCTTATACTTGGTCATTTCTACATTAGTTAAGGTTTGAGAAAGCTCGATGGAGCATGTTTACTCCAAGATGTCAAGAAGTAGTGAGATAAGGAAAGGTGAATGATGTTTAAAAATTTATCAAAGGTAAAGGATAAGGATATAATGATGAGTAGGTGTTCTTACATATTTATCAAATGGTGAGCATTGATAGTTAAAGACTTGATTGATTTGTAGAGATTGATGGAGCATGTTGAGTCAAAGTTTCTAGAGTACATGAGATGAGGTAAAAGTGATAGATGTTTAATGTTTGGATTTGGTAGAATATACATTAAATTTTAGACAATATTTATGGTGTGAAATTGATCTAAATCTAAGAGGACACAAGATGTAATCATGATGTTCAAAGTTTAATTGTGACCATTTGCATTGGAATTTGTAAAAGAAAAACCAATGTCTAGTTTTTAAGATATAACATTTGATCCAAGATGAATTTACACATGATATTAAAATAAAATTGGTAGATAAATCCAAGGTGAATTTGGAAATATATATTTGAATATCTAAAAGTGTGTACAAACATAGTTATGGTGCTCTAAACATGACAGTGTATTTGACTGTGTTGTACAAGTGACCCAGCTTGTTTTATATTATTTCAATATATATTAATGACTTGGATAATGAGGAGTTTTTTATATTCCATGAGGATTTTTAATGGTATTTTTAGGTTTTACCAATCGATATTGAGTATTAACATTACTTAAGAAGTTGACTATGTTGAATACACTGATAGTTTGAGTGATCATTTTGGAAGAGTGAGTTGAAGGTGTTTTGAGTAGAATTGATGAGTCCAATAATTATGGAGATGTTTTATAATTCTCAAAGACTTATGTGAAGGATTTGATTATTATATTTTTCCCTTGATCAAATGTGGAGTGTCAAAATAACTTGACTATATTTTGATAGTATATGACCAATTTGAGTGGTCATCTTGAGTGTGATAGTTTGAGGTATTTTAGATAGTGTTAATTATCTAAATAAAATGGAGATGTAGATGATGTATATAATAATTAACCCATGTTATCTAATAATGTGTCTATGTGAAATTTTTGAGTGTTTGGTTCGGTAGATTGTGACTAGGTTTTCTATGTATGAAGACCTAAAAGCAAGGTGACCTAATTGGTAGGTTTGAGTGTGGAGTTAGTGTTCCAAGTGGCATGGACCCATCTGGGAGTGAGAAAGGGATCATGTGGAGTGGACATATGATTTTGGAAGTGATATTGAGTTTTTAGTTTTTCTCATTAAAGTGATAAGTGGGTGAATAGGTCTCTATGAGACCTATAAGAGCTAAAAATGCCTTATTAAAAGGTGTAGTTGCTTAAGGATGACTCATAAATACTATGGATGACCTTATTGAATTGTATTGAGCCATGTCTTAATGTGAGAAAATCCTTAAGGGTTAAGTCTAGTCTAATGGCTGACCAAGAAGTTATTTTATCATGAAGGCTCTATAAATAATGAAACCAAAGGAGATGGTTTTTAGGCTTGTTGGAGAGGTGTGAGTGTTGAAACAAAGAAGAGAAGAGGTTGAGTGTGACCAATGGTTGGGTTGATGAGTAGATCAAATTAAGGACTATGTGTATGACCTGTAGGTTATGTTTTTAAAGTTAGAATAGTTCTTTTATAGGTTGATCATGAATGAAGAGGTCTAAAGTAATCCAAAAAGATGTTTTGGATTTTTTTAGTATGAGTAAAGGAAAGTTGGTGTCTGTGAAAGATTAGTGGCTAGTTTAAGAGATTGATCAGTGTGTGGTATATGTGTATGACCATTTGGTCATGTTGCTAAAAACTATGACATAGTTACTATTGTGAAGGATGCATTAAGTGTTTAGAGTTAAATAGTGGGGTTAGTTGGGATATGTAATATTTCCTAATTAATATTCATGTGTTGGTTAAACTAAATAATGTTCTTTGACAAATAAGGTATGTTGGGTGATAGATTTTTCACTGAAGGTAAAGGGTAATAATTATAGTTTCATCATTAGGTGTTATAGAAATTATTTCAAAGGTGGAGTTGTTCAAGGTATCTAGATGAGTGGTTATTTTCCTATGGAGTTTGTTCCTCCTTACAAGGTGAAACTTAATAAAATTCTAGTTGTTGTCGATGATCAACTACATAGGTGTAGAATCTCCTAATGGGATTGTGGTCTCACTAAAACTAGGAATGGTAGTTCTTTGATCATTTGTAGATGGTTTAAATTGATTCTTATTATTATAAGATAGTAGTCCAATTGTATGTTAGAGTGGGTTTTCTAACCCAAGAGGGTTTCCCACGTATGTCATATGTTATGTGATTGATCTTACATTGTCTCTTTTGTTCATTACTATGAATGATGTGTATGTTTCATAAATGTATGTACTGATTAATTAAGAGTTTGAGATATTTAGAATTGAAGTTGGATTATATAGGCTCACTAATTCACCCCCCTAAATGTTTTTACCTCTAACAAATATTAGTATTTTATGACTTGAAATTGGTGGTCAATCAAGTTAGAAATAAATACCAATGCAAGCTATCTTATTTGAAAAGATACAAGCATAGATCATGGGACCTAATTAAAAGCTTTGAAGCTTTCATCATAGTAACACTTCTCAGAGATAAAAATAAGATTTCTAATTAATTAGATATTATTGCTACTAATCTATATCTGATATAAGAGTCTAAGGAAAAAAACTTCTCTATTGAATTGATATCATGCCCTTTAGTTCCAGATGATGTAGAAAATTTCTAGGTCTTTGATGATGACCAATAGATTATTCAATTTACAACTAATTCAAGGGAATTCAAATCCAAAATAATTAAAAAAAGGACATTAATCACCTCTATGAAGAGGAATTAGACAAAGAGGGTGTTCTTCATCTCAAAGTGAATCAAATTCTAGTTGGGTTGGTCTCTTTAGAAAGACTAATTGACATAGACCCTCAAGCTCAGCAACTTAAGCAACCCAAGGTTAATGAATCACATTTCAATAGAAAAAATCTAGGAAATGATGACAACCCATGTTAAGTTAATATCAGCCTTAGCTGCACCTCATAAGAGAGACACTGAGTGAAGGATTTAATCACTTGATATAGGGATGTCATTTCTTGAACATATGAATATTTTAAATTATATGATCCATAGGTCATTAATCATATGATTCCTTTGAAGTCAAAGCATAAACCATTCAAGTAGAGGCAAAGGCAAGTCAATCTTATTTTGGAACCTCTCATTTAAAGAGAAGTAGAGAAGCTTTTAAGGGAAAAAATCATCTTTCCAGTAATACATTCTACCTAGGTGGCCAATTTGGTCTCAAAAAGAATGAAGAATAGTTAGATCAGATTATGTGTGGACTCAAAAAATATAAATAAGGCCTCTAAAAAGGATAATTATCCTCTACCTTCTCTAGATTAGGTGATACAAATAGTAATTGGTTCACAAATGATGTCCTTCCTAGATGGATTTTCAAGATATAATCAATTACTAATGCAATATGAGGACAACATGAAGATGGAATTTACCATGAAGTGGGGAAATTATGTGTATAAGAGGATGCCTTTTGGCCTAATAAATACAATATCTACCTTTCAATGCACCATAGATCATGCTTTGAAGGGATTAATAGGAAAATACATAAGCATCTATATAGATGATCTTATGATATTTTCAAATAATAGGAAATACAACATAAGTCACCTACATTCCATATTCAAAAGATGCATAAGATTCAGTGTTTTAATAAACCTAAAAAAGAACATATTTAGAGTGACTAAAGGTAGGATTTTGGGGCACATCATCACCAAGGATGGGATCACCATTGATCTAGATAGAATTCAAGTGATTTCAAATATTCAGCCACTAAATAATAAGGAGCTTAAATCATTCTTTAGAAATATTAAATTTTTAAGGAAGTTCATCTCAAGATTTACAAAAATTACTAGACCTCTGAACACCATGCTCAAGTAGGATGCCAAAATAAAATGGACAATTGAATCCAAAAACTCCTTCTAAGACATTAAATATGCAATATCATAGGCTCTAGTATTGATTAATCCATATTTTATGAAATATTTTTATTTATACTCGGTCACATTAGAGCATATGATTACTATTGTCATCACACAAAAGAAAGAAGATATTGAGCATCCAATTACATTCATGAGCATAAATATGAAAGATGTAGAGCTTAGATATTATATGATTGATTAATAATATGTTTCCCTTATTAAGATAGTAAATAAGTTTTGGCATTATATCTTGAGGAATAAAACCATTTTCATTGTGCTTGATCCCACTATCAAGCGCACTCTTTCATAGAATGAGCTAGGAGAAAATTGAGGGAAATTAATGGCCAAGTTGCAAGAATTCAACACAAATATCAAGCCCACAAATATCATTCAAGGCCAACGTATTATTTAGCTTATAACTGAACATGATCCATGTGTCACCATTAAAGAGGTATGTGAAGCTCAAGTATCTAAATTAAAATGGTATACTGATATGATATAATATTTAATTATAGGAACTTATTCCCTAGAGCTCAATAGAGAAAGAAGGAGAGCTTTAAGGCTCAAAGCTACTCATTACATGATCAATAACGGAGTCCTCTATAGAAAAATTACAAAGTAATTTATCATAGGTGTGTATCTATAGATGAATCTAAATAAATCTTAGAGAACTTGCATCAGAAGATAGGCAGTGGTCATCCTTCAAGAAATACCACAACCCATAAAATCTTAATAATAGGCTACTATTGGCCAACAATTTTCAAGGATGCTCATGCTCATGTGAGAACATGTCATGAATTTCAATCTCTAGCCAAGAGAAAAGTACAAATAATAATGTTTGTATAACTAGTTATTGAAGGAAGGCCATTTTCCCAGTGGGGTTTAGAATTCATTTGTGTCATCAATCCAAATTCCTCAATAGGCCATAAATTTGTGCTTAATACCATAGAATACTACACTAAATGGACCTAAGCTATAACCATAAAGAATTGTAGAGTAAAAGACGTGATTCACTTCTTGGAAGAACACATAACAACTAGATTTAGCATACCCATTCTTTAGTTTGTGATAATGGACTAGCTTTTATATTAGTATAATTTACTGAGTGGGTACATGACAACTACATTATTATAAAGCCATCTTCAAACCATTACCCTTAGGGAAATAGACTGGTAAAATTAATGAATAAAAATTTGAGTGATGTAATTAAGAAATTAGTTAGAGACAAGCCTAAGTGCTGGCACAATTTATTGAATTATGATCTTTGGGTAGATAACACTAGACACAAGCTAGCCCTTAAGCTTCACTCTACCTTATGGTATATGGATGTAAACCAATATTCCCAATTATGTTGAATTTACCCACTTATTAGTTCATGCAAACCTACATGAAACTAGGTGATAAGGTAGGATCAAGATTGTTTGACATAATAGAAATGTAAGGTTTAAGGTTTGAGGCCTTATAGACATTTAGTAAACACCAAGACATGGTCAAGAGGTGGTTTGATAAGAGAGTGAAATTCAAAGCATTTAGGATTTTATATCTAGTGTTACTTTGCCATAAATCCCATAAAAAGAAAGGACAACATGATAAATTTTCCCCACTATGGATTAAACCATACTAGATTTTAGAGATAATGGGTAATAACATGTTTTGTCAAAAGGACCTCTAAGCCAATGAGCTTACATATCCAGTCAATGGATATTTCCTAAATCACTCCTTTAGGGTATGCCATATATGGATATTAATGATTGATGGAGGTTAAATAAATATAGTTATAATAATAGATTAGATTTCTTGCTTTCATAGACTAGTTTCCTACTTTCTAGATTAATCTTTCTTGCTTTCAGTATTTTGCTTTCTTAGATTAGATTTCTTATTTTCTTAGTTAAGTTCTTTGCTTTCCTAGATTAGTTGTTATTTGCTTTCTATGATGATTGAAATTGTGTTTGCTCTGACTATAACCAACTTAAATCCAAAGCAAATGAATTTATGACTTATAGAAAAGGATAAAATTAAACTCTTGACACTTTAGGTCTAGTTTATAGATTAGGTGTATTTCTATGTTTTTGAGTCTTTAGGATGAAGGTAGGTAATCATGGATTATTTTGAAGGGTGTCATAATTGAATACTTTTACTAGGCACATGTGAGTTGCTCTTAGATTACTTTATAAAAATTAAGAAATTTTTCTTAATTTATTGGATCAAATGTACTTATCACATTAAATACCTATTAGAAGTGATTATTCTAGGTATAGGTGTCGATGGTAGGGATGTTCTAGTAATAATTTTTTTATATTTATACCATCTCAATAGGGTTATAGATCTTCTATTTTCCATTCAAGAAAAAAATAAAAACAAAAGAAGAAAATAAAACCAATGAGTTAAAAAGAGCAAAAGATAATTTAAATAAAGTCAAAAGGCTCACATGATGAAATAAGGTTAATGTACCATGCATCATGATTAAAAGAAAATAATGGAAAGAGAGGGAGAAAGAGGCCAAGGTATATTTTTTGGGGATATAAATTCCTGGTTGGTAGCACAAAAATTCTTAAGCTTCCCTTATTTTTGATCTTTAATAGATACTAGAATAAAACCTACAGCTTCATCAAGCCTTTGACAAACTAATCATAGTAGGGGTTAAATAAACTACATGTTTTTAACACACATAGATCTAAGAAATTAAAAGGAAACTATGTTGTGTGAATTAATGCAAGAGTCTCCTTCATGTTTTTAATTTAAGTATTATTCTATGGCACCCTTCATGGTTGATTTGAGATTACAAACTAGAGTTCTAGGTTCTCAAATACTCAAGAGTATTTCCCCTTTGAGTCACCATTTATTGTACCCAATATCCCCTCTTTATGAAAATGGGGACCCATTTTTTTTGGATTATGGTATTAATTTTAAGCCCGTTTGCTATGTGTTTATACAAATTCTAGGAAACATATTGATTAATATTATGTTTTCATAGGATAAACTCTTTTATTCTATCAATTTAATTCTATTAGGTCTATGTTTATTAATCTTATTATATCAAACTCATGATTTAACTAGTCTCTTTGCTAGAGTGTTTGTTTGGGGACCTATTATTTTTGGAGATTGTTCTTTTAGGACTTATGAAATTTGTCTTTTTGGGTTTTATGTTTTGGGTGTTTTTTCTATTTCCCTTTGTCAACTAATTCTCTATGGACTTTTTTCCCATGGACTTATTCTATTAAGGAAATTTTTATAGACATTTTGTCCAAAATAATTCCCACGAATGAATTACGTTTGCAAACATTCTATCTAAGAGATTTTTCCATTAAAATCATTCCTTTAAACATTTTGTCCAAGACATCATGCCATTCGACCTTTTCCTTTTGAGACTTACCCTTCAATACTTTTGTCCTAGACCATTTTACCCTTTAAAAGTTCTTTCAAACATTTGTCTAAGAGGTTTTACTGCATACCAATTCCTTCAAAATTTGCATCTCAACCATTTTGTTTGAAAAAAATGTATTCCATTAGACTTTGTGTCTTGGGCACTTTGTCCAATGAAATTAGGGTCCTTGTAGCAATTCCCTCACATTATTCCCCCATAACAACTGCCCCAAGATAAATACCATACTACTAGTTCCCACCCTTGCTTAGAGAGAATTTTATTATGTCTTTAGCTTGACTTAAGATTTTAACAAAGGTTCCTAATATTATTTTTATATTCTAAGTGATTGATATTGAATGTAAGATCTCTTTTATATATTTTAGCCTAGGTCTTAATCATATTTCATTCATACAACTAAGACCTTACACTATAATATTCATTTAGGGTCTTTTTTATATATTTCGCAAAGTACTATGCTAAGTTTTCTTCTCATTTATACTTATAGGAGTAGAGTTAACTAGTAAATAACAAGTGTCAAAATCGTAGGGATTTAAGTCAAGTTGATGATTGTGAGGATGTCTTTGACGATTGTGCAAATGTCAAAAATAAACTCAAAGGTAAAAATTTTGGGTTTAAAGTTTTGATGGTCAAATGAACATCATTGAAGATTATGAGTATGTATTTTATGGTTGTTTGAACATTCAATTTAGTCTTAGTAAATAAAAGACATGAGATAAAATTATGATAGTCACATATACATCATTATCAGTCATAAGGATATCTTTGATGATCACACATATGTCAAATTTAAGATTAACAAGAAAATAATAGGGGATTAAATTTTGATGATCACATGGATTTCATTGATGGTCTCATGGACATCTTCAATAATCATAAGGATGTCTTTGACAGTCATGTAAATGTCAAAAATAAGATCATAAATTAGTTGTTTAGAATCAAAGGTTAGTGGGCTTAGGTAGATTGATGGCTAGTATTGATCTATATAGCTAATATAATGGTATGAGATTAGGACATAATTTTCAAATTAATGAGGATATAACAAATGTTAAAAGCTCATAAGATTCAATTAGTCAAAGCAATATATCTATGAAACATGTTAACTTGAGCACAAATAATTGATGGTGCAAGATTAACATGGACTTTTCAAAGGTTTAAAAACAAGTGAGAAGCTACTAAGTGGTATAAAAACATTTGAGCTATGACTATAAAGAGTAAAAAGGTCATACAGAGCTATAAATGTCATTCTCACATTCCATTATGCAAAATATCAATGTTATGAGTCTTAGGTGGACTTTTCAAAGATCTAGACCCACTGAGAAGCATGGGCAACATATAATGCATAGTTATTTTTGGTTATTCATAGTTTCACTAGTTCTAAAGTATTGATATATTGATACTTCTCTTTGATAATCAAACTTGTAATTTGGTATCCACCAGCTTGACCATTCAGACCACATAACCTTTAAAGGCTAAGACTTTGTGCATGTATAATTTTGTAAATGGTGCATATATTATAAATTTTTTCATGTAGTTCAAGCTATAGTTATAAAAATTACCTTCATATTTATACACATGGACATGCTACATAGCTTTTTCAAAGGCTATTTTAAACTGATAACTATAAGTAGACTTTTATACAATAGTTAAACTCATGTTCTAACTATCACATGTAACTACCTTACATGAACTTTGAGGATGAGGTGACCCATTCCCCAAGCCTATTTAAATAATTGTAATCTAACTTGTGTTTTTTATGAGAATTTTTTTGAATATAGGATCATTATCAATTGTGATCATCAACGAATGTGTTTATATATTTTCTTTCCAATTTATATGTAATCAATTATTACTTTCTTTGGTTTTATGTGTGTAATTATTTCTAGTAACATGCATAGGTTCTGAGATTACTTGTCATTTTAGAAACCAATTAGCGAAGTGAATTTTAAAAACTAGAGAGCCTTCTTTTCTACTTTACCCTTCCCTTTTTCTCAAGTTTATTTTTAGACCTACCCATTTTATATTAGAAGCCAACCATCCATCCAAATAATATAGAGATTAACTACCCTTATTAGGAATCATATCTCCATCCAAAAACCTTGTCAACAACCTATATGCCCTACCTGTTATTATATCAATAGATTGGAACATACAACATACCTATAACTCATGCCTTGGCATGAATTTTACCTTTATTAAGATCCTAAAATGTTAGAGGCTACCTCATTTGAATGTTTTGTGCATAAAACCTACATCAACACCTAAAACCCTAAACCTTAAACCCAAAACACTAAAACCTAAACCCTAAATTATAAAATGTAAACCCTAAACCTAACCCTACACCTTAAACTCTAAACCCTAAACCTTATCCCTTAATCTTAAATCCTTAACCCTAAATCCTAAACAATAAACCATACCCTAGAACCTAAACCTTAAACTAAAACCTAAATTGAAACCCTAAATTAGAATCTAGACCTTAAATTAAACACTAAACACTAAATTAAACCTAAAACATTCAACCCTAAACTAAACCTTAAACCATAAACACTAAACTAAACCTTTAACCCAAAACTAACCCTAAGCCTTAAATCCTAAACCCTAAACTAAACCTTAAACCCTAAACTAGACACTAAATATTAAACTAGACCCTAAAACTTAAACCCTAATCCTTAAAACTTAAACTAAATCTTAAACCCTAGACTAAACCCCAAAACCTAAACTAACCCCTAAACCCCAAACCCTAAACCCTAAATTTTACCCTAAATAATAAACTAGACCCTAAACGATAAACCTTAAACCCTAATCACTAAATATTAAAGTAAACCTTAAACTCCAAACCTAAACTTAAACCCTAAACTAAATGTAATCTTAAACCCTAAAACCTAAACTAAACTCTAGAACTTATAACTTAAAATGTAAACCCTAAACCTTCACTTAAACCCTAAAATAAATCTTAAACCCTACTCTAAACCCTAAAATAAACTCTAAACCTTTAACTAGACCTTAAAACTTAAAATAAACCTTAGACGTTAAATTAACACAAACCCTAAAACCTAAAACCTAAACTTAAACTAAACACTAAAAACTAAAATAAACCCTAAACTATAAAATTTAAACCATAAATTATAACCTAAACACTAAACTAAACCCTAAACCCCAAACCTTAAACCCTCAACCCTAAACTAAAATTATTCTTAAACCCTAAAACACTAGACCCTAAATCATAAAGCCTAAACCCTAAGCATAAACCTAATTCTAAACCATAAATTAAACCTAATCTAAAATAATAAACACTAAATACTAAACTAAACCCTAAACTAAACTCTAGACCCTAAACCTAATCATAAACCCTAAATCTTAAACTAAACCCTAAAGTAAATGCCAAACCCTAAACATAAAATCCTAA
The DNA here is from genome assembly GCA_037957365.1 of Torreya grandis. Classification (NCBI taxonomy): domain Eukaryota; kingdom Viridiplantae; phylum Streptophyta; class Pinopsida; order Cupressales; family Taxaceae; genus Torreya; species Torreya grandis. The sequence continues at coordinate 1,070,069 of JARHVA010000264.1, read as the reverse complement.
ACCCTAAATCATACACTAACCCTAAACTAAACCCTATACATTATACCCTAAACCCTTAAACCCTAAACTAAATCCTAACCCTAATCCCTAAACCCAAAATTAAACCATAAACCCTAAGCCCTATACTAAACCCTAAACTAGTCCCAAAACACTAAACCTTAAATCCTAAAGTAAACCCTAAACCTTAAACTAAACCCTAAATCCTAGACTAAATTCTAAACCTAAACCTTAAACTAAACCATAAACCTTAAACCCTATACCCTAAAACCTTAACACTAAACTCTAAATCATAAACTAAATCCAACCCTAAACCCCAGACCCTAAAACCTTAAACCCTAAACCTTAAACCTTAAAAATTAAAACCTAAACTAAACCATAAACCTTAAAAAAACCCTAAACTAAACCCTACTCCCTAAATTAAACCCTAAACCTTAAAATCTAAACTAAACCCAACCTTGAACCCTAAAACACTAAACCCAAAACCCAAAACCCAAAACTAAACTCTAAACCATATGTCACAGACCCTACCCTAAACCATAAAACTTAAACAAAATCCTAAATCCTAAATCTTAAACCCTAAACACTAAACCCTACCTTAAAGCTTAAACCCAATCCTTAACCCTAAAAGTTAAAACCTAAAACTTAATCCTAAACCCTAATATATAAACTAAACCTTAAACCCTAAAACCTACATTAAACCCAACCCTAAACCCTAAACCTTAAACTAAACCTAAACCCAAAAACTTGAACTAAAAACTAAACCCTAGAAACTAAACCCTAAACCCTAGAAACTAAACCCCAAACCCTAAACCTTAAACTCTAAATTAAACACTAAAACATAAATTTAACCCTAAACTTTAAATTAAACCCTAAACCTTAAAATCAACTCTAAATCCTAACCCTAAACTAAACCCTAATCCCTAAATAATTTCTTAAACCCTAAACTCTAAACTAAATACTAAAACCTAAAATCTAAACCCTAAATTCTAAACCCTAAACAATAAAACTTGTATCCTAAAGCTTAAAATAAACCTTAAAGCCAATCTTAAACCCCAAACCTTAAACTCTAAGCTAAACCCTAAAACCTAAAATCTAAACCCTAAATTATAAACCTCAAACCCTAAATAATAAAGTATGTACCCTAAATCCTAAACTAAATCTTAAACCCTAAACCCAATCCTAAAACCTAAACCTTAAGCCAAACCCTAAACCCTAAAATTAAACCCAATCACAAACCCTAAACCCTAAATCATAAACCCTAAACTAAACCTTAAAACTTAAACCCTGAATTAAATCCTAAACCTTAGACCCTAAAATAAAGTAAATTATAAACCCTAAACCTTAAACTAGACAGTAAACCCTAAAATAAACACTAAATCATAAAGCCTAAATTAAAATTTAAATCCTAAATCCCAAACTAAACCCTGGATTAGAAACCTAAACCTAAAACCCTAAACTAATCTTTAAGCCTTAACCCCTAAACCCTAAACCAAATAGTAAACCTAAACCTTAAAACCTAAACATTCTTAACACTAAACCCTAAACCAAACCTTAAATTGTAAAACTAAATAATACACCCTAAACTAAACTCTAAACCCTAAACTAAACCCTAAACCCTAAAATCTAAACCATACCCTAAACCTTAAGTCCTAAACAAAACCCTAAATATTAAATTAAACTGTAAACCCTAATTTAAACCCTAAACCCTGAATTAAATCTAAACTTTATCCTCTAAACTAAACCTTAAACTCTAAACTAAACCCTAAAGTCTAAACTAAACCCTAAATCTTAAACTAAACCTAAAAAATTAAACCCTAAACTAAACACTAAAACCAACCCTAAACCCAACCCTAAACCCTACAACCTCAAACCTCAATCCTCAATGCTAAACCCTAAAACCTCAAACCTCAATCCTCAACCCTAAACCCTAAAACACTAAACCTTAAACCCTAAACTAAACCCAATCTTAAATCCTAAATCTTAAATCCTAAACCCTACATCCTAAACACTAAACTAAACGTAATCCAACACCTTAAACCCTTAACCCTAAACTAAACCATAAACTCTAAAATTCTAAACCTTAAGCTAAACCCTAAACCATAAAAACTAAACCCTAAAACCTAAACCCTTCACCCTAAACTAAAACCTAAACCCTAAATTAAATGCTAAACCCAAATCATAAATTAAACCTTAAACCCTTAACCCTTAACCAAACCCTAAGCCCTAAACCCTTAAACCTAAACTAAATCATTAAACCTAAACTAAACACTAAACCATAAACCCTCAAGCCTAAACCTTTAACCAAACCTAAACCCTAAACCCTAAAACCTAAAACTTAAAACTAAAACCTAAATTAAACCCTAGACCATAAACCCAAAACCCTAAATTATACCCCAAAACCTAAACTAGACCCCAAACCCCAAACCCTAAACTGAAACCTAAATGTTAAACATAAATTAAATCTTAAACTAAACCCTAAACTAAAACATAAATGTTAAACTAAACCCTAAACAAATCCCTAAACCCTAAACTAAACCTTAAACTAAACCCTAAACCTTAAACTCTAAACTAAACCCTAAACCTTAAAACATAATATGGACCCCAAACCCTAAACCCTAATCCCTAAACCCAAAAATAAACCCTAAACCCACACCAACCCTAAACTAAACCCTAAACCTTAAAGTCTAAACTAAACCTAATCCAAAACCTAAAACCCAATAAATTCAATTAAAGCCTAAAACCTAAACCCTAACCCTTAAACCCTAAACCATATACCCTACCTTAAATTATACACCCTAAACTAAACCCTATACACTAAAAACTAAACCCTAAATCCAAAATGAAATGATAAACCCTAAACCCATTACCTAAACTAAATACTAGCCTTTAAACCCTAAACTAAACCCTAAACCCTAAACCCAAATGAAACCCTAAAGCCTAAATTAACCCCCTAAACTAAAAACCATAAATTAAAAACCCTAAAATCTAAACCTTAAACTAAGCCCTAAACTAAACACTAAACCCTAAACCCTAAATTAAACCCTAAACCCTAAATGTAAAACTAAATATTAAACCCTTGACTAAGCCCTAAATCCCAAACCTTAAACCCTAAACTAAACTCTAAGCCCTAACCCTTAAACCCTAAATTAAACACTAAACCCTAAATCCTAAACACTAAAACTAAACACTAAAAACTACCCTTAAATTTAAACCCTAAACTAAACCGTAAACCATAAATCCTAAAATAAACCCTAAACCAAAAAAGTGAAAACCCTAAACTAAACCCTAAATCCTAAACCCTAAACTAAATCATAAACCCTAAACCCTAAATCATAAACCCTAAACTAAACCTTAAACCTTAAACTCTAACCTTTAAACACTAAACCCTAAACTTAACACTAAACCCTAGACCATAAACCCCAAACTAAATCTTAAACCATATACCCCAAACCCTAAAATCTAAACACTAAACCCTAAATCCTAAAAAACTAAACCCTAAACCCTAAAACCAAAACCCAAAACCCTAAACTAAACCTTAATCTAAACCCTAAACCTTAAACTAACCTAAACCCTGAATGAAAACATAAACCCTATACTTATCCCTAACCCTAAACACCAAATCCTAAATTGAATACACTAAACTAAACCCTAAACCCTAAACTCAATACCCTAAATTTAAAACTTAAACCCTAAACCCTAAAACCTAAACCCTAAACCCTAAATCTTAAACCCTAAATTCTAAACCTTAAAACCTAAATGAAAACATAAATTAAACCATAAAACCTAAACCCTAAAAAACCCTAAATCCAAAACCTTAAATTAAACCCTAAACTCTAAATTCTAGACCTTAAACTCTAAACCATAAATAATTAACTTAAACTAAACCCTAAGCCTAAAACCTAACTAAACCCTAAACTAAACACTAAACCCTAGACTAAAACCTAAAACCTAAACCCTAAATCCTAAAATATACCCTAAACCCTAGACCTTAAAAATCCTAAACACTAAACCTTAAACCCTAAGTACTTAATCATAAACTAAACTTGACATTAAACCCTAAAACCCTAAACACTATACCCTAGGCTAAACTCTAAACCCTAAACCCAACCATTAACCCTTAACCCTAAACCCAGCCCTAAACACAAACCTAAACCTTAAACCCTAAACTTTAAACTAAACCTTAAACCTTAAACCCTAAACCCTAATCATTAAACTTAACCCTAAACATTAAACCCTACACCTAAAATGAAACCATAAACTATTGTACCCAACACACACCCTTTTCCCATAAGGAAATGGGGGACCACCTTTTTCAGACTATGGTCTTGATTTTGAGCTGTCTTTTATGTGTTTTATTTGCAAACTTCTAGGAAAAGATTGACTCATTGGCCTTTTATACTTTGGTAAAATGGCATTGATATTATGTTTTCATTTTAAGACTTATTTCTATTGGGATTTTATTTTAATTCCTTTTGTTATTTTATCCAACTTATCTTTTATTGGACCAATCTTTATTAGATGTTTTTCCCAAGGAATTTGGTCTTTTTTAGGATTTTTCCTATTGGATTTTTTCCATGGACTTATCTTTGTTGGGGAAATTGTTACAAACATTTTGTCTAAAATAATTCCCTGATAGAATTAGGTCTACAAGATTTTTTCCATAGGCACTTTACATGATAGAATTCCTTTAGAATTTTTGCAATTTCCCTTCATGTTAGAGGTACAACCACTAAGATGGGGGATGAATCAATGAGCCTAAATATTTTAATTTCACTTGTAGTCCTTTGAAACTATTAAAAAATCAACATATATCAACTTGATCAAGCAACATTAAAAAGAGAGTTCATTCATTCAATGCATACACAAGATAGAAAACATAAAACATAGTTCCTATGGGAAACCCTCATGGGGAATAAAACCCAGTCTCAAGCCTACAACACAAATGGACTATTGTCATATAAGAAATTACAAACAAGAGACTAGTCAACTCCTTTAGACCATCAAACCTTGATCATATCCTCTTGACCAAAGGTATTTAGTGAAACTCCAATTTCACAAGGACTAAACACCCCTAAGGAAAACCAAGTCCTTTAATCCCTCCTTTGAACACCACCTTGGAAAGATATCTTTAAAACTTGATGATAGATCTCTATTTATCACTCTTCACCTTAATTCTTTCACCTAATACTCCTTTTTAGCCATAACACATTAAATACTTGTGCCAAAATACAAAGATCAATTAGGACACATTACATATCCCAACTAACCCCACTCTCCAAATCTTTACTCCCATTCTCTTCATCATACTTGTAACAACTCTGTTACCATAACAAAAATTTGATCATGAGGTCATTCACATAGATGATACTCTGATCTACCTCACAAATTAACATCCAAGCTTACACAAACATAACCTATCCTTCACTCACACTTCAAAGCATCAAACCTATAAGAGCACTTGTTATAACATAGAAATATGACCTATAAATCATACACATAATAATGAACAACCTTTACACATTAACCTATCCACTAGGCATGCTTCCTCTCTTTTCTCCTCAAATCTTCACTCTACTCCACTCTTATAATCCTCTTCACTCATCTTCAACTTATAAGAGCACTATTATACCATCAAAATTATGACCAATAGGTCATACACAGAGACCTAAATCTACTCTACTCATTAACCTAACCATTAGGCATACTAGGTCTCTTCTTTTCTTCACTTTAACAAATATTGTACTCACTCAAGCCTCTACTAATTCCCCCCAAGTATCTCTTACTCAAATCTAGAAACTAACAAATTTGGTTTCACTATTTATAGAGAAAACATGGTAATAACTACCTTGGTCATCCATTAGGCATGCCTTAACCCTTAAGGCATCTCTCACATCAAGACATAGCTCAAAAAAATCTTCATAGGTTAGCCATAGCATTTATGGCTCACCCTTAAGAAGTTACACCTTTTAATAAGGCCCTTGTATCTTTTATAGGTCTCATAGAACCTATTCACCCATTTAACACATCAATGAGTAAAAAAAGAACATAAGACCACTTAAAAACTCATAGGTCCAATCTACATTACCCCTTAGTCATTCTCAAATTCTTATAGTCATCATTACACTCATTTGTGTAAGATTAATTAACATTCTATGCAACAATCACCATGAACAAATACAAAGTCAACTTCTAAACCTTTGTTTAAACTACATATAATTTTTCAAACCTTCATTATACACACAAATGATACTAATATAGTATAAAACATTTCACAATAGCCAATTAACCATGAAACATCTAAAAAACATATATATAAGCTCAATTACTCTTTTTCAATTATTTATAGTCAATGCATGAACACATAGTCATCTTGGAATCTTAATATATTTGATTGTACACACTTCTAGATTTTCAAATCAGGTTCATTAGATTCACCATGGATTGCTCTAAAACTTTTATTCTTAAATCAATAATAAATTTCACTTCTATCAAAATATATGGATAAAATTAAGAGCTCTAATTTTTCCCTTTGTAAAATTCAAATACTCATGATTAAACCTTGAACACCATGCTTGCATATCATGTCCTTTCTACTCAGATCAAATATACACCATCGATCTTGTTCAATCTTTAATACATAGGTGTCAATTCTCAAACATTAAACCTCAGTCACTTTGACTTCATCTCATGTAATCTTGTAATGTTGACTCATCATGCACCATTGATCTCTTGTATGTAGCTTAGTTTTTAATAATGATAAAAAACTATCACATTGATCTCTTGAATTTAATATACACCATTGATATCTATCTATATGATCTCCCACTCACTCTTGATCCTTGGAAGAAGCTCTATCTTTATCTCTACTTAGTGTGAAACATCATGTACCTATCCTCATCTCTCTACTTCTTGAATTCTTGGAGGAAATGCACTTTGTCAATATTTCTCAAACTTTAACATGTGTAAATTTGACTATGGAAACCCTACTTATCTTCCTAGATGGCCAACTTTGTATAGTCATTTCTTTTGTTGCACTTAAATGCATGATCTACAATTTATACCATATGATCTCCTTACATAAGAGAGTCTAATCATATAATAATATACTACTAGAACCTTCATGCATGTAATATATAATTACATTAAAATTCCTTCTCAAAATCTTCTATCACAGAGATTAATATGCTTAGAATTTGTTTGGGAGACAAACTTTGCTCCTACATAACTTTTATTGTGCTTTGTTGCTTGACCTAAAGTTAGAGTTAAAAAACTAGGTATATAATTGAAAAAATTTGATATGATAAACTTCCCCTAAAACATCCACATGTGTGAGATATAAATTTATCAATATGCTTACTCAACTCTTCTTGCCATATTATAAATTTGGCTAAGTATGGGAGATATAACTATCAAAATGCTTGGGAGCCCAACTTTTCACCCACATATCCTTGAATGCACTTAGATGCATGACCTAAGATCTAGCACATAGTAAATATGGAAAATTTTGATCACAAAAATATTACCAACTCCCCATAACTCATCTACATGTGGTAATAGTGATGTCAACAAACTATTTACTCATATTTTCTACCACTAGACCCAAACTATCTAGATGAAAACTATGGACTACCAGATGAATTCCACTTATGCACACAGTCTCTCAGAGAAATTATAACATCTTAGGGACCTATTTTATATGATCCAATCACCATACTCATCAATAAACATATCTAATCATGCTAAAACTTAAGATCAACCAAGCCTCCTTTAAGCACATCTTATAGGACAAACACATTTCACACATTGTCATTGTCACTTAGGCTATCAAATTACTCTATCCACTCACTAGGATACCTCCATTAAATAATCATGCCATCATTTAAAACTCTCCAACAATCTCCCCCTTTGTCATTGATGTCAATAAACATCATTTAGCTTACCTTCTCTCTCTTCAAGAACTCTCACAATAAGAACTTTCTCCCCCTTTGACACAATGACAAAGTGGGCACCAATTGATCTTGAGGATATAAAAATACCATTAATATGAAAGGACCATATTATAAAGATGATACAAACTCCCCCTTACCTTGAGCCAACCTCTTATTACCTTGTCAACTTTCTCTTACTCCATGCCAACACTCTTCTTCAACTAAGAATAGTAACCAATGAAGAAATAACAAAAAAAACACTAAAATCTGATGAAACTTAACAAGATATGTCTAAGAGGGACTCCCCCTAACATTTTTAATCAATTACACCTTGTGAGCATCTTAAAATATCCATAAATCATGAAGAACCACGTCACAGGCTTATTATCCTTCTCTCTCAAACCACCTCAAGGACCACCAATAGAATTTTATGCCACTCACCAAATAGAAAAAAATCTCTAAAAATAACCTGAGAACTCACTTTTAAATACTCATGCCTTTCTCTTTTGGATAAACTAAATGAAAAGCACATCTTCAAGACTATGCCTATTTAGACTTCTTGTAGCCCTACCTGGAACTTATAGATCCCACAAATTTATATATACATAACTTAAAGACCTAAAAATTCATATATAGAGTACTCTCATATGCCCCCTTAATCACAAAAATTTACAAAAAACTACTTCATCCTCTAAAATATACTTGTTTCACAAACTACCTAATTAGGCCTCCAACTTGACAAAAACTTGAATAACTTGATAACCAAAAACCTTAAATTCTTTATGAAGATTGATTTAACAAAAAATTTGGTCCATTTAACATATTAAGAAGCCTCATAACTCAACTCATAAGATATACCACTTTTTTAATAGAGCCTAAAACCTTAGAATCTAAAAATAAACAAGGTCTACATAACACCTTCTAGTCAACATCAACCTCTAAAAGTTATTATACACCTAAAGATAACCATTAAACGTTTTTGTAACAATATTTCATCTTATAAACCATTGGTAACCTTAAATTCCTATAACTCATTTTAGGAATTGCAAGCTCTTAAGCACAAACTAGACAACCTGAGAGCTAACAAAAATATCCAATTTGACTTCAACATACCTTTAGACCAAAAAAACACATAGAGCACATAAAAAAGAAGTTCACAAACCTTTTAGAGAACCAAACTCTCTTTTACATTCCATCAATCTCATTAAGCCACCTAGAACCACCCATTTTGACCCTATACTAAATCTCCTTCACAAACCTTTAGAGCAAACACATGAAATTATTGCTCCCCCTAACTTCATGCTTCACTAGGAACATGACATCTTTAAAAATTATTCAAATAATGTCCAATCACAATAAATAATCATATATAGATACCTCATCTTCAAAATACTATGAAATTCCATGACATACATAAATTTTTAACAAGCCTTTAATAGGCTTAGGTAGATCTAAAACATACTCCTAGAATAAAGGCTTTCAAATTATAGGCTTACTTGGCATCTACCATAAATGGATATGTAAATAGATATTTTAAACTCACCTTTATACTATAGCATCCAAATAATGATCAACAAGCTAACTCCTTCTTAATATAGGAACACCAAGATTCTTGACACTCTTTTTTAATCCAACAAAAGATATATATAAAAATAATGCACAAACATACCTTGTTTTCATACCTTCTCATCATACAATATCTGACAACCACCAACTTCCTCTAACTAACAAGTGTCTCCTTGAAGCCTCGATAGAGACACGCTGACCCACACTATCTTAGAATAATGTGAAACCAAGAGTTACCCACAACTCCTCATATTCCTTTTCCTCCTTGGTCATATGATATTTATAGTTCTTCTTCTTCTTAAGATTATAACTATCCTCAATCAACACCTTGGATTTATCCTAAAGCTTAACTTGAACTAACTATTGTTTTTCCTTTTCTATCTAGATAGTTGACATATTCTCTACTTCAGACTTGTCAACAAATTCGGCAATAGAAACTCTTGATTTTCCTTCACTTTTGATCCCTTTTTCACATTGGCAAAAAATCCACCAATAATCTTAGACACAACATGATTAATCTCCTTAGTATTTACAACCTCATGTCTCCATACTGTATTTTGACTCTTCTCATCTTTTACAACCAACTTACCAACTTGACCTTTGAGTTTAAACTGATCTATAACATATTATTCTAAAGCAACTTTCTTATCAACCTTTAGACTATTGTGATTATAATTGATAATATTTTGTCTCCATAATAAATAATGAACTTTATTATGCACAATGTAAGTTTCATGTACTTTGATATACCTTGAGGACCTATTACCTCTACTTGGATAGAATTTAGCAGAGTGTCCAACTTTATGACAACTGAAACAAGTAATGCCCTTCATACCTTTTGACATATTTGAATTGTAATAAATCTTTGGCCAAATACTCCTTCTATCATATCTCCATGAATGTCCATACTTGACTAAATTCTTTCTATAGTTCTTAGCTATATGACCATACTTATTACATGTATAATAATGACCATGAAATAAACTAGCATACCTTGAAGCATTTGGTTATCTAATAGATTTTATTTCATTACTCTTGACCTAATATAAATTATCTTAACATTCTTAAAGTTTACTTATCTTGAGAAAAAATTTCTCATGTTCATCCATCAATGAACCTAGCTTAGTTTTCAATTAAATTCTCTCATTCTCTTTAGCTCTTATACTTTAAATTATAGCCATTAACTAAACTCTAAAAACTTTGATTGTCTCTTTATAACTCTTAGCTCCTTTATCCATGTCATCCTTTATTCTACATGCTTTCTCTATCAGAATTCCCTCAAGAGAATTGACTTGTGCTTCAAGACCATTGATCATATTCCTCATTTTATGATTCCTCTTCCTCTATTCCTTTAGTTCACCAAGTGCATTCATGAGCTTAGCTTCTAGATCAGCTTCTTCTTCCTTACTATCATCTTCCCTATTGTTATGTAAATTTTCTTTATCAAACATGATGTCCTTTTCTTTTTAACACAAAAATGTCTTGGCATCTACTAGCTAAACCTTGAAATTATTTTTAATATTCTCATCCTCTTTGGCCTGTTTCTTCAAAATACATATTTATTCTTCAAGTGATTTGATCATATCCTTCCACTATTTATTTTCTTTCTTCAATTACTTAGCCATATTTATACCTACTTAGGATTACATTCAAGTTGTTAGGCTTCCTCCAAAGGACCCATTCTGATACCAATTGTTAGAGGTACAACCATTAAGGGGGGGATTAATCAATGATCCTAGATATTTTAATTTTAGTCCTTTTAAAATATTAAATAATTAACATTTATCAACTTGATCAAGCAACATTAACAAGATATCTCATTCATTCAATACATACACAAGATTAAAAACTTAACACATAGTTATTAAGGGAAACCCTCATGCGGAATAAAACCCACTCTCAAGCTAATAACACAAATGGACTACTATCCTATAATAAATTATAAACAAGATATTGGTCAAATCCTTTAGACCAAAAAGCCTTTATCATATCCTCATGACCCAAGGTATTTATTGAAACTCCTATTTCATAAGGAACAACTTCCCTTAAGGAAGACCAAGTCCTTTAGACCCTCATTTGACACCTCCACCTTAGAAATTATGTCTTAAACACTTGATGATGGATCTATATTTATAACTCTTCACCTTCACTCTTTCACTCAATACTCTTTATTTTCCAAATCACATTACATCATTGCACTAACATACAAAGATCAATTAGGACACATTACATATCCAAACTAACCCCACTCTCTAACTCTTCACTCACACTCTATTCAAAACACCTAAAATAACTCTATCACCACAATAAAACCATAAGTTCATTCACATATATCACACTCTAATATTCTTCACAAATCAACCTCAAATCTCACACAAACATCACCTATCCTTCACTCACACTTAAAAGCATCAAATTTGCAAGAGCTCTTATTATGACATAGAAATATGACCTATAGGTCATACACACAATCATGAACCCACTCTACTCACAACCCATCCACTGGGCACACTTCCTCTCTTTTCTCCTCAAATATTCACTCTACTCCACTTGCACAAGCCTCTTCACTCATCTTCAACCTGTAATAGCACTATTCTACCATCAAAATTATGGCCTACAGGTCATACACATAGACCTCAATTTACTCTACTCATAAACCCAACCATTAAGCACACTTGGTATCCTCTTTTATTCAATTTAATTAATATTTTACTCACTCAAGCCTATCCTAAGTCTCTTTTACTCAAATATAGAAATCAACACATTTGGTTTCACTATTTATAGAGAAAACATGGTAATCACTACCTTGGTCAGCCATTAGGAATTCCTTAACACTTAAGGCATCTATAACATTAAGACACATATAAAAAACAATCTTCATAGGTTGAAAATAACATCTATGGGTCACCATTAAGCAACTACACCTTTTAACAAAGCCCTTATAGCTCTTATAGGTCTCATGGAAACATATTCACCCATTTAGCACATCATTAAATTAAAAAAGAACATAGAACAACTTAAAATATCATAGGTACAGACTACATGAACCCTTATTCATTCTCAAAAGCTTACAGTCATCATTACACTCTTCTATGCAAACTCAAGAAACATTATGTGCATATAGTCCCCATGAATGAATACATAGTTGACTTCTAAACCTCTGTTTAAACTATGTAAAATTGGTCAAACCTATATGATTCACATATATGATCCTTATGGACTCTAAAACACTCATAAATATCCAATTCACCATGAAACATTGAAACAAAATCTATATAATCTCAATTACTCCTCTTAGGTTAGTTACAGTCCATGCACAAACACATAGTTAACTTAGAACCTCAATATATTTGATTATACACACTTCTATATTTTAAAATTAGGTTCACTAGATGTGTCATGAAGTCCTCTACAAATTTTATTTTTATATCAATAGGAAATTAGACTTTTATTGAAAGATATGGACAAAATACAAAGCTCTAGTTTTTTCCTTGGAAAAATTCAAATATTCAAATTCAAACGGTCACAATTAAACCTCAAACACCATGCTTGCATCTCATGTCCACATTACTCATATCAAATACACACCATCAATCTTATTTTATCTTTAATACATAGGTACCAATACTTAAATATTAAACCTCAGTCACTTTGAACTCATCTCATGAAATCTTGCAATGTTGACTCATTATGCATCATCAATCTCATGTATGTAACTTGGTCTTTAATAATGCTAAAAAACTATCAATTTTATCTCTTGAATTTAATACACATTTTTTATCTCTATCTGTACAATACCCCACTCACTATTGATCCTTATAAGAAGCTAAATCTTTATTTATACTTAACATTAAACATCATGCACTTGTCCTCATCTCATTACTTCCTAACTTCTTGGAGAAAATACACTCCATCAATCTTGCTCAAACTATAACATGTGCAAATTTGACCATGAAAACTTTACTTATCTACCTAGAAGGCTAAATTTTCATAGTCATATGTTTTTCTATGCTTGGATACATGATCTACAATTTGGACCATATGATCTCCTTACATAGGATAGTCTAACCATATAACAATATACTCTTAGAACCTTCATAAATTCATGATATAACACCATTAAAATCTATTCTCAAAATATTTTATCATATATCCAACTATGCTTAGAGAGACTAACTATGCTCCTACATAACTTTTTCCATGCTTCAATGCTTGACCTAAAAGTTATCACAAATATACTAGGTATAAAACTAAATAAGTCCATATGATCACCTTCTCCTAAAACATCCACACATGTGAGAAATAACTTCATAAATATTCTTACTTATCTCTTCTTTCCATATTACAAATTTAGCTATGGGAAAACACTATCAAAATACTTGGGAGCCCAACTTTGCACCCACATATCTTTGACTGGACATAGGAACATGACCTAATATTTAGAGCATAAAAACTAGGGACTAATGTTATCACAACCATATGACCAAATCCCTGTAACTCATCCACACATGGCAATGGTCATGTCAGCAAATTATCTACTTAGATTTTATACCATAAGACCTAAACTATTTGGATGAAAACTATAGACTACTAGATGATTTCCACTTACACAACAAGCTCTCAAAGCATAGATAAAATCTTATAGACCTCTTGCATATTCTATAATCACCATCATCTTACTTGAACATCTCTAATCATGTCAAAACTAAATATCAACCAAGCCTCCTTTAAGAACACTAATAAAATCACATTACATACTTTATCATTGTCACTTAGGCTATCAAATCACTTTATCCACTCACTAGGACACCTCCATGACATCACTAACAACTCTCCAACACCATAGCCCTTCCACACCTACCCTTTGGGACTTTTTTCCATTCCTTTGCCTTTTTAAACCATTCCTTTGAGCATTTTGTCTGAGACATTTTCCCTGAACTAATTGAATTACTTCAAACATTTTGTTTGAGACATTTTCCTTGAGGAAATGAACCTACCCTTTGGGATTTATGTAATCTACCATTTGGTACTTTTGTCCCAAACATTTTTATGATAAAATGACCCTATGGCCTTAACCCACCTACCCTTTGATATTTTTGAAAGTGCCCTTCAATATTTTGAAAATACCCTTTGGGACTTTTGTCCTAGCCCCTTTTTCCCTTCAACCCATCTCTTCAAAAATTTTGAAAATGACCCTTTAGGATTTTTTGAAGTGACCACTTAACATTCAAGACTTTATCCTATGTCCTTTTCCCTCTAAGACTTACCCTTTGGGACTTTTATCCCAAGCCCTTTTGCTCTTTGACTAATTCCCTTAAGACTTTTATCCTAGGACTTTTGCCCTTTTGACCAACTAATTTAGGTATTTTATTTTATATATCATGCCCTTTAGACCTTTATAAAACATCCCTTACAAAAATAATTTAGACATTTTATCTAAGATAATTGGGTCTTCATGAAAATTATTACAAACATTTTATCTGAAATAATTCCCCTAATGCAATTCCTATGGGATTTATGTCTTGGACATTTTATTTGACAAAATTAAGCTCTTTGTAATATAAAACTTGTAATATTTACCCCACAATAATTTTCTTAAGGCCAATATGATAATGCTAAGTGGTACCCCTACTTAGAGAACATTTTCATTATGTTTTAAGCTTAATTTAATATTTTTTTAGCCTAGATCCAAATTATATTTTATTAATACTAAGACCTTAGGCTAAAATATTCATGTAGGGTCCTTTAAATATGTTTCCCAAAGTATTATGTTAAGTCATCTTTTCATTTATACTTTCAATAGTAGAGATAAATAGGAAATGACAAGTGTCCAACTTACAAGGAGTTAAACTAGTGTGATGGTCAAATGGTTATCTTTTAATGCTCTTATGAATGTCAAAAATAAAAGGACATAGGTTCAAATTATGACAATCATGTGGACAACATCAACAGTTATGAGGATGTCTTTGAGGGTTTCATAAATGTCAAATTTAAGATCAATAAAAAAATAAGGGATTAAATTATGATGATCACATGGATGTCATCGATGGTCATGAGAACATCTTTGACAATTGTGTAGAATTCAAATTTAAGCTCATAAATTAGCCATGTTTTAAATAAAATATTAATGGGCCCAAGTAAATTAATGGCTATCATTGATCCATATAGTTAATCTAATGGTGAAATATTGACATAAAATTTTCAAAAGAATGAGGTCATGATAAGTGTCAAAAGCTCACATGGTTCAATGAGTCAAATCACTAGATCTATGAACTACATTAACTTGAGCATAGATGATCTATAATGAGATATAAACATTGAATTTTAAAAGGTCTCAAACCTAATGATAGACTACCACTTAGCACAAAAAAAATTTGAGCTATGAATAGCTATAAAGATCACAGAGGCCTCATGGAGCTACTAAATTGCATACTCATGTTCTATCATGTAGTAAATCAACAATGTGAATCAACATTGGACTTTTCAAAAATCTAGACTCAATAAAAAGTATTAAAATGCATGTGACTATGAAAGTAAGGATTTATAAACTAAACAAGAAAGGGTTACAATTACAATGGATGGCATTAAATGCATAATTATTTTCATTTAACAATAGTTTCACTTGTTCTAAAATATTGGTAAAGTGGTAGTTATCCTGGACATATGTCTAATTTCAATTTTGAAGTGGGATAATATAAAAGATCATTATGATGTTCCTAAAACCTATAAAAGAATCTAATATCATGTATTTAAATCTATAATTTTAAAAATTACTTTCATCTTCATACACATGCACATGTTGCATATCTTTTGTAAAGGCTATTTTAAACTAATATCTACAAATAGAATCTTATATGGTTTTGAACCATAGTTAGAACTCATGTTCTGACTATTACTTATAATAACCTTTTATGAACTTAGAGGATGAGGATACCTCTTCCCCTAGTCTATATAACTAATTTTAATTCAAATTGGATTTTGGTCAGATAATTTTTAAACACAAGAGCAACATCAATTTTAATCATCAAGAATTGTGTTTGTGTATTTTATTTCCAATTTATATGTAATTAGTTGTTAATTTATTTGGTTATATATTTTAATAATCTTTAGTGTGAGAAAAGTTGTGAATGAATTCTTGATTATTTTAATTGATGTAATAATATGTAGATGTGTAACAACTATTGAAATATTGGTAAACATATTGGTTAAGATAGTTAAGTTAAAATTAATTCATAATTTTTATTATGTATGATCTCTTTCGTAGATATATTTTTTTATATGTGTGTAATAGATACCTTAGATTCTTCATTAGCTCAAGCCATAATATCTTGATTAAGGGTGTATAATAGCTAACCGAAAAGCAGAAACCTTTGTCTGAGGATTATGAATTTTTAACATCATTATTTTCTAAGACATCTTAGCCATGTCTAACTATGTGTGTAAAACTACTATTAGCAACAAGCATAGGTTCTAAGAGCACTTATCCTCTTAGAAACTAGTTAGGGAAGTGATTCCTAAAGACCACATAAGATTTATTCTCTACCTTACCCTTCCCTCCCTTTTGAGTTTATTTTGAAAATTACCCACTTTAGATTAGAATCTAACCATCCATCTAACTCACATAAGGATTCACTACCTTTTAGGAACCACACCTCCATCCAAAAACCTTGTCAACAACTTACATGCCCTACTAGCTATTCCATCAAGAGGTTAAAATAAATTACATATCAACAACTCATGTCCTAGAGTGGATTTTACCTCCATTGAGATCCTAAAACATTAGAGGCCACCTTGTTAAGGTTGTGGTTTACATAAAACCCCCATCAATAGTCTAAATTGGTGTTAGAAAGAGGGCTTGAACATTTGATAATAGTAGTTATCCTTTATGTATAATTACATTAGAGTCACCTAGGAGAGTGACCAGATCTATATCCTAGGTTGGTTTTCTAGTATCACCCATAATAAATCATAGGATACCTAAAATTATGCCAATAACCCCAGTTTAGAACAATCTACCTCATCTAGTAGGGAACCCCTTGTTGATTTATTATTTTTGGAAACAATGGATTTTTATTCCTATTAAATAAACAAGGTCTTGAGTAGGATAAAAAAGTAAATAATATTCCTAATTAAAGCTACTAATTTATGAAATTAAATTAAAATTAGACCTTTTTTTAAAATAGCAGTGAAAGATAGAAAATTAAACTTTGATTATTTTGGATTGTTCCAACTGAGACAAGTTTTGGAAATTTGTATGTAAGACTAGGACACTATCACAAATAGGATCCTAGAATTCATTTTTTGATTAGATAGGAGCATGAAATTGGATATCTTAGGCTCTATAATTTTAGTCCTTTTTTGCTATTGTTCTAGGGATTTAAGATTTTTGGGTTTTGTTTTCCTACTCAGTGTGAGCTTATGTACTAATTTTTAGGTCCTTGCTATCAATAGATCTCCCTAGAGAGATAATTATTCATGTACTTGTAACTTATATATAATTAGAGGAAACTTTGGAAAATGGAAAAAAGGGGTTAGTATGTGTAATATGTACTAGATCTGCTTCACACCCAATGTGTTGGCACACTACCTACATACCAATACTCTAAGGAGGGATCAAGACACATGTAGTTCTCCCTTTAAGAGTGATTTGTGCAATAGTGAATGAAATGAAAAAAATGCTACAATTAGGTATGTTTGAGATGACTATGGATTGGTGTAAGGATTTGAATTGGATTGAAAGTGTATAGGCTAGTTTTATGCAAAAATAGAGAAGATTGCTTGAGTGGTCTTGCTTGTATTATTGCTTGCTTGAATGATATTTGCCAACCCTTTCAAAATGATTTTTGAATGGGATTATATATGGATACATTGGTCATGGGTTAACTAAATTCATTTTAGGATGATTTGATTGCATATAAGGATCCAAAATGAAATGACCATTGGGGCCTAAGATGCACTTGGATAATAGCATCAAAATCTGGACACCCTAAGGTCCAGTGCTAGTGTCAAAGTTAGGTGTTATTATCTTTAGATAATGGGGCCAAGGGGATGGATTAGACATTAAGAGAGGGTCCTATATCAACTAAGATCAAGTTTGGAAGGCCATGGATGATTGGGAATTAGTGAAAGTAAGCCTAATAGGGTCATGACAGCAAGTATGAGGAATTTAAGATTGGGTGTCATTAGACATGCTCAAGTTACTATCCCCCCCTTTATTTTAGTGATGCAAGAAAGTGAAATACTAAGATAAAGGAAAATAGAAAGCATACCTAAACTTAAGTACAAAGGTGAAACCCATGAAGCTTGTGATGTTGAGTAATGCTAGATAGTGCATAGAGAGCATGTTGTACAAGTGTGAATCTATGAAAGGAAAGTATAGAGTAGATAATTTATTATTATATGAAATATAAAATAAGAATTTACAAATTTGGGTAAGAGATAGAGGAAGATAAATGAATTAATACATCTCAATAGGTACATAAACCAATATAAAGCTTGTGATACTAAGTAAGGTTGAGTAATGCTAGATGTGTTGGTTGATGTTATACCAAAAGTTATATCATAAATGGAGTTGAGTGATAAATTATTTAGAAAGTGGCTCAAAAATGCAAAGGCTAGTCCTTTGGTTCCATCATTCCCTCTAAGTGAAGCTATATGATCATACATGTGCTAATCAATGTCTAGACTATGTGTCTAATCCCTCTAAATAGGTGGCTCAAGAATACAAAGGTTGGCCCTTTGGCTCCATTGTTACCTTGTGAAGTGAAGCCATGAACTGATATTAGTGTCAAGAAGTATGTCATATGAGATGTATTTTAAATCCCATGAATGATATATAAATATAATGATGTGGTGTGGATAGCTTAATGTGTATATTTTAGGCCAATGTTGGCCAACTTAGAAAA
Source organism: Torreya grandis (assembly GCA_037957365.1). Lineage (NCBI taxonomy): Eukaryota > Viridiplantae > Streptophyta > Pinopsida > Cupressales > Taxaceae > Torreya > Torreya grandis. The sequence goes on along the minus strand of JARHVA010000264.1, from coordinate 1,050,670 downwards.
GATGTAGATTAGGCTTGTATGAAAGACACTCTAAAATTGAAAATTTGGCTTATGTGGAAGCCACTTGAGAATTTGGTTACTCAAGAATGTTGAGGTTAGGATTGTATAAAATCCATTCCAAAATTATTTCAACCACCTAAAAATACATTAAGGCATCTGAATACTGAGAATGCCTAGGTAATGCTGAAAACTAAAAGAAAATAAGCAAAAGTGTTGTGTAATCTAGCCCTAATCACTGGTATCTAAAACATGGATTCTAATCTAAAATTTATACCAAATACCATATCTAAAATTAGAATCAAGAACCAACTATTCCACACATGATTCCCCTATGTCTAGATTCTCTGAGAAAACTATACTAAAAACTATTGATCTAAACTAGTCTAATTGTACAAAATTGTAGCTAAACCTACCTTTTTACCTACTTTTGGAAAACCTAGTTTTTTTACTATTTGGATAGGAGTGTTAAAAATGGATACCCTAGTGTCTAGAATTGTAGTCCAACCTTAGTGCTATTATCTTGGGCTGAAATTGATCACTGTTTAAGAATATTGACTATCTACCTAGTGTGTTCTGAGTGGTTTGATGACTGGTTATTGTTTTGATTATTTTAAAAATATATTTTTGGACTGATTATGACCTATAATATATATATATATATATATATATATATAAACCCCTATTTCCCCCCTCTTATAAGGGTAGGAATAGGTACCATTCAATGACTTCCCTAAAAAAAATAAGCCCTATAAGTGTGTTAAGCTAGAAATATACATGATATAGAAATTATAATCAACAAGATATTTCAAGATGTAGCATGGTTTGAATTGAGAGTTTTTAAGATAAATAGGGGTATGCCTAGATATATATAACAATGTAATAACATGTGCAATGTATTATAATTAAACTATAACTAGAAATTTTAGTTTTTAGTTAGAGGGATGGAGCATGATGCCCATCATGACATCAAAGAAAAAATGAATAATGCATGATATGGATAATGGATTTGAAAAAAATTGATAATCAATCAAGAAACAAGAAAAAAAATAAAAAATCAATAAGCATACAAGGGTGGTGAAGGGGACATGCAAACAAGGGACATGGGCCCATGTCACTCAAACTAGAAAGCAAGCATACAAGGCATGTTCAAATGCCACATACATATACAAGTGGAACAAGCAAATTTGGCACAAGGGCCATAGGCACATATAAGAGTACAAGAAAAGGACATTTGGAAAATTTCCTAAAGCACACACAAGATATAGAAGTAAAGGACATTGGCAAATATTCTAAGGCACATACATGAGACAAATAGGAACTAATAAATGCAATCACATCTAGCTACACTAACCAAGGAAGGAAAGAATTTAAAGACTTTAAAATACAAGCACATCTAAATAATAATATCAAGAGTGAAATTATGCAAGACATGTTTAGTACAAGACTAGGTAATATGTTAAAAAATACATAAGTGGTAGGTACTAGTGAAATTTTGATCAAGTAATCTATGTAAGCTAGTAAGTAATATATGTCAACATGATAACTAGAGTGTGTAGTTTAGGAATGACATAACTTTGATGGTGTATTCATGTCTAAAATACCTTTAGTGGGTATGTATATTGATGTGTGTCTCAAATGTAGAAGTAGGATGCCCCCTCAAGAAGTAGAGTGAAGCAAACAAGTAGTTGGATGTCATTGTACACACTCAAAGAATATCAAGTGAAGCATGGTAATGTAGATAAATCAACATAAAATAACATGAAATAATAAATTTAAGTCTTAGCATAGAATTTGTAGTAGTGTAAAACATGGATGATGCATACAATAATTTTTTTATTATTATTTTGACAAATTTGAATGTTTTTGTATTTTTGAAATGTTATATTATTTTTGTATTTTTGATATAATCTATGTATAATCAATTGCATAAAGACCATGTACAAGAAATTTGAGAAGGAACTATGTCATGGGAGAATTCAAATCATAGTGTCTTATATTGAACAAAGGAATCATTCATGATTATGAAGTAAAATGGAATTTATGTGAATATGATTCTACATATTTAGATTCATTGTTGGTATCATGGAAATCATAATGACTTGTATTATTCCACTCATGATTATCATCTTGATTTTAAACCAATGGAATATTGTTTTGAATTTTATTATATATGTATCTTTTCTTTTTATGAACTATGTTTGTGAATGATTTATTTTAGGTTGTTCAATAAATCCCAAACCTTGGTTACAAACATTATCAATTACTAGAATAAGAATAGTGATGCCTTGAGCTTACTTGCCCAACCCCTGAACATGATAATCAAATTATTGTAGATATTTTTGACCAAACCCATATTAAATTAAAAGTTAAGCCTCATTTTGGAGAGGTATATTTTCATCTTTTTTGTGCTTTACCTATGCTTGTGGTACTATTTTTTGCTCTAATTTTTCTTTTTGATCCTTTTGTAATTTTGAGTTATGCTTTGGTAACCACTTTTGTATTATTTCTGAGTTTGACCCTTTATGAATGTGTTCCTATGTCATCATGGATTGGTTAGCTGATTTACCTTGTATATATTCCTCATTATCAATTATCAATTGTATATGTTGTTTCAATGCCAAACATGAATCTGTGTGATGCCCATACATTCTATGATATGCAAAATAATATCTAGATCTTCTCACTAGATGTAGAGGAGGCAGTTTGATCAAATTAGATTTAATCATTTCCCTTATAACCTCACTCAAAATCTTATTTTATTATTTAATTCCTTTTAAATCACTAGTTTTAGAGTTACTTTGTTTTGATTTCTTGTTTTGATATGTAACATTGCTTGCAACCAATTGACTAGGTGAAGGTACATATACATGTCGACACTAGGGTGCCTTTGAGGATTTTGTATTATAATATGATTTTCCAATGTTATGATATTTTCATGTAATAGCTGATTATATGTTTTTAAATCTAAAATTAAATTTCTCATATTAGTGATTTGATCCCTTCGAGACTTACAAGTGTAAGCCCTAGTTGCTTCCGATTGAACATGTAAGCACATATGTTGAAGAAGTTATATGATAAATTTATGCATCAGGAAAAATAGTGTAGGTTACCTCACCTTTTGGAGGGGTGATATCATGAACCTCATTAGAGGGAAAATATTTATCACCCTCTTGGGGGAGAAGAGGATAAGGAAATTATTTCCTGTGTATAAGATATGACATTGAAACTTGATAGGTGGTTGTTAACTTATGCAATGGATCCTCTAGGTACAAACCATGTCTATGGGATAAAATTCATTTAATTGGAGTTATAATTTATATACTAATATTATTATAAATAATATTCCACATCAAAGAGAGAAAACAAGGGATATAGAACATGAAAGTGTGACTAATGCATAAAGAACATTTACATGTGCTATGATATGTCTAATATGTGTGGCAAGATAAACTTGAAATTTTTTCCATATGAGAGAGAAATAAAAGGGTAGAGATCATGTAATTATGCATTAATGCATAAAAAACTTTGAATTATAACATAATATTTCTAACATGTTTAGAAAAATAGAATTGGAAATTATGCTACATGAGCAAAAGAGAATATGCAAAAAGAATTTTGAAATTTTGTGTATTTTTTGTGATGAATTTTATAAAATAATTCCATATAATAAAACATAAACACAAAATGCAAAGGATGAAGCTTTATACTAACATATGATATACTTCATCATTCATATACATGATAGGGCCCATTATTCTTTTCTTCTTATTTGCAAGAAATGTAAGAAAAATTTGTACATAAGTGAGAACCATTTTTTCAAATTTATTATGGATGTAAGGTGATTCCTCAAGAAGCAAAATAAGAGCTAGTACATGCAACTAGGTATTTTTCAAAAATATTTTTACAAAATACTATAAATTTTTGAAATTTAAATTGAATTTTTGAGTTAAGTATTCAAGAAAAATAAAAAATTTATGGAAAAGTGATTAATTTAATGGGACCTAGTAGATACAACTAGGGTTTTGAGAAAAATAAATTTTTGAAAATTACTATGAATTTTTGAAATTTGAAGTGATTTTTTAATTTTAATATGCAACTAAAAATTCATACAATGATTGGAAAATTATTAGGAGCTAGTTGATGCAACTAGGGTTTAAAATAGATTACTTTTGAAATTACTATTGAATTTGAAAATTTGAATCAAATTTTTTATTTATATATGCAAGTAAAAAATCAAGAAATTATCAAAATAATGGTAGAAATTTACTAGGTTCTAGTGAATGAAACTAGGGTTTGAAATAATTTTATTTTAAAATTTACTAAATTTTTTTAAAATCTGATATAAATTTCTAGTTTATATGTGCAAGTAAAAAATAGGAAATTATTGGATTAATGCTAGAAAATTATTGGGACCTAGTGTATGCAACTAGGGTTTATAGGGTTTTTATGTAAAATTCAAAGTAAGTCGAGTTCACCAAATGATTAATTATTTTTTTAAATAATGGAGTTTTATTCCTATTAAATAAATAGGGTCTAAGTAAGAGAATTAAGTAAATAATATTACTAATTAAAGCTACTAATTTGTGAAATTAAATTACAATTAGACATTTTCTAAAAATAATAGTGAGAGAGAGAGAATTAAACTTAGCTTATCCTAGATATTCTAACTAAGATAGGTTCTAGAAATTTGTATGCAAGACTAAGACATTATCATAAATAGGATCATGAAATTCATTTTTTGATTGGATAGGAGTTGTAGAATTGGACACCCTAGGCTCTGGTGTTGTAGTCCTTCTCCAACATTATTGTCCTAGGGATTTAAGCTTTCTAGGTTTTGCTTGCTTGCTTAGTGTAAGCTTGTGTACCAATTTTTAGGTCTTTGATATCAACAAATCTCCCTCTAGAGATGATTCTTCATGTACTTTTATCTTCTATGAAATTGAAAAAAACTTTGGAAAATGGGTAAAAGGGGTTAATATGTGTAAGATGTACTAGATGTGCTTCACACCCTATGTGTGGACACACTACCTATGTACCAATACTCCAATACTCTGAGGAGGGATCAAGACATATGTAGTTCTCCCTTTAAGAGTGTTTAATGTAATAGTGAATGAAATGCAAGAAATATTAAAAATGAGTATATTTGAGATGACTGGGGACTAGTGTAAGGACTTGAATTGTCTTGAAAGTGTATAGGTTAGATGTATGTAGAGAATGGAGAAGATTAATTGAGTGGTCTTACTTGTATTCTTACTTGCCTAAGTGATATTATCCAACCCTTTCCAAATAATCTTTGAAAGGGATTATATATGGATCTATTGGTCACAGGTTAAATGAATTCATGTTAGGAAAATGTAATTAAAGATAAGAATCTAGAAAGAAATGACTATTAGGGCATAAGATACACTTGGACAATAGCATTGAAAGTTGGACACCCTGGGGTTTGGTGCTAGTGTCCAAATTAGGCACTATCATTTTGAGATGACAAGGCTTGGGGAGATGGATTAGTCATAAAGAGAGGGTCTTAGCTCAACTAAAATCAAGTTTAGAAGGCCACAAATGGTTGGGAATTAGTGAAAGTAAGCCTAATAGGGTCATGAGAGCAAGAAAGAGGGACCTAAGGATTGGGTGTTATTATCAATTCTTAAGTTACTAATTTTTGTATTTTATATAACTACACTTATAAATAACCTTTTACCTATTAATCAGCTAATGGCTCAACAACTACCTTGGTTAGTTGGATATGTTATTACCATCCTAGTAGATGTGCATGATTTACATAAAAATCCCAAAAAGTACCTACCTTTTTTTGTTCATTAAGGAATAAGGAAAATAAAGGAACATATTAGATCTTTTAAAGCTACTGGAATATTAATGAATGTTTTCCATAATAATGTTGCATTCATATTATTCCCTTTTACTTTAATGGATGCTACTTATGATGCTACTTCTTGGGATGAATGTTAAGAAAATTTTATTGCATAATTTGGATAGGTCACCAATCTTGGTTTAGTATACTAGCATGAGGAGAGAACCTAATGATCCTATCCATTCTTTCAATGCAAGGTTCCATAAGATGTATAATTGGTTTATCCCAAGGTACAAACTAGATGAACCATTAACATTAGAGATGTACAATAATACACTAGATCTGATTACCCTAATGTTCCTAAGAAGAGAAACTACTACCAATAGTTTAACATTAGCATATGAAGAGGCTATCAATATAAACAAACAACTCAAACCTCAGACACCTAGTGCACTTAATATTAATAACATCTTTCAGACATTTAATATAATACCACATGTGAAGCATAATGTTCTCTCATTCAATCAAAACCAATTGTATATAGTGCCTCCACTAACATAGACAACATAGCCAAAATTTGGCTACTTAAACAATCATACAATGGGTAATAGTTATCAGTAGAACTAGCAAGTGGCTACACTTCCCACTACTATTTTACAAGGTACAAATTCCATAAAGGTATAAATGGATTCTATTTATAAGATGGTTTGAAATATGAGCAATGATTTATTGAATATGCAAAGGAAGATGGGAAATGTAAATGTCCCAATCAGAAATCAAGATAACAAATTTTAGAGATATAATAGACCATTAAACATTCCTAAGCACCCTAAAATCTTATAAATATCAGCATGGTAGAAACACCTCTTCCCAATTGGTATAGAATTCACAATAATTCTAAGCATGGTGAGCTTAATTACATTAAATTCTATATAGTATTCAAAATATTTCAAAGAGAGGTGGTTAGACAAGATTAGATGCATAATCCACCTAAGCATTATTCAGATCTTTGATCTTCAAGCTCTTCTATGTTCTTTTAAACTCATGATTTTCCATTCCAAAGTGAAGATGAAAATGAGATAGAGAATAATATGGATGAATTTCATGCTTTTTATTAGTTCTAGAGAGATGCATATTATTTAAAGAGTAAGCAACCACTCATAACATCGATTCCTCCAAATACCATGACAATTCCTCCTAATCCCAATGTAGATAATAATCCACCCCTTCCAAAGGGGAATGATCAATACTAGAGCAAGGAAGAATCAAGTAAAGGATAATACAATATTATTGAGGATATGAAGAAGATCAAGGCAAATATAACTATTCATGAGTTATCACAGATCACTGAATAGAAGGAGTTACTATGGAAGTCCATTACTATAAAATATCCAATGTAAAGAAGCAAAGCATCTAAAAATAAATTTAAATTTGTTGATGTTAATGTCATATACAAGAGCAAGCTATAAGTTCCACCCTTTCTACTAACTATCAAGGCATTTGGTAAGAATATTCATAATTATTTAGTTGATTTTGGAGAATTTATAATTGTCATGCCTAAATCCATATTTCAAAATATTGATCTCACTCTAAGCCCCTCAAATATAATGGTTTCACAATTGGATAAAGCAATAGTACTAGTAGTTGGATAATTGACCAATGTGCACATTCAAGTAGCATCAGAACTGTGAGTCTAGATGATTATGATATTATCTTCGTAGACATACTAGAAGGCTACATACTATTTATAAACAAGGATTGGTCCCATACACTTAATGGATAACTCTCTATAGACTTTTATCACATATGTCTTCCATGAAAATGAGTTTCAAATCAAATCAAGATTGATAGAGAGTTGAGAATGAAGTATGCCATTATAGAGTATAACATAAAGAATGAATAGGTAAAGTATGAGTCACCCAACCTTGGTATTTATACTTTTACTACTCAAAATCTAGTATAGAATCTAGAACCTAAAGCTTCCAATCAGTTATGGACTCTACACTTTGATGGTGCTAGATCCAAGTAAGGATCAGGTGTGGGAATTAAGCTATTTGATCCATAATGTAAAAATTTCTTGGAAGCTTATAAGTTGTAATTTCCTTGTATTAATAATAAAGCTGAGTATGAGGCTCTAATTTTAGGATTATAGTTTGCAATTAAGAATAATGTGAAACAATATCATTATTTGGTGATTCAAAGTTGGTGGTTAACCAAATAAAAAATAAATATCAATGCAAGCAATCATATTTGAGGAGATATAAGTATAAAGCATGGGACCTAATCAAAAGATTTGAGGCTTTTAACATAGTAGCACTTCCCAAATAGAAAAATAAAATTTCTAATTCTCTATCTTCTTCTACTATTAATTTGGATCCATTATAGGAATTAAGGTGAAAATTTTCTTAATTAAATTGGTACCTTGCCCCTCTATTTTAGATAACATAGAAAATTTCTAGGTCTTTGAGGATGACTAGCATATTATTTAGTTTATAACCAATTCAAGGGAATTAAAATCCCAAATCACTAATGGCAATGATATTAATCACCTCTATCAAGAGAAATCAGATAAAGAGGGTGTTATTAAACTCAAAGAGAATAAAATTATAGTTGGCTTGGTTTTCTCAAAAAGACAATTCAACATAGATCCTCAAGTTCAACATGTTACTCAGGTAGCCCAAGGTCAATGAATCATACTTTAGAAGGGAAACTATAGAAGATGAGTATATCCCATGCTATGTTAATATTTATCGTTAAAATATTCATATGTCTAAGTAATGATGTCCCTATATCAAGTGATTATATCCTTTACTCATTTGTCTCATCTACACCCCAAAATAAAGACAATGAGTGAAGGATCTAATCACTTGATATAGGGACATCATTGCTTACACATATGAATATTTTAAATTTTATGACCCTCAGGTCATCACTCACATGATTCCCTTGAAGGAAAATAATAAACCATTTAGATAGAGGTAGAGACCAGTTAATCTTAATATGAAGCCTCTCATTTAAAAATAAGTATATTCAAAATGACAAAAGTAATCTTTTGGGGCACATCATCACCAAGGATGGGATTACTATTGATCCAGATAGATTTCAATAAATTTTAGAAAGTCAACCACTAAATAGAAAGGATCTTAAATAATTATTTAGAAATATTAACTTCATAAGAAAATTCAACTCAAGATTTATAAAAATTGTTAGACCTCTGAATGCCATGTTCAAGCAAGATGAAAAAATAGAGTGGATAACTAAAGCTCGAAAGTCCTTCTAGGACATTAAAGACATAATATCACAGGCTCTAATGTTGATTAGTCTAGATTTTAATAAATATTTATACCTATACTCATTTTCTTTAGAGCATAAGATTGATACTTTCATCATATATAAGAAGGATGAGATCGATCATCCAATCACATACATGAGCGTAAACCTAAAAGATGTAGAACTCAGGTACTCTATGATTGATTAAATAGATTTTTACCCTTGTTAAGGTCATGAAGAAGTTTTAGCATTACATATTATGGAATAAATTCATTTGTACCCAATCCTATGGTCAAACTCACCCTATTGTATAATGAGCTAGTAGAATAATGAGGTAAATGGATGGCCAAGCTATAAAAATTCAACATAGAGATCAAGATTGCAAAGACAATTTAGGGATAAGGTATTATGTAGCTTATGACTAAACCAAATATAAAAGAGAATGGTATATTGATATAATACATCATTTAATTATAGGAAGTTATTCCTTGGAGCTCAATAGATAAAGAAGGAGAGATTTAAGGCTCAAAGCTGCTCATTACATGATCAAGAAGGGAGTCCTTTATAGAATAAATTATGAAGTTATTTATCTCAATTGTGTATCTATAGAGGAAACTAAATAAATCTTAGAGAACTTACATTAGAAGATAGGTAGTGGTCATCCTTCTAGAAATACCATAGCCCATAAGAACTTAAGAATGGGTTATTACTATCCAATAGTTTTTAAGGCTGCTCAAACTCATGTTAGAACATGTCATGAATCCCAAGCTCAGAGAGAAGTACATACAATAGTGCCTTTATAGCTAGTTATTAAAGGAAGGTAATTTGCCCAATGGGGTTTAGTCTTCATTGGCATCATCAACCTAGATTCCTTAGAATGCCATAGATTTCTACTCACTACTATAAATTATTATACCAAATAGACAATAGCCATAGCCACAAAGAATTACAGAGCACAAGATGTGATTCATTTCTTGGAGGAACACATAAAAACTAGATTTAGCATGCCTATTTATCTGGTTTGTGATAATGGACTAGATTTTATATCATCATAATTTACTGAGTGGGCACATAATAAACAAATTATTATCAGGTCAACTTCTAACCATTTCCCTCAGGGAAATAAAATAGCAACTCAAAAAACAAAAAAATGATCAATGCAATTAAGAAATCATCTAGAGACAAGCCTAGGGACTACCACAATTTATTGAAGTATGCTCTTTAGGTAGTGTTATCATTATAGAGTGCACCTTGCTTGAATATGTGTAAAACACACCCTCACTCAATTTGATAAAATAGGAACCTCTCAGAGTGTGGGTGATATTATGATGCGAAGAACCTCCAAAGAGGGTTGGTTCCCTTAAGATTTTTCAATAAATTTGACTACTGTGATATCTTTTTATGATTTTGGGGTGAAAAGGGGAAGAGGAAACTTAAAAGAAATTCTAATTAAAAGGGGATGATACACCTAAATTGTACAAATATTCTAAAGTTACTAAAATCAATGCACACATATAATCAATGAAATTTATATTTCTATCCTTAAGGCAAAATGTTTCAGATGAAGGGTTGAAAAACTTTTCATAGGACCTATAAAAGGGTGAGATAGAGAGAGATAGGTGAGGAAGGGACCTACCAAAAAGAGATAAATCTCACTTATACATTGATGCACAATCAAATACACACTATTTTATTGTCAAAACTTAGATACAGAGCAAAAACTCCTTTATTGATAAATAGTCCAGCTTACAATTTCTCTCTTAAAACTTCAAGCCTTTTTTTATAATGGCTTGATTAAGCCAATAAATATGCTTCAAAACCTAAAACAACCCTAAGAAGAGTTCAAAAGAGGAAGGGTTAGTCTTATTTGACTCAAGTCAATACTAACACATTTTACAATGTTTAAAATATTCAATAAAATCTTTTCCTCCACAAAAATTGAATGCTTTGTTTCAAACTTTGGTGTAGAAGTATGGTGGCCCCATTTGAAAGGTCATTAACATTAAACTCCCAAAATTCACCAAACATGCATGAAATCTTAAATTTGGCATGAACATAAGGATAGTGGGCCCATTGAAATTCAAACTTCCTCCTTGCATGCAATGTTATGCCACAACCTTCAACAGAATATGCCTCTTGATTAAACTTGAAGTTGAGTTGGATCATTGAATGCATGAGATGACTAGGAGATAAGTATGACTTGGAACTATTCAACCAAAGTGTAAGACCAATCAAACTCCAAATAGCCTCCTTTTTCATGAAAAGGACCTTAAAGGATTAAAAATCTTAACTATCTTCTTCAAATAGTATCAAAGTGGTGTGGAACTCAAAAATATAACTCATTGAATAGCCTTTCAATGCCAAACTCAAACTTATCCATTTAAAAAATTAGGCCAACTAAAATACTTAAGCCTAAAGGATAATTTTTGCAATTAGATACCATGAAACCTACAAAATAATCCATGAAACCTTCAACAAACACAAATTACACTTGAAAAATAATTCTTCATCACCAAAAATGTGATTTTGATTAGAAAATCTTTGCCATTTTTCTTAAGCTAGTAATGATACTTATGATATGATTTACAACCAAATAAATATTTTAAGATGAATAAAAAGTTATAATATTTGAGCTCTAATGATTATATTCCATTAAATTTACTTGTACTTCATTTTAGATGCTTTTTTTAGAAAATATGTGATTTCTACCCTCAACTGTACAACTCCATGTATAAAATTTACATTTATATAATCCTATAATAGTTTAATTGATGTTTGAAAAGGTTTTATGTTGATCCATGGTGATTTTATTTCAATAAAATCCACTTTTCTCAAAACTAGTTTTTAAGGTGCTTAGGAAGGTTGTGAAGCTAAATCTTCAAACTGATGATTCATGAGGTAAAAAATTTCAAATCATAAACCAATTAATTTTATGTGTATCACATTTACCCCTTTTATATTCTTTAAAATATTGTTCTCCCATGTGAAATATATGAAAATTTACCACATGGAGAAATTTGCCTGTGGGGTTTTGACTACATTCTGAGTTGCCTATGCTTTTAGCAATTTTTAATAAAGTATATAAAATTGTATAAATTTTTCATGAATTATAAATAAATATGGGTCCTAAAAACATATTAAAATAATTTATCCAAACCCCACATGTGGTGAAAGATACAAGCATCTGAACATGAGGCTAGGAAGGGTGTTTAGAACTGTAAAAAGTGAAAATTTCACCATGATTAAAATAATACCTTCTAAGATTAAATTTTTTTAAACAATAATTATTTTACCTATACCATTATATCAAAACACTCTAAAATCATAATTTGTCTAAAAAGTCAAAAAATGTCTTTTTGGCCTACATGCCTATTTTCTTACATAAGCCTATATGGGAATGATTTTCATAAAATTCAGAGATTTTACACTCTTTTGAGGTCTTATTATGATTCAAAAATTTCATACCATGCTTATCAAACTTTTAATTGGCACTAGAAGTTTCTGTAGCACTCTGGAACAAAGGATGCTCTAATGGTGACCTCAAACAAATAGGTTGAGGTTTGAGACAAAATAGAGAGTATATACACTCATAAAATGGATATTAAAATTTATCATATGTTTCTTTATCTCATGATGAACCTATGTATAAAATTTCAAGTCCCAACTCCACTTGTAGCCCTCAATATCTTCAATTTGCTCTAAATTTTAATCTTTATGCATGGACTATCTATATTTTGACTAAGTTTTGATGTTTTAAAGGAAAAATTCATGGTTTTTTTAATTATTTAATATCAAAAACATCTTAATATATCTCAATATACTTATTAATATGTTTTAAACCATCTTTTACGCCTCTTTCTAGCATGCTTTGAGCTCCAAACAAGGCATTTAGGCCTATGTACTAGCATATTCCATATTATAGGATCTAAAATTTCACTTTATGAGCTGATAAAAATTATTTTATATTAATTTAAAATACTTTAATATGTCTATAGTTCACTTTATTTTAGTTTTCCTTGAATAGAACTTAAAATATCTTGAAAAGTACTTGACTATGTATGTTGTTACAGGCAGACTATATGTTAGATTTGAAACATGTCTACTAGCATGATTTGATCTTATATAAGTCCATCTCTCACCTTAAATACCACAAAACATCAAGAAAATTATTAAAATGGACCATTGACTATATACATGTACAAACTAGCTTGAAGATGCCTTAAGCCTTATGTGGCTGTAGATGATGATCTTATCAGTGTACAAACTGAGTTTGATACTTCATTGGTTCTTAAAATCCTTTATCATGCTTTGATGACCTTCTTTATCCTTAACATAAGTTTTTTTTACAATACCTTAAAATCAAAATGTTTCCATTCTTGAGCCAATATGGCCTTGAGACTCATACCTTGATTGCATACCTCTGCTATAGGTCATCATTTATGACTATATTTTGATACTTTGATTGGCTATATACGTCATGATCATGCTTGATGGTGAATTTATCAAACTTGTCCCTCTTGACAAGATTCATGAAATGGAGATGGGGTTTGAGGTGTGAGTGAAATGGAAAGATGGTGTGAATAGGATAGAGGGTGGGAGAAAAGGAAGAACAACATAGTGAAGAGATTGAGTATGGTAGTAGTATGTAGAGACTAGGATGGTGGTGAAAAAGAGCATGGAGGAGTATGAGAAGATCAAACTAGGGGGTTGAATGTAAACAAATACTCATGATAATTACACCATATCAAACTTCATTCCATAAGAGGAGAGCAAGAGGATGAAACTAAAACATGGTTTTCTCCAAGAAAAACCTTAAAATTTGCAATGATTCCTTAAAATATGCAAAACTAGCCCATTGAGACACACTAAAAACATGGAGATAGTCTTTATTAGCCATGAAACTTGGAAAATATCTAAGAGTTATGCATGAGCTTCTTAAAACCTTGATGCAAACCTTGGAAAACATAAATACTTGAAAAATTGAGGCTGACTTCTTCTCCTTGGATTGTACAAGTTATCTTTTCAAGCTTACCAACTGTAGATTTGGACTAGATAAGTTTTTGACCTCTATCTAACCTTGATGATGAATAACACCTTAAAAATGACATTTAATGGTATTTCTAGTTCTAAAGATTTTTTAATAACTTGAATTTTCCTAAAACTTTGCCCAAGTGAAAAAAAATTGAAGAAAAACAACTACCTTTTTGGATGCTAGGCAATGAAATTTGACTTGACTTCAACTGGATGGTTCTTGAGCCTAGAAAATCCAATTAATAAATATATTAACCATTAGGAATCCATTTGAGTCTAGTTTCTTCACCCCAAATTTGAGAGCTATACCCTCCTCCATTAGACTGTACCATAAAAAAACCTATAGGTATGTCACTCTATGCCAATAAGCAAGAAATCAAAAGAAAGCTGAATTTGGTCCTATATGGCCATAAAACTCCATGAAATTTCTATATAAGTTGGTATATTCACTATAAAATACTTCCCCTACTCTAGATTATATAGATTCCATATAGATTCTATACTCTTACTTCCAAATAGGTAAAAATAAGCTATTTTTTCCCTTTTAAAAGCAAATTCTTCCTATCCACCACTTGGAATAGAATTTTGGAGAATTATTTCATGGAGATCATGAAAATTATCATAAACTTAATCTTTTTAATCATCAATTTGGGATGTGGGAGTCAAATTGGGGGCCTTTTTGGCTATTAAACCTATCAAATGATATTTTCATGACTTGAAATTTTAGAATTAGGATAAATTGACCTTTTTAAACATGAATAAAGATATTTTGGCATAATTTGATAATTTTTTAAACCATTTTTTATTCTTTTTTCCACTTTTTGGCATTTTTAAACTCAAATTTGCACTTTTAGACCATAATTGACTAGTTTGATGAGCTATAAAGGGAAATTGACCATTCTGTGGAAAGTTTTAGATAATAGGGGTAGTAATTTGGCCTTTAAAGGCCAAATTAATAAAAAAAATTGGAAACTTTAAGGGTTTAAATAGCCTATTGGTAAAAAAAACTCAAAAATCTAACAAGGATAGACCAAGACAAGCACTAAAACTAAAAAACTTATAGACCAATACATAAAAGGAGAAACTAACTCAAAAACAATAGCATGTGCACATGTACACTTAGAGGAATGGACAAAAACATGGAAAGAAAAAATAACAACTAAAAACATATACAAAAAGGTACTTAGAGGAATGAAACTATGGCTATGTATAAAAGAGTGACTCTCCTAATAGCAGTATTTAAGAAACATCCCATTCATAGGAATGGGAATTTATTCTCTACTCAATCTAAACAATTAAAAAGCATTATTCTTCTTGTAATCAGTGATAATGTAAGGTCTACTCCAAAGGCTTTTAAATTTGGAGTGCTTACCTAGCTTTACATGTTCCTAATCCCATTTGAGCACTATGTCTCCTTGTTAATTTTTTTTAATTAGTTTATCTTATCAAATGTATTCTTGACTTGATACTTATTTGACCACATGGTATGCATAGCAGCATCTCTCATCTCCTCCAATTATTTTAGTTCATGCATTCTTAGCTCCATTACATCACTTTCTAAAAGCTCTAACTATTGTGCAAGCTCCAAAGCTAGAAGCTTTAATGAAATAGGTAGCCTTGATTTTCTTCCATAAACTAGGAGATAAGGTGAATGACCAATAGCTTTCTTAGGGGTGATCTTATCAGCCCATAAAGTAGTCTACAACTTTGCATGCCAAGATCTCTGATTATCTTCCATTGTTCTTTTGATGATCTGAATCAAATTCTTGTTAGTAGATTCAGCTAGTCTTTTACCCTATGGATAGTAATTTGATGAACATGTCAAATAAATAACATGTTTAAGATCCCATTCACATACCTTTTTACTACTGAATGCTAAAGAATTATTTGATATGATAGTAGAAGGTACTCCAAAATGAGTGACTAAGCTCTCATAGAATTCAAGCATAGATTTCTCCTTTGCCTCTTTCAAAAGCACTGCTTCCACTAACCATTTAAAAATTATATAGTTAAAAAAACCCAATTATTTCTATCACTAGATGGAGGATGAATCATGCCAATTAATTCTAAACCCCATTGCATGAAAGGTTGCTCAACTTGAATTGGCTTTAATGGCATAGCAGTTAATCTCTATTTTCCTACAAATATTATAGACTTTGTACATTTCCTAACCCATGCATGTGTATCTTTAAATAAATTAGGCCAAAAATAACTATCTCTAATTATTTTTATATCTATATTATTGGCTACAAAATGACCTCCATAAGGACTATCATGAAATTGCTCAAAAAGCTTATCAAATTGACTAGTTTCAACACACCTTAAAAGCATACCTCTAACGTCCTTTTTTAAAATCACTCCATAAATTAAAATGTATGGTACTAATTTCAACATGAAGTGTCTTCTTTGGGATTCATTAAAACCTCGTGGACACTCTCTAGTTTGAATAAATCTAGCAATGTTATGTGTTTAGCTTGTAGGAGATGTATTTTCAGCTTCATGTTGAGTATCCTAAATTATCAAAATTGCTTCTTTTTCTTCTTTTACATATTTTCCAAGATGTTCACATAATCCTTTTCCTTGGACCATATTTTTAACTTTGACTTCAATGTCATATTCCATACATTTAGTGACCCATCCAGCTCTTTTTTCACTCAAGTCTCTGTTTAGAATGAAGTCCTTCACACTTGGATGAGCAACCATTAGTTAAATCTTATTATTTGAAACCAAATGTTTGAATTTTTTAAAACCTCTTATAATATATATTACATGATTTTATATAAAGTAATATCTCTATTCATAACCTTATAAATCCTAAATAAATAAAGCAATGGGCTATTCCAAACATTCATCATTCTATTGCATAAGCATGGTCGAAATAGTACTAGAAGTAGAGAAAGCATACAAGAAGAAATCCTTACTAAAATCTAAATTGAGCAAAGTAGGAGCTTGGCTGATAACTTCCTTGATAGCTTCAAAACTTATTTTACCTTCTCTACTCCAAGTGAACTCTTGATGTTTCTTTAACATTTGAGTAAGTGGCTTTACTAGTTCTACAAAACTAAAAATGAATCTTCTAATTAAGTTGATCTTAACCAAGAAGCTCTACAATCCTTTCTTGTGTTCAGGTAATGGTAGA
Organism: Torreya grandis; assembly: GCA_037957365.1. Taxonomy (NCBI): domain Eukaryota; kingdom Viridiplantae; phylum Streptophyta; class Pinopsida; order Cupressales; family Taxaceae; genus Torreya; species Torreya grandis. The sequence continues at coordinate 1,033,421 of JARHVA010000264.1, read as the reverse complement.
GAAAATATTTCCTCCATTGTTTTTGGATCAATGGAAAGCCTAGATTTGGACACCACATGCCCAAGAAGTCTCCCCTCATGTACTAAAAAAATGCATTTATTTAGAAATAATGAAACTCCAAATTCTCTAGTTCTATAAAAAACAATCTTTAAATTTTTTATATGATCATTATAATCCTTTGAAAATAATTTAATGTCATCAAGATAGCCTAAAACCATTTCACTCAAAAGACCATGAAAAGTAACATCCATTTCTATTTGAAAGGTAGCTCTAGCATTGGAGAGTCCAAAAATCATCTTATTGTAAGCAAAATTACCCCATTTGATGGTAAAAGTTATTTTATACTAATCTTGCTCTTTCATCAGTATTTGGTTGTATCTTGCGTATCCATCCAATAAAAAAATCTATGAACTTGAAAGTCTCTGTAAGATTTGATCTATGGAAGTAGATAGTGATCTCTCAATGATACTCTATTCAGATCTCTAAAATCAACACAAAGTATTATCTCTCCATTATTTTTCCTTACTCGTACAAGATTTGATACCCATGTTAAATGTTTAATAGGAAAAATAATACCTAATTCAATTATATTTGTAAGCTTATTTCTCATTACAATCTCAACCTTGGGGTTGATTGACCTTTGATTTTGTCTTACCAATTTTGCATCTTGTTCCAATTCAATAGTGTGTTGTGATAATATGGGTTCAAAACCTTTCAAATCATGGTATTCCCAAGAAAGAAACATCCATAAACTCTTGACATAATGAAATGAAAGATACTCTCTTACATCAGTATTCACGTTACCTAGCCTAAGTTACTTACCTTCAGCTATGTTAATTGGCTCATAATGTTCTTTCTTGGAAGAAATACTCACTTTGTTTTTTATTAATAAATCATATTCATTTAATATGATTTATAAAGTCACAAAACCATTAGTAATTTTTTTTGATTTCAATTGCACAATCTGATTTCCATATTGATCTTGTAATTTATCATGATTTCTTTGGCAAAACTCTACCTCATTCTATAGAAAATATGCTATTGTTTATCAAAATACAAAACTTGCCAACTTACATCATTATTTGTGATTGAATACCTACATACCACCTTGATTTGGGTCTAATTTTTACTATCCTTAACTTGATATAGAATATCATATTATGCTCCTATGGTAGCAAGTCTATTAGCATGTTGATTTGCTCCTCTAGGAATGGAGCAAATATCAAATGTAAGGAAATATTCCATGAGATCCCAAACTCTATGTTTTTAGGCCTTCAAAATAGGATTATTTGCTTTAATTAAACCTCTAATTTTTTATACTATCACCTTTTACCTTCAAGAGCTTAATATCCCTCTTTCTATCCCATTAAAGACCATAAATAAGAGCTTTATACTCTACAGTATTATAAGTAAAACTAAAATAAAATCTAACAAAAGAATAGTACCTTTGATTTTGTGGTGAAAATAAAATTACACCAGCCCCACTACCATTATTTCTTATAGATCCATCAAACAATATATTCCAAACTCCTTGATCCTACACTGAGCTAGTGAGACTAGGCAATAAGTCACCTTCTTCATGCATACAATAGACTCCAAAACCAAAATCTTCAATTATTTTTTAGGGGTCATGTCCATGATTATCATCATCTCACTTATCTAGGAGAAGATCTTAAATTCCTTCAAGAGGCTTATAAGGCTCTTGATCAGTGGTGTCATCATCTTTTGAAAGACTACAATTCACATTTAACATATTTGGCATATATGGCTCAAGTTGAAATCTAGAAATAGGCTCTGATATAATAGTTACTTTGGTTACATACCTGGTCCTAAAAACCATGTATCACCAATATGAATAAAGGTAACCTTTTATTTTGGTATTGAAATCTCTAGATAAGTATAATGTAAAATATGGAGGTAGATCAACAACAACATCTTATAAAATGTTGAAATTTGGACAAGCAGCAAGTATAATTTTTAGATCTTTCAACACACCTATAGTCTTAATAGGAGACCCATATAGCTACAAGACACCTTTCTCATGGGGTTCATACTACAATCCTAACTTATCAGCTATTTATTTGAGCATAATATAAGTACTAACCCCATCATCAATCATATAGTTATGGACAATAAAATATCCAATGATAACAAAAAGGTAAGAAGTTTAGTCACCTTAAGAGTTTGAGACTTAATAGCTAGATTAGAATTAGCTAGGAAACACTTACTCTTTATTTTCTAGGTGCTTTCTCAAATATAGTGAGCTTTGAAAGTTCCTACTTCAAGTACTCCTTTTATCTTAGAATTACTAAAGTATCCCACATTGAAATTGAGACTATAGTCTTCTTCATATGATACACAATACTAAGTGGATAAGTGGTTGAATTTGACTATAATTTAGGAGCAAAAAGAGCTCTCAAATGTTGCGTAAATTGAGTAATGTAAGGTCCTTTCACATTCTTTTCTTTTAGATATTGAGCTTGTTAATTTGAATTTTGTTGAGGTAGCTCATGTGTTATTGTCTTTTATTGAGGCTGAGAAGAAGGGGCTACCCTTTTAGGACCTGAACCTTCACCAATTAATCTTTTCTTGGATATAGTATGGATTGTAACTAAATTATCAACATTAGGTAAATCTTTACTTTGGTTTGCAGCCAAGTGCTCAAAATAATTCTCACCTTCCTAGAAATTAACAAATGTAGTTTTAGTGTCTTACCACTACCTTCTCTTTTTTGATTTGGCACTTCTACTTTAGTGAATGAAGGAATGTCTCCATAGGGTAGAGAGGCATTGGAGGCCTTGGAGATAGCTTACCTTCTTGTAAAAAGACAATTTTTAGCCTTTATTGATGGTTCAAAAGCTTTAGATAATTATTACCTCCCATGGATTGGATCATGACAACCACATCTAAATTAAGAGCCTTAAGATAATATAAAAAAGCATAGTTAGGTGTACGCTTGATCACTGCAAGAATTCTATCCCAAGTCTTCTAGAATATGTAGTTAAAATCCACCATAAATTCATGGTTGAATATCTTAATTTTTGTAAGTTTCTCCACAAGTGAAAAATGATCACTTTTATCTTCAAAATTTTTGCATAGAAGTTCTCCAAATTCATCTCAGTTGTTGATTTATGTAGGAGTCAAACCTCTATACCACTGAAGTGCCTTCTCTTTGAAAGAAGTTGCCAAAAACCTCATTCCTACATTTTCCTATGTCACAGGATACACTGAATAAAGATTATAAATATCTATAATATATTCTATATGAGTTATTGGATTTTCTCTTTTTAAATATGGAAGAGCCTTTAGATTTGAAACTAGAATATCAACCCATTGATTGAGATTTAGAGGACTTCAACCATTGAATACAATGCAATCCTATCTTCTAAGAATAACCATCTAAGGAATGATATTTATAAAAATATTTGGCTTAACAAAATTGGCTTAAATAGGAGGATTTTGTGTAATAAAAGGGTAAATAAAAGGTGTAAGATTTGAATTTAGCTTAGAAGCTTTCTTCTTCTTTGGTTGGTAAGATAATTTAGAGAAATTTTTTTCTTTCCATTTTGCAGATGATCTTGTGACAACTCTTGGTGGCATGAAAAATATATAGATCTAATTTTTTTTAAATGAATATAATACTTAGATACATAGATAATAATTCAAAAATGTGAATAAGTTATCCCATCAAGCATGCCAGAAACTATTATCACTCTAGAGTGCACCCTGTTTGAAGATGTGTAGAATGCACCCTTACTCTAGTTGATAAAATGGGAACTTCTCAAAGTGTGGGTGACTATATGATGAGAAGAACCTCCAGAGAGGGCTAGTTCCCTTAATATTTTTCAATAAATTTTACTACTGTGATTTTTTTGGGATTTTGGGGTGAAAAGGGGAAGAGGAAACTTAAAAGATATTCTAATTAAAAGGGGTGATACACTTGAATTGTCCAAATCCTCTAAAGTTACTAAAATAAATGCACACATATAATCAATGAAATTTATATTTCTATCCTTAAGGAAAAATGTTTCAGATGAAGGTTTAAAAACCTCTTCAAATGACCTATAAAAAGGTGAGATAGAGAGAGATAGGTGAGGAAGGGACCTACCAAAGGGATATAAATCTCACTTATATGTTGATGCATAATCAAATACACACTATTATTCTATTAAAACTCAGATACAAAACAAAAACTCCTTTATTGATAAATGGTCTAGTTTACAATTTCTCTCTTAAAACTTCAGGGCTTTTTTTTAATAATGGCTTGATTAAGCCAATAAATATGCTTCAAAACCTAAAATAGCCCTAAGTAGAGTTCAAAAGAGGAAGGGTTAGTCTTGGTTGACTTAAATCAAAACTAACACCTTTTACAATGTTTAAATATTTAATAAAATCTTTTCCTCCACAAAAATTACATGCTTTGTTTCAAACTTTGGCATAGAAATATGGTGGGCCCATTTGAAAAGTCATTAACATTAAATTCCCAAAATTCACCAAACATGCATGAAATCTTAAGGTTGGTATGAAATGAAGGATGGTGGGCCCATTAAAATTCAAACTTCCTCTTTGCATGTAATGATATGCCACACTCTTCAAAGGAATATGCCTCTTGATTGAACTTGAAGTTGAGTTGGATCATTGAACACATGAAATAACTGGGAGATAAGTGTGACTTGGAACTAGTCAACCAAAGTGTAAGACCAATAAAACTCCAAATAGCCTCCTTTTAAATGAAAAGGACCTTAAAGGATTAAAAATCCTAATTATCCTCTTCAAATAGTATCAAAGTGGCATGGAACTCAAAAATAGAACTCATTGAATAGCCTTTCAATGCTAAACTTAAACTTAGCCCTTTGAACAATTAGGCCAACTAGACTAGTTAAGACTAAAGGCTAATTTATGTACTTGGACACCATGAAACCTAAAAAACAAGCCATAAAACCTTAAAAAATAATAAATTACACCTGAAAAACAATTTTTCATCACAAAAAAAGTCATTTTGATGAGAAAATCTTCACCATTTAGTCAACAAGGTTGACTAGGCCTATTCTATGCCATTTTGCTTGAGCTAGTAAGGACACTTTTAATATGATTTATAAAAAATTAAATATTTAAATATGAATAAAAATTTATAATATTTGATCTCTAATGATTATATTTTGTTAAATTTCCTTATACTTTATTTTACATGTTTTTTCCACAAAAAATGTGATTTATGCCCTCAATTGTATAGCTCCATGCATTATGAAATTTACATTTATATAATACTATCAGAGTGGAATTGATGTTTTAAAAGTTTTAAATTTTATACATGGTAATTTTATTTCAATAAAATCCACTTTGATCAAAACTAGTCTTTAAGGTGCTTAAGAAGGTTTTGAAGTTAAATATTCAAACTGATGATTCATGAGGTACAAAATTTAAAATCCCAAACCAATTCCATTTATTTATATCATGGTGACCCATATTACATCATTAAAAATATTTTTCACCCATGTAAAAGATATGAAAATTTACCATATGGAGAAATCTACCTATGGGGTTTTGACTATAATCTAAGCTAGCTACACTTTTAGCAATTTTTCATAAATAAAAGTCCATAAAATGGTATAAATTTTTCATTAATTATAAATTCATATGGTTCATAAACACATATCAAAATCATTCATCTAAACTTGACATGTGGTGAAAGATACAAGCATCTGAACAAGAGGCTAGGAAGGGTGTCTAGAACTATAAAAAGTGAAAATTTCACCATGATGAAAATAATCCATTCCAAGCTTCAAAATTTATTAAAAATAATTATTTTACCTATATCATTCTATCAAAACACTCTAAAATCACAATTTGTCTAAAAATTCAAAAAAACCTCTTTTTGGCATATATGCCTATTTACTTACATAAGCCTATATGGGGATGTTTTGCATAAAATTCATAGATTATACACTATTTTTATGTGTTATTATGATTTATAAATGTCATCCCATGCTTATCAATCTTTTACTTGGCACTAGAAGATTTTGTAGCACTCTGGAATGAAGGATGCTCCAATGGTGACCTCAAACAAATAGGCTAAGGTTTGAGACAAAATAGAGATTATATAAACTCATCCAATGGATATGGATTTTTTTTATATATTTAAAAAACTCATGATGACCCTGTGTACAAAATTTCAAGTCTTGACTCCACTTGTAGCTCTAAAAATCTTCAATTTTCTCTAAATTTTGATCTTTATGCATGGACTATCTATATTTTGACTAAGTTTTTATGTTTTAAAGGAAATATTCATGGTTTTTTGATTTATTTAAGATTAAAAAACATCTTAATTTATCTCAATATCCTTCTTAATATGTTTTAAATCATCTTTTATACCTCTTTCTAGCATGCTTTGAGCTCCAAACAAGGCATTTATGCCTCTATACTAGCATATTCCATACAATGGGATATTAAAAATTTCACTTCATGAACTGATAAAATTTGTTTTATATTAATTTAAAATACTTGAATATGTCTATAGCTCACTTGACATGAATTATCCATGAATGGAACTTAAAATATCTTGAAAGGTACTTGACTATGTATGTTGTTATGGGCATATTGTATGTTGTTACGGGCAAAGTGTATATTGCTATGAGAAGATTGTATGTTGCTATGGGTATATTATATGTTTATATAGGTAGATAGTATGTTTCTATGGTAGATTGTATGTTATATTTGAAACATCTCTACTAGCATGATTTGATCTTATAAGAGTCCATCTCTCACCCTAAATACCAAACCATCAAGAAACTTCTCAAAATGAACCATTGACTATATCCATATACAAACTAGATTCAAGATTCTTTAAGACTTATGTGGTTGTAGATGATGATATTTTCAATGTACGAACTGAGTTTGATACTTAGTTGGTCCTTAAAATCCTTTGTCATGCTTTGATGACCTTTTTTACCCTTGGCATAAGTTGTTTTATCTTTAAAACCTTAAAATCAAAAGGTTTCCATTCTTAAGCCAAGATGGCCTTAAGACTCATACCTTTAATACATACCTCTATTATAGGTCATCATCTATGACTATATTTTAATGCTTTGACTGGCTATATACCTCATGATCATGATTGATGGTTCTTTTATCAACATTGGCCCTCTTAACAAGCTTCATAGAATGGAGATGGGGTTTGAGGTATAAGTGAAATGGAAAGATGGTGTGAATAGGATGGAGGGTGGGAGAAAAGGAATAACAACATAGTGAAGAGACTGAGTACAGTATTGGTATGAAGAGACTAGGATGGTGGTGAAAAAGAGCATGGAGGAGTATGAGAAGCTCAGACTAGGGGGTTGAATGTAAACAAGGACTCATGACAATCACACCATATAAAACTTCATAACATAAGAGGAGATCAAGAGGATGAAATTGAAACATGGTTTTCTCCAAAAAATGAACCTTAAAATTTGTAAAGATTCCTTAAAAATATGCAAAACTATCCCATTGAGACACCCTGAAAACATGGACATAGGCTTTCTTAGCCATGAAAATTGGAAAAACTCTTAGAGTTATGAATGTAAGTCATGAAAAATTGATTCAAACCATGGAAAACACAAAATCTTAAAAATTTGAGGCTGAATTCTTCTCCTTGGACTATATAAGTTCTCTTTGCAAGCTTACCAACTATAGATTTGGAATGACTAAGTTTGTGACCTCTATTTGACTTTGAATTGGATTAATAATACCTTAAAAATGACATGGAAGGGTATATAACGTTTCATATATCATTTAACAACTTTAGTTTTCCTAAACTCTACCCAGGTGAAGAAAAATTGAAGAAAAACAATTGCCTTTCTAGATGCTTGGTAGCATAATTTAACTTGACTTCAACTAGATGGTTCTTAAGCCTAGAGAACCCAATGGAGAAAAAAATTAAACCATTAGGAAGCCTTTTAAGTCTAGTTTCTTTACCCCAAATTTGAGATCTGTACCCTCCTCCATCAGACCATACTATTAGAAAACCTATAGGCATGTCACTTTGTGCCAATAAGTAGGAAATCAAAAGAAAGCTAGATTTGGGCTTATATGGCCATGAAACTCCATAAAATTGTTTTATAATCTGTTATATGCACTATAAAAGACTTCCCATACCTTGGATTATATGGATTTTATACTCTTGCTTGAAAATAGGTGAAAATAAGCTATTTTTACCCTTTTAAAAGCAAATTCTTCCTATCCACCACTTGGAATGGAATTTTGGAGAATTATTTCATGCCTATCATGAGAATTATCATAAATTTAACCTTTTTAATTATAAATTTGGCATGTGGGAGTCAAATTGGGGGCTTTTTTGGCTATTAAACCTATCAAATGATCTTTTCATGACTTGAACTTTTAGACTTAGGATAAATTGACCTTTTTGAACATGAATAAATATATTTTTTAATAATTTGATAACTTTTGAAAACATTTTTGATGAATTTTACCCCTTTTTTATGTTTTAAAACTTGAATTTGCACTTTTAAACCATAATTGACCAATTTGATGAGCTACAAAGGGAAGTTGACCATTCTGGGGAAAGTTTTAGATAATAAGTGTAGTAATTTGGCCTTAAAAATCCAAATTAATAATAGGTATACTAGACTAAACACAAAAAATCCTTTAGATAATTACCCTATCTATTGGTATATGAGCATAAACCTGTGTTCCCAATTATGCTAAAGTTACCCACTTATCAGTTTATGCAAGACTACATGGAACCAAGTGATAAAGTAGAATCAAGATTATTGGACATAATATAAATGGAAGATTCAAGGAATAAGGCCTTATAGAAATTCAACAAACACTAATATATGGTCAAGAGATGGTTTGATAAGAGAGCAAAAGTCAAAGCATTTAGGATTTTGGATCTAGTGCAACTTTGGGATAAAGCCCATGAGAAGAAAGAATAGCACAAAAAGTTTGCCCCACTATGGATTGGACCATATAAAATTTTAGATATCATGGGTAATAATTAATTTCATTTGAAAGACCTCTAAGGCAATGAGCTTACATATATAGTTAATGGATAGTTCTTGAAACACTACTTTAGGGTTGTGTCATCTATGAATATTACTAATTGATGAAGGATGAATTAATGTAGCTATAGAATTAGATTAGATTTACAAATTTTTTAGATTATATTCCTTGCTTTCATATATTAGATTTATTAATTTCATAGACTAGTTTCCTACTTTTAGTATTTTGCTATCATAGATTAGATTTCATGATTTCATAGATTAGATTCCTACTTTTTAAGTTTAGATTTTATGCTTTCTAGAGTAGATATTTTATTTTCTTTCTATGATGATTATAAATGTGTTTTCTCTAACTATAATTGAGTTAAAATCCAAACCAACTAATCTTATGACTTGTAGAAAAGGGAAAAATTAAAATCTTGACACTTTGGGACTAGTTTACATATTAGGCATATTTTTGTGTTTTTGAGTCTTTAGGATGAAGGTAGGTAATCATGAATTATTCTAAATGGTGTCATAATTGAATAATTTTACCAGGCATGTGGAATTTTATCTCAAAGTACTTCATACAAATTTAGAAATTGTTTCTTATTTTATTTTATTGTATTAAATTCATTTATGACATTAAATACCTATTGAAAGTGATAATTTTGGTTATAAGTGTAGCTGGTAGGGATGTTCTAGTAATGATTTGTTTTATAATTACACTAGCTCACTAGAGTTCTAGCTCTTCTCTTTAAAAAGAATAAAAAAATAAAAACAAAAGAAGAAAAAACCAATGGGTTCAAAAGATCAAAACAAAATCAAAAGACTCACATGATGAAATAAGGTCAATGTACCATGCATCATGATTAAAAGAAAATAATGTAATGAGAAGAGAAGGATCCCAAGGTATCTCTTTCAAGGATATGGACACCTAGCTAGTATTATAACAATTCTTGAGCCTCCCTTGTTTTTTGAGTTTTAAAGAGATATTAGAATGAAACCTATAGCCTCATTAAGTATTTTTAAAAACTCATAATAGTAAAGATTAAATAAACTATACATTTCAACACACATTGATCTAAGAAATTATAAGGTAAGTATGTTGTGTAAAGGAACTTAAGAGTCTCTTTCATGTTTCTAATTTAAGTATTCTTTTGTGACACACTTCATGATTGATTTAGGATTACAAACCAAAGCTTTGGGTTCTTGAATACTCTAAAGTATTCTCCCCATAAGTCACCATTTATTGTACCCAATATACCCCCTTTTCCTATAAGGAAATGGGGACCCATCTTTTTTAGACTATGGTCTTGATTTTGAGCCCCTATTCTATGTATTATTTAGCAAAATTTTAGGAAAAGACTGACTAATTGTACTTTTATACTTTGAAAAAATGACATTGATATTGTGTTTTCATTTCAAGACTTATTTCTAATAGGCTTATTCTATAATTCTTTTAGGTCTTTTATCTAACTTATCTTTTATTGGACCTATCTTTATTGAACATTTTCCTTGGAGGATTTAGTCTTTACCAAGATTTTTCCCATAGGATTTTTTCCATGAACTTATCTTTGTCAAGTACATTATTGTAGACATTTTATCTGAAATAATTCCTCAATAAAATTGGGTCTATAGGATTTTTTCCATAGGCATTTTGTCTAATAGAATTAATTTAGACTTTTTGCAATTTTCATTCAGCCACTTTGTACCTACCCTTCAATATTTTTATCCCACACCTTTTCCTTATTGAACCATTCCTTTATAAAATTTGTCTGAGACATTTTCCCTAAGCCAATTAAATTTCTTCAAACATTTTATTTGAGTCTTATTCCTTGGAGAGATGAACCTACCCTTTGGGATTTGTGTAACCTACCCTTCATGACTTTTATCTCAAACATTTTTCTGATCATATGACCCTTTGACCTTAATCCACCTACCCTTTGGTCTTTTTGAAAATGCCCTTCAACCTTTTGAATATACCCTTTGATACTTTTATCTTGACCCCTTTTTCCTTTTGACCCATCCCTTTGGACATTTTGAAAAAGACCCCTTGGACTTTTTTGAAGTGACCACTTACCCTTCAATACTTTGTCCTAGGCCCTTTCCCCTTTAAGACATATCTTTCAGGACTTTTGTCCCAAGTCCTTTTTCCCTTTGGCCAATTCTTTTAGGACTTTTGTCTTGGCCCTTTTTCCATTCAACCAATTCCTTCAAAGATTTTGTCTAAGACTTATTGACCTTTAGCCCTTTTTGAAACACCATTCAAACATTCCTTCAAACATTTTGTCTGAGAGAATTGAGTCTTCAAGAGAATTGTTATATACATTTTATCTAAAATAATTACCCTAATATAAATCTTGTAGAATTTGTGTCTAAGACATTTTTTCCAATGAAATTAGGGTCTCTGTAATACAAAGCCCACAATATTCCCCCCATAATAATTGCCCTAAGACCAATACCATACTACCAAGTGGTACCCCTATTTAGAGAACATTTTCATTATGTTTTGAGCTTAATTTATGCTATTTTAGCCCAGGTCCAAATTTTATTTTATTAATACTAAAATCTTAGGCTAAAATATTCATGAAGGGTCCTTTATATATGTTTCCCAAAGTATTATACTAATTCCTCTATTTATACTTACAAGAGTAGAGTGAACTAGGAAATGAAAAGTATATAGCTCATATGGAGTTAAAATAATGTGAGAGTCATGTGGATGTCTTTTGATGCTTTTGCTAATGCCAAAATTAAGCTAAAAAATAAAAGGACATGGGTTCAAATTATGATGGTCACATGGATGACATCAACAGTCATGAGGACATATTTGATGGTCATGTAGATGTTAAATTTAAGATTAGTAAGAAAATAATATGGGATTAAATTATGACATTCATATAGATGTCATTGATGGTTGTAAGAATGTCTTTGATATTTATTTAGACTAAAAATTTAATCACATAAATTAGCCATATTTGAAATCAAAGGTTATTAGGCCCAAGCAGATTAATGGCCAATATTTATCCATATAGTTGATCTAATGGTGCAAGATCAATAGAGGCCTTTTTAAAGAAATGAGGATGTGATAAGTGTTAAAAACTCATAGGAGTCAAATCACTAGATCTATGAATCATATTAACTTGAGAAAAGATGATCTATGGTGTGAGATTAACATGGAATTTTTAAACGTATTAGAGCTAGTGAAATACTACCACTTGGCATAAAAAATGTTTGATCTATGACTATAAAGAGTACAGAGGCATCATGGAGCTACCAAATAGAAAATTCGTGTTCCATCATGCATCAAATCAATGGTGTGAATCAATAATGGAATTATAAAAGGTCTAAATTCAATCAAAAATATGAACATGCATGTGAATATGAAAGTGAGATCTAGAAACCAAACATTAAATGGTTGTAGTTTTAATGGATGGAATGCAACACATAAATATTTTTAGCTAACAATAGTGTCAATGGTTCTAAAACATTGGTAAAGTGGTACTTATCTTAGATATATGTCTGATTTCCATTTTGAACTTAGCTAATCTAAAAGATCAATAGGATGTTTTTGTAACCTATAAAAAGAGATTTATCATGAAATTCAAGCTATAATTGTAAAAAATACTTTTATCTTCATACACATGCACATGTTGCATATCTTTTGTAAAAGTTATTTTAAACTGATATTTGTAAATAGACACTTATACATTTTTGAACCACATTTAGAACTCATGTTCAAACTATTACTTGTAATGACCTTGCTTGAACTTCGAGGATGAGGTGACCCCTTCCACAAGTATATATAAATAATTATAATATAACTTGGATTTTAGTTAGATGATTTTTGAAGACAAGAGCAACATCAATTTTGATCATCAATGAATGAGTTTGTGTATTTTCTTTCCAATTTATATGTGATTAGTTGTTACTTTCTTTGGTGGTATATTTTAATAATGTTAAGTGTGTAAATCTATAAATGGATTATTGATTATTTTGATTGATGTATTAATATATATATGTGAAACAATTATTGAAGGATTTGTAAACATATTGGTTAAGATAGTCAAGTTTAAATTGATTTTTAATTTTGATTGCACATAAGTGCTTTCTTAGATGTAGTTTTCTATGTGTGTGTAAAGCTTCCTCAGATTCTTCAGTAGATCAATCCATAATCTCATAATTAAGGGTGTGCAATAGTTTCCTTAAAAGGATCAACCTTTGTCTAAGGCTTGTGAATTTACTACATCATTATTTACTTAGACTTCTTGTGTGTGTGTGAAATTGTTGCTATCATTAGGAATAGGTTCTGAGATCAATTTTCCTTTTAGAAACTAATCAAGGAAGTGACTCCTAAAGACCATAAAATATTTCTTCTCTACCTTACCCTTCCTTCCTTTTTGAGTTTATTTTGAGACATACCCAATTTAGATTAAAATCAAACCATCCATCCAACTCATGTAAGGATTCACTACCTTTTAGGAACCACACCTCCATTTAAAAACCTTATAAACAACCTACATGCCCTACTTTCTATTTCATGAATAGGTTGAAATAAACCACATACTTATAACTCATGCCATAGAGTGGAGTTTATCTCCATTGAGATCTTAAAATGTTAGAGGCTACCTCATTAATGTTATGGTGTGCATAATACCCACACCAAAAAAACTATAAACCCTTAATCCTAAAATAAATGTCAAACCTTAAAACTTAAACCCTAAACCCTAAACTATTCCATAAACTAAATAATAAATCCTAAACCTTATACTAAACACTAAACCCTAAACCCTCAACCCTAAATTTTTAACCCAAACCCAACCCTAAACCCTAACCTAATTCATAATCCCTAAACCCTAAACCCTAAACTAAACCCTAAACTAAAACCTAAACCCTAAATCCTAAACTAAACTCTAAAAATTAAACCCTAAACTAAACCCTAAATCTTAAACTAAAAACTAAACCCTAAACCCTAAACCCTAAATTAAACATAAACTTTAAACTAAACCTTAATCCATAAGCCATAATCCATTATCTTTAAACACTAAACTAAACCATAAACCATAAAACTTCAACCCTTAAACTAAATATTCATCCCTAAACCTTAAAACTATAAAATAAATCATAAACCTTAAACCCCAAATTAAAACCTTAATACTAAACTAAACCCTAATCCCTAAACCCTAAAATAAACCTTGAATCCTAAACTAAACCCTAAATCATAAATCCTAAAACCCTAAACCCTAAACTAAACTCTAAAACATAAACCCTGAGCTAAACCCTAAAACCTAAATTTAACCATAAACTCTAAACAAAACCTTAAACCTTGAAACCTAAACCTTAAACTAATCCCTAAACCTTAAACTAAACCATAAATCCTAAACTATACCCTACACACTAAACTAAACCCAAACCCTAAATCCTATACTAAAAACTAAACCCTAAACCCTAAACTAAAGTATGAACCCCAAACCATAAAGTATACCCTATACTAAACCATAAACCTTAAATCTTAAAACAAAAACTAATCCCTAAACCATATAATCTAAACCCTAAACCTTAAACTAAAACATAAACCCTCAACTTTGAACCATAAACTAAACCATATACCATAAATTTTAAACCCTAATCTAAAATCTAAAATCTAAGCCTTAAAACCTTAATCTTAAATACTAAACCCTAAACCCTTAAACCCTAAACTATAAACCCTAAACTAAACCATAAACATTAAACACTAAATTAAACCCTAAACTAAACCCTAAACTAAATGTTAAACCTTAAATCTTATATGAAAACTAAACCTTAAACCCTAAAATAATCCCTAAACCCTTGTCTAAACCCTAAAAACTAAAACACAAATGTTAAACTAAACCCTAAACCCTTTACTATAAAACCTAAACTAAACCCCAAACACTAAAACTTAAACCCCAAACACTAAACCCTAAACCCCAAACACTAAACCTTAAGCCCTAAACATGAAAACGTAAATGTTAAACTAAACCCTAAATCCTAAACCCCAATCTAAATGCTAAACCTTAAACCCTAAAATAAACACTAAACCCTGTACTAAACCTTAAAACATAAACTAAATAATAAACCCCAAACTAAACCCTAAATGAAACCCTGAATCTTAAAACTAAACCTTAAACCCTAAACTAAACCTTAAACCCTAAATTTTATATTAAAAACTAAACCCTAAACATTAAACCCTAAACTAAAGCTTGAACCTTAAATCTTGAATAATGCCCTAAACCCTAAAACTAAAATAAAACCTAAAACCTTAAATTCTAAACTAAAAGCTAAGCCCTAACCCCTAAACTAAATTATAAACCCTAAACTAAACCATAAACCCTAAACCCTAAACCATACCTTAACCCTAAACCCTAAATGAAACCATAAACCCTAATTTCTAAACTAAAAAGGAAGCCCTAAACCTTAAATTATAAATTAAATCTTGAACCCTAAACCTAAACTAAACCTTAAACCATAAATAATACCATAAACCCTAATTTAAACTCTAAACCCTAAAACCTAAACTCTAAACTAGACCTTAAACCAAGCCCTAAATCATGAACCCTAAACTAAACCCTACAACTTAAACCCTAAACTCTAAACTAAACCCTAAACCTTAAATCTTGAAATAGACCCCAAACCTATTACCTAAAAACTAAACCCTAAACCCAAAAATATACACTAAATCTCAAACCCAACCCTAAACCCTAAACCCTCAACCCTAAAACTAACCCTAAACCTTAAACCCTAAAGGAAACATAATCTAAAACCTAAAACCCTAAAATCTTATTAAACCTTAAACCTTAAAACTTAAACCTAAACCTTAAATTAAACCCTAATCCCTAAACCCTAAACCCTACCCTAAACTATAAACCCTAAACTAAACCCTAAACCCTAAAATAAGCCCTAAAAACTAAACCCTAAATCCAAAATAAAACCCTAAACACTAAATCCAAAACCCTAAACTAAATATTAACCTCTAAACCCTAAACTAAATTCTAGCCTCTAAACCATAAACTAAACCCAAAACCCATTCATAAAACTTAAACCCAAATTAAACCCTAAACCCTAAATCCAACCCTAAACTATAAATCTTGAACTAAACACTAAAACCTAAACTCTAAATTAAACCTTAAATCCCAAACTAAACCCTAAACCCTAAGCTAAGCCCTAAATCCTAAACTCTAAACTAAATCCTAAACCCTAAACTAAACTCTAAGCCCTAACCCATAAACCCTAAACCCTAAAAATAAACATTAAACACTAAACCTTAACTCCTAAACTAACCCCTAAATCTAAAACACTAAAATAAACCCTAAATCTTAAAATAAACCCCAACCCCTAAATATAAAACCCTAAATCTTAAACCCTAAACCCTAAATTAAACACTAAACCCTAGACCCTAAACCCCAAACTAAACCTTAAACCCTATACCCTACATTTGAAACCCTATACCCTACATTTGAAACCCTAAAATTTTAAACCTAAACTAAACCCAATCCTAAACCATAAATCCTAAAACACTAAACCCTAAACCTTATAACCTAACTCCCAAAGGAATATAACTTAACTATGAGACCCAATGGCTATCGATAGATGTAGCCTAGGTGTCGAAAGATTTATTTCCATCAGACAAACTATCCATGATAATAAGTTTGAAGGGAAATTCTATAAGACAAAATGCCAATGGAAAAAATACCATAGTATGTATGTAAGTCCCTATTTATGTCACATAAAATGTACATAATAATTTTCCTAGTTACCAATTCCATTGGACAAAATGTCTAAAGCAATAAGTCTAGGGTAAAAATCCTAAAAAAATAAGTCTAGGGCAAAAAGCTTAAAAGAATTCTCTGAATTGCTTAAGTCCTGAACATATACATAATTATATCCATAATGCCATGCCATTTTATTTAATATATTTTGAAATGTATTTTTACCTTTGGTACATGTGTCAACACCTTATTGAGTCTAGATCTTTTGAAAAGTCCTCTTAAGACTCTCACCATCAGATCTTCTACATAATGAAATGCAAGTGTGCCACTTAGTAGCTCTATAGGGCCTCTATGTACCTTCCAATCCTAGCTTGAATGCCTTTATGCCACTTTTCAGCTCCTCATTAGTACTAATACCTTTGAAAATTCCATATTGATATCACATAATTAGATCAATTGTACCTAAGTTAATGTATTTCATAAATCTTAGTGTTTTGACTTATTGACTCTTGTGAGCTTTTGACACTTGTCACATCTTTCATTCCTCTATTTACTAAGCTCCCTCACTTCATTAAATCAAATTTATTAAGCTCCTATGATGGTGACACTTGTCACTCTTATAGGGCTTCATAGAGCTTTAACATTTCAATGTTGCACTTGCTTTGTTTGATCAATGGTGTGTGAGTTAATGCACACTATTAGATTATGATCCATGGGGTTGAGTGAGTTGGGTCCATTGGTTAAAATATCTGACTTAGTACACTCTATCTCACACCATTAGATTAACTTTACTATAGTAAATGTGGGTCATTGATTATGATCTGGACAGTTGAATGCAATTGGCTTTGCTCCTACATACCAAAATAAACTAAGTGAGCCTGAGAAATATAAAGGACCTAGACTAAAGTATTAAACTAAGCTTAAAATTTAATAAATGGGAACCATGCTAATAAAAGGGCCATGCATAATTATTATATCCTAAAGTTTGAGTTGTGTTAACAAATACGATTAAGACCTAGGCTTATAATATATAAAAGAGCCATTGCATTAATTTTGACTTTGCATAAATCATAAGTTATAAAAATGACCAAACATATGGATTTTTAGCCTAAGTTATTATTATTAATAAAATATGATTATGACCTAGGCTAAAATATTAAATTACGTCCATAATATAATAAAAGAGCTCTCTAATAATTTTGACCCTACATAAAAAATTAAATCTATTAAAAAATATTTTAGGTTAAATAAATTATCCTAAGGTTTAAACATGATTTTAATCATAAACTAAATTTAATCAATAAGATACCAAGGGTTAAAACAAAAAGTCAATTTAGCATTAAAGTGTAAAACCCAAGGTAGTGTTTACACAAATGGACTCTATTAATCTTGTAACCTAAAAACATAAGAATATGAGGTTACCAAATTTAGATAAGATCAAACTAGAATCACATGTAAATATGGAAACCCAACCATGGTGTGGATGATCTTAAAACAAAGATAATGTGAAAAATAGTCTAGTAGTAATTTGATTAGATGAATTTTTAGTTTAAAGCACAAATTTACAAAATTTGAAATAAGGGTCCATATTTTTAGAAATGGGGGACTCATAGGGGGAATACTTTTAAGTATTAAATAACCAAGAACTTTAGTTAGAAATCCTTAAATTAATCATGAGGTGTGTCACATAATAATACTTAAATTAGAAATATGAAAGAGACTCCTAATTTGATTCATTTAACATACTTTCCTTCTAATTCTTGGATTTGTGTGTGTCAAAATGTGTAATTAATTTAAACTTTATTGTGATTAGTTTTTCAAAGGCTTGATGAAGCTATAGGTTTCATTTTAGTTTCTCTTAAATCTCATTAAAATCAAGGTAAGCTCAGGTATTACTCTACTCCAACTAGGCATCCATATCCCTGATAGAGATACCTTAGTCTCTTCTTGTCTTTACATTATCTTCTTTTAATCATGATTTATGGTACATTAAACCTTATTTCACCATGTGAGACTTTTAATTTTCTTTAAAATTTATTTTTCTCTTTTAAAATTATTGGTTTTCTTGTTACTTTTTTTATTTTGTTCTTAAATGAAAATAGAAGAGATATAACCCTAGTGAGTTGGTATAATTATAAAACAAATCATTACTAGAACATCCTTACCAACCACATCTATACCTATAATTATCATTTATAATTTGTATTAAATGTGATAAGTGCATTTTATCTAATAAAATAGGGAAACTTTCTAAATTTATATGAAGTGGTCTGAGAGAAACTTTTATATGCCTGATAAAAGTATTAAATTGTGATAATATCGGAAATGGTTCATGATTACATACTTTTATCCTAAAGACTCAAAACATAGAAATATGCCCAATTTATAAACACATCCCAAATTTCCAAAAAAAAATATTTTCCCCTTTTTAAAAAGTCTATTTAAGCATAACCTCAGTTGGTTGGGATATTTATCTTGGTTACAGTCAGAGAAAATATAGTTTAGATTGATAGAGAAAGCAACAAAAAACTAATCTATGAAATCAATAAATTAAATAAAAAATCATTGAAATCTAGTCCATAAAGCATGGAATCTAATCTAAGAAAGCAATAAACTTAATTTATGAAAACAAATGATATAAAATAAGAAACCTAACCTAATACTACTCTAAATAAAATCAAAACAAGATGGGGGATGGATTTTGAAACTTTGTTTGGTATGCTTCTTACTCTTTGATAATAACAAGGTTTTCCCCATTAATGTTTTGAGATAGGTAGGAACATCCATGTATTCATTTAGTAGAGTTTTGATCCTTTCCCTCATATTCTAGAACAAAAAATTAGGGTTACTCATTGGGATATCCCAAACACAACAAACAAATAACTCATCCAAAGTGTCTCCTAAAATAGATATTATATCTAATCTATAGTCTTGAAAGTCATCATCATTTACGAAATCATTATGAGGAAGGTCCACAAAGATAGAATAAAAATCATAATTATAATCATGAACAACATTTTCCTGAAAAACTTTATATAAACTCTCATTTTGAGTGTGACCTTCACTATTATAATGAATTAGATCATGACTTTCCAAATTATGAATAAAATTTTTACTTACTTAGGGCTCATTATTTCTAACTCTATGAGTGATATATTCATTAATTATTAATTCCAGAGGGATCATCCCATCCACTACCTATTGTTAATCCTTTTATTTTTGTTAATTTGAATTGAAACTCTGATTATTGCCATCTAAGTAATCCACTTATTTTGAATAGTTATGCTCTAGAAGATATGCAACTTTAGGGGTATCATAGGTGTAATCAAAGGTCTTCACTTCAATTTCAAATGATGTTGATTTCCACACACACTAGGGTTCTTGGTCAATCACATAATCAACCAAAATTCATGAATATTAAAATTAGTCACTTAATTGAATTCAACATCTATCAAATCAAGGCATGGGTATCTATGTGAATTAATTCCATTGAAAGGAAACTCAAAAATAGAATCAAAATTATTTGGGGAAGATATTACACCTTTTTCATTTGACTCATAATAAAAATATGTACTGACCTCAAGCATAACATAATCTAAAATCTCAACATTGAAGCTTGTATGATTAGAAGAGAACAAGTTAACAATAT
This sequence comes from Torreya grandis, assembly GCA_037957365.1. Taxonomy (NCBI): domain Eukaryota; kingdom Viridiplantae; phylum Streptophyta; class Pinopsida; order Cupressales; family Taxaceae; genus Torreya; species Torreya grandis. The sequence goes on along the minus strand of JARHVA010000264.1, from coordinate 1,013,067 downwards.
AATCATCAAATGAGTCTTATAATAGAGATTTCAATGCAAACCAGTAGTCACAAGAGTCATCAAAACCATATTTAGAGCTAATATATTATTTTTCAAGGCAAAGTAATTAATCCTCTTCTTAAGCATATACTATCTCATAGAGCTATTGCAAAGGTTGACAATGTTCTTCTAATTTGACACTTTCCTCACTGTCATTATTTCCTTCTTTAATTATCTCATTAAATATAGGGATGGAATCAACATGATCTAATTCTCCTAGTTTGATGGATTATTCTTCTTTTTTTTAGTATTTCAATTTCTCCTATAGCATTATAATTCTTCATTGATGGCTGAAATATGTTATTCATCTAGGATATCTTCTTCCTCTTTATGCATAATTCTTGGATTGAAAGGAAACCCTTCCACTATGTTCATGTTTGAGCATAGTAACAAGCTTTCTCTTTGGATAACTTCTATATAATTAATATCTAACATACTTACTATATATAACCTTATAGAAGATGTTAAATTATTTTCTAAATCATGAACATCAATATTTGGACCAAATCAAATAAAAAAATGTTCCTCAAGATCACTCCAAATATTAATAGAACTAGGTGCCAATTCTCCTAACTGATCATGCATTTCTTCTCCTAGTGTGAATGGGAACAACCTATAGATTACATCATCAAATTTTATATCCATAACATGTATAGCATATGTGCAGGTAGTAAGATGCCCTTCAATATATCTTAGGTCATTATTATAGAACCTAGGAAGGTTTGGAAATGGGTCATCTAGGAGATCATGTTTAATACCTAGGATATTTATGGGTGATTTGTTAATCCAATCCATTCTCAAATAAATTTAGTACAATCAGAAGAGTTGGACCTCCTTCTAGAACCAATACTATTGATGTGGGTTTTATGAACACCATAACATAATGAGGTAGCCTCTAGCATTTTAAGATCTAAATGGAGATAAACTCCACTATAGGGCATGAAATGTAGGTATGTGATTAGAACAACCTATTGATGGAATAATAGGTAGGCCATGCAATTTGTTGACAAGGTTTTTTTGATGGAGTTATAGTTCCTAAATAGTAGTGAATTCCTATGTGAGTTGGATGGGTGGATGGTTTCTAATATAAAGTGGGTAGATCTAAAAAAACTAAAAAGGAGGTAAGGGTAAGGCAAAAATTAAGGCTCTATGGTTTTTAGGAATCACCTCTCTGGCTAGTTTCTAAATGGACCTATGCTCTCAGAACCTATGCCTATTGTTAGTAACAATTGCACACACACAATCAAACATAATTAAGAAGTCTAAGGAGATAATGATGTAGGAAATTCATAGGCCTTAGATAAAGGTTACTCCTTTTAGGGGAGTTTTTTCACACTTACTCAGGAGATTATGGCTCGAGTTAGTGAAATATCTAAGGTAGCTTTGGCACACACAAAAAACTACGTCAAAGAAAGCACTAGTACACATTCAAGATTATGAATCAAATAACTTGACTATCTTTATTAATATATTTTAACAATCTCTCAATAGCTATTACACATATACAAATCATTACATCAATCAAAATAAATAAGAATATATTTGTAGCTATTTCACACTAAAGATTATTAAAAGGTACAATGAAAGAAAGTAACAACTAATTACATAGAAATTAGAAATAAAATACACAAGCACATTCACTAATGATCAAAATTGTTGTTGCTTTTATATTCAAAATTCTTTAAAAAAAATCCAAGTTGGATTACAATGATTTATATAGACTTGGGGAAGGGGTTGCCTTATCTTCCAAGCTCATGTAAGGTCATTGTATGTGATATTTATAAATTGAGTTATAATTGTGGTCTAAAACTGTATAAGATTCTTCTTATAGTTATCAATTTAAGTTAGCCTATGCAAAAGTTATGCAACATGTACATGTGTATTATGACAAATGTTATATATGCACCATTTTCCCAAAATTATACATGCCTTATTTTATAGGTTATGAGAATAACCTATTGATATTTTAGATTATTCACCTTCAAATGGAACTCAAACAAAGGTCTAAGACAAGTATCACTTTTACCAATGCTTGAAAACTAGTGACACCTTTGTTAGCTATGACTAATTTAACTAAACTATGCATTGCATGTCACCTATGCTTTTTATAGGATATAATATTCCTCTTCAAAATTTTATACAAGTTGAGTTACCAAAAGAATATAACTTAAATATGAGACCTAATGGCTATCGATAAATATAGCCCAAGTGTTGAAAGATCTATTTTCATTAGAAAAAATATCTATGACAATAAGTCTAGAGAACAATTGTATTAGACAATATTCCCACAAAAAAAATTGCATAGTACGTATGTAAATCCCTACTTCCATCAGACAAAATGTCCACAAAAATTTTACCAAATATCAATTTCATCAAATAAAATGTTCAAAACAATAAGTCTAAGGAAAAATGCTTGAAAGAATAAGTCTGAGGTAAAAAGCCTATAATAATTATTTGAATTTATTAAGTCCTAAACATCTATGTAATTATATCCATAATGCCATACCAATTTTTTTAATAGCACTCAAATTGTAGTTTTACCTTTGGGACATGTGTCAACACCTTATTGAGTTTAGATCTTTTGAAAAGTCCTCTTAGCATTCACACCATCAAATCCTCTACATGATAAAACATGAGTGTGCCACTTAGTATATTTTTAGGGACTCTATGTACCTTAAAATCCTATATTTAACACCTTTATACCACTTGGAAACTTTTCATTAGTTTTGGGACATTTGAAAAGTCCATGTTGATCTCACACTATTGGATCAACTATATCTGAGTTAACATAGTTCATAAATCTCAGATATTTGACTTATTGACTCATGTGAGCTTTTGAAACTTGTTACATACTAAATTCCTCTATGTAATAATCTATCTCGCTTAGTTTGATCAACTATACTAGGATCCCATGATGGTGACACTTGTCACTCTCATGAGGCTCTGCAAAGATTTGACATTTCAACATTGCACTCAATTCATTTGATCAACAGTGTGCAAGTTAGCATACACCATTAGATCATGATCCATGGAGTTTATTTAGATTGGTTATGTTGATTAAAATCTTTGACTTATTATGTTCTATCTTACATTGTTTAATTAATTTCACCTAAGTAAATATGGGTCATGGATTTGATCTAGACAATAGAATGTGATTGGATCCACTCCTATAGACCAAAATAAACTAAGTGAGCTTGGGAAATATAAAGGACTTAGACTAAAGTCTTATACTAAGCTTAAAATTTAATAAAGGGGGACTATGTTAATAAAATGACCATGCGTAAATATTATTTCCTAAAGTTTGAGTTGTATTAACAAATATGATTAATACATAGGCTTATAATATATAAAAGAGCCCCTACATTAATTTCAACTTTGCATAAATAATAAGATATAAAAATGATGAAGCATATATATTTTTAGCCTAAGGTCTTAATATTAATAAAATATGATTATGAGCTTGGCTAAAATCTTATATTAAGTCCATAATATAATGAAAAAGCTCTCTAATAATTTTGACCCTACATAAAAAATTGAATCTATTAAAAAGGACTTTAGGCTAAGAAAATTATCCTAAGGTTTAGACATGATTTTAATCATAGACTCAATTTAATCAATAAGAGACCAAGGGTTAAAACAAAAAGTCAATTTAGAATTAAGGTGTAAAACCCTAAGTAGTGTTTACACAAATGGACTTTATTAACCCTGTAACCTGAAAACATAAGAATCCAAGGTTAAAAAATTTAGATACGATTAAAATAGAATCATGTTTAAATATGTAAACCCAACCATGGTGTGGATAATCCTCAAATAAAGATAATGTACAAAACACTCTAATGGTACTTGTTGACAAAATTTGACTTTTAGGTCAAATTTGGACCCTTATAGGTAAAAAAATTATTTTTATATGTTTAGGGGTCAAATACTTTGTCATAGGCTTTACTATAGTTCATTTGATATTATCTAATTTATTTTTAGCCTTAATCATCGTCTAATAAGTTTATTTATCATTTTGGGTCATTTAGTGGGCTTTTAGGGGTCATAAATGCAAGTAGCATAGTCCCCAAGGTGTCTAAGTGTCCTATTTTCCTTATAAACATCCAAGAGGTCAGATTCTTTATCAAGAATGTCAGTTCAATTAGAATATTGTAGGTTATCTAATTGAAGATAAAGTTATCAACTAAAAAAGGTGAGTTTGGCACTTGTATGACCCATGCGGGAAGGTGACACATGGTATAATGTCATGGAATTCCTCTTCATATTCCTTAAACTCATATAAATGATTTTTAGACTCTATAAGTGCCATTTTAAAGCCAAAACCATTCTACTCCTTCTTTACCTTTTTAGATATATAGAAAAAACTAGTAGGTTTGTGATTAGTACTGATAGATAAAGAGGTTTTAGATCAAATTATTTTTGTAGGTGGTATTAAAATTATATACCTTGATTTCCATAACAATATTTAAAGGATTTCTCAACTATGATTTATAAACCATCCTTTACAAGTTGACTGTGTTTTCTTACTCACTATTTCCTACACCCTATAGGTTTTGCTCCACTTTGGACAATTATATAAAAACCAATTGGAGATTTTGACTATAGATATGTTTTATACCTTATTATATTCTCTCCATGCTTAGTTTCATGTTCCATGATATTTTTATGGGCAAGTTATCTCATGTTATAGGAAGGTGTCACCATTGTGAAGTTTCAATCAATTCTTCCTTATTGTAAAATGTTAGTCTTATACAGAGGTTTCATGTGAATATAATATGGTGATACATATATATCAAGGCCATATGTCATCTCTTCCCATGTTTGGTTTCATCATATCATGCTTTGGGTAACTTTAAATCTTGTTATTCCTCGTAGTTAACTCTACTCAGTTTTATTTTAAAACACACATGTATAAGACTTACCAAGCTTGTTCATGGAATGGTAATAAGGGTATATTATTTTTTTCAATACATTATGAGTTGAATAAATTTATTTTAGATGTTTGAGGAATTTCATTTGGTTTCAAGCTCATTCATCATACCAAACATCCATTAGATACCTTGTTTGCTTTATTCCAGATGTCTGTAAGTGGTTTTCACATTGAAATAGATGTTTGGGGACTTATATTCATATATAATTAATTTAAATCATGTATTTAATAGGTTGATAATTATTTTTAGTTGTTATTTGGACCATAAATGCACCCTTGTTACTCCATTCCATGTTTACTACCTCCATACAATAAATGCACACCTATAGAAGCCTTTTGTTGATGTAATGCTAAGAGGAAAAGTTTGATATGTGTTTAAATATCTTAATATTTATAGGAATTAATTGAGTTACTTGTTTAAAACATAGGATTTATTTCAAACATACACACCTTGTGTATTGTCTAGTTGACCTACTATATGTGTATGTACAAATGACCACCTATAGATGGTACCACAGAGACATGAAGACATTTGTATAAAATATGAAACATGGTAAAACATTTTTTTTGTTCATATAATGTGATAAATCAAAATAAAACCTATATTAGGTGTCAAAAATACAAAAGGAGGTATAAATCATGCTAGAAGGAATAAAGACTGATTTCAAGGAGAGTATTTATAATATGAAATAGGTAAGTATAATATATTTTATCATGGAGAGTATTTATGCCAATTATGGAGGTTAGAAGGTGAGTATAAGATAGAAGTTGAAGGCCTCAAATATGCCTCTAAAAATACTAAAACCCTATAATCTTATCTACAGGTTTGAGGTTTGAGTGATAGTTGATATCCTAAGGAGAAAATTAAAAAATATATCATGTTAGAATGGTATTATTGATAAAATAGTGTTTAAATAGGCATGAATTTCACTAGTGTGGGTTGATAAATAGTTTTTCAATCTCTATGGACACCTACAGGTGTCCCTCTATAGAAAAATATGCACCTACAACTGGGAAAACAAATAGTGGGTTGGCGTAGTTGTTTTCATGGTGTTTTAGGACTTTCAAGGTGAATTAAATTATTATAAAATTATATTTGACTATAAATATTTAATGAGGGTCTTAATACATCATGGTCAAAGACAAATTAAAGATTACACACACCTACAGGAATAAAAAAGGCAAGGTATCATAGTTGGAGGTAGAACTCAATCTTATGAGTTCAAAGTATATGTAAAGAGATCAAAATAAAGTAAAAATAAAATTTAAAAACCTTAATTATATCCATTATGACCTTCATGAACTCTTTTAAATATGAAACAAGCTTACTCAAACCTTTTAGAGCTATGTATGCACCTGCAACTGAGTGTGCAGTCTTGAGCATGAATTGAGGGTAAAGAGGTGAATGTGCTTAGGGAGAGGGAGAATTTAAAAAAATAAAATAAAATGGTTAATTATTGATCAATAATGTGTTTTTACATGCTATGGGACTCATTTCAAGTGGAACACCCATGCTTCCTCCTAGCCAAAGGTAGCAGTTTGTATAGTTACACTAAAGGACTCTTTGCTCAATAGGTAAGAATGAGGAATCTAAGGGAGAAGATAGATTTTTGATGAATTTTAAGACTAATTATAATTAATTTATTATTTATATCATTTTTTATTAACCTATTAACATTGGTTTATCCTGGAGAGGTCATTCTTATTTGGATTTGAAAAATGCACAAAAATAGTCCTTTTAGAGGCCTTTTTAGACAAATTGAGTTGGTTAGGTGCCTAAATGAGTGCTTATAAATTTTAAATTTGGTAAAAATAATAATTATTAAATAATATAACTTAAAAAATATTAATTTTTCCTTGGGGAAGAGGGATATACCTCAGTGTTTTATTGCAAAGGTCAGCCAGTCAAGAAAAATTAAAGTTTTGGCAAAATAAGTAAATGAAGCCAAGGAGGGTGAGAAACTTGATGTATAAATTTGGGAACCAAAATAAAAATTTATTGATGTGTATTAATGTTAAATATATGATATTAATAACTAATTAAATCTCATATATCTTAAAATGATCAAAACACTCTCGCACGTAGTCTAACTAGACAAGCTTCAATTAGGCCTAATTGGTGAATGAGAAGAAAGAATGAGGAGTGATTGAGAAGTTATGTGATGAATTTTTAATATTTAATGAGGTTTTAAAAATTATTAAACACCATCCCATTCAAGATATATCAATCCATATATTAAAAACTAGTAGGGTGCATGCTAAACCCATTAAGCCTTAAAGGCACGTAGAGCCAATTGGGGATCCAACTTCACTTCTATCTCCTAGTGTGTGTTATATCTGGTTGGATCATGTTTATGAGATTTATTTATACATTTTTAAAGTTTATTTATGAAAATAAAACTATAATAAAGATACTTTTAGCTTAGATACAATCCAAGCATGCAAGAAAGGTGGAAACAAGCTCGATAGGGTGATTTCAAATGCTCATATCTTTTCTAAGGATGTGCATGGAGTAAAAAGGAGTTTTAGGATTTTATTATGGGTATTTAACATCATATTTTTTTAATTTTTTTTAATTTAAAATTTTATGACTTTATGAACAAAGCTTAAGAATGAAAACTACCTAAAACCCTTGCAAACCCTTAGTCAAAACCCAATGGAGAAAATGAAGTTGGAAAGTTGCTCACATGGAATAGTTTATCTATAATGATAATTGGATGTTGTCTAATACTCTCTTAGGATAATCCCCATCAAGATTATTTGTATGAAATGGTATGTATGGGGTAAAAAATAGGGTATTTCTCACTATTTTGTGTATTGTGTAGGTTCTAAGAACATTCAAGATATGAAATCAAGTTTGGGGGTAAAATTAGGACTTAATATAACTAAATATGTATATTTAATTCCTTTTATAAACTTATAAATGTGAAAAAAATATTTCTCATCTTAGCCAATCAAAACTAGCATAGTGAACACAATGGTGAGAAGGGTGAAAACTTCAAGTGTGAGATTTTTTAAGGTGTATCTAAGAATTATAAGGCAATGGAGAGTCTTTTAAAGTGTTATCCAATCCTTCCCATGTATTTTCATGGAAAAATAAGGCCAATTTTGAGTCCAAGTGTGAGGGATGACTGAAAGAGGAGATTTTAGATTACAAGTTATGATGGCTTACTTCCAAGAGATTATAGATGAGTAAGAATGAAAATAATGCATGTAGAGGAATGTATGAAATCATTTCCTCTCATTAAAATTTTCATACCTATCCCTAGGTTTTTTTGGGATGTTCAAATAGGTCTAAATCATGAAGGTAGTTTTTAAAGCTAAGACAAGGAGTTTCATACCACTTTTCATAAGTTTCATGACTTTTATAGACACTTAGAATATCTAACATTGCATGTTTCATTTAAAATATATTTATGAAGCATATTTAACTTATTTTATTATATTTATAGGTGTCTAAGTGACCTTTTTACTTCCCTTGTCTTGCTTGTCTCCCAAATACTATAAATAGTAACCTTTTTGGCTCTTTTGAGTAGCCTCCATTGGTTAATGGTGAAACCCTAGCCTATTTTGTATTTGAATTACTATTGAATAAATTAAAAAAGTGAATTTTATGACTTACATGTTGTATAATTTAGTTTTGTTACAATCTTGTTGGTCTTATCTAGTAGAAGATGATCTTTTCTAGCATGTTATCCTTGATTTTTCACCAAGTGTGTAGAATAATTATTATTATAGGTATTTTTTAGTGTTATATTTTAGTTTATAAGTGTTATGTGATTTTATTATCCAAATTATCATTCATCATCTCTCCTAAACATCAATATACCTCTTCAACCTAGCATATGAAACACTGATGTAACAATATGTCTTGAGTTATGAGTTTTGTGTGCAATAAGCTTTGATTTACTATAAGTAGTATAAGTTCAATAAATAGGAGGAAATTTAATATTTTTTCATCACTTTTTAGCTTTATAAGTTTGTCTTCTTAACCCTTTTCATGCAAAGTTGATAAGTGAAAGAGTGTTTAAAAGAATGCATCAAGAGAACTAGCCCTTCTAAATATTTATCTCATCAAATTGATTACCCATTGCAAGTGAGATGTTTCCATTATGACACTTGGATGAAGAGAGATAAGACATATATTCAAGGTTTGTAAATTTAAGTGACAATAGTTTTTGGCATGCTCGATGGGACTCTAATTCCCAGAAGATTGTCCAAGATTGGTGTTGGTCTTGACATATTTAGAATCACAAAAATATCTACATTTAGTACCTAGTGACTCCACTAAGTTTTCAAATCTTTAGTTACTGATCATTAATTAATTCCATTCCAAATGTGACTGCTAGGTCTATATCTAAAGGTATACCTTTTGATTTTGTGCAATTACCTTTGTATTCTATAAAAATATTTAGATTTGTGAATACTCATCCTTATTCAAGGGAGTTGGTGTTTAATAAGTCAAATTGTATACTTATTTCAGCCCCTAATACCCATAGTCTTCATTCCAATATGGCTAGGAGGTAACATTTTATAGCCTTCACCAGATCATCTCCTTTAAAGCTTGCCTAATATGACCAATTTCCTAGAGCAGCCCTTAAGAGAGTTCCATATTTTAGTGGTCTTATTACTCCCATTAAACACATTAAAAACATATAAAAATTATAAAATATCTATAATATCACTCAATATAATGTATCCATCAGGTTATTGCCATTGTCTTTCAAAGGGAAAGCTTTAAATTGGTATGGGACTCTTCCTGACAATTCCATTACTTCATGGGATAAACTAGGAGATTTATTGTATAAAAGGTTTGAAGATAAGATTGATCTATATTAGTGGATGATAAATTGACCAATATAAAAAGGGATTCATAATATTTAATGCAATATTTTAACTCTATATTTCAAAAAACATGGGATAGGATCCTAGTCCTTATGAGACCTACTCTAAATTATGCTTTCTTGTATTACCTAAATTCATTGAATAGTGATATAACCATGATGATCTAATATATGGGTTAGAATACACTACCTAGTGCCTATGAGATAGATATTAATTCTAATAATTTTCTTTTTCAAGTAGGGAAGATTACTCCTAGACCACCAATGCTATTGTTCCTTGATAAGTAGCCTTTTAGTCAAGTTGCATTACCTACCTTGGCTCCTTTGCCTAATAGTCAAGAAAATTATACCCTTAACCCTAAAAATTAAATCCATGAAGTCAATATTTTTATTAAAATTTTTACTAATGAATTTTTTTCCCTCAAAAGACAAGAAGCTCAAAGGTATAGACCTTATCAACCTTATAATCAGTTTGGACAAGTAGGTCTCCTTTTCAAAGTAATGCTCAAGGACAAGGTCAAATCACTCAAGATATACCTTACCAAAGTTAAAATATTAATGCCCCATAATATTATAGGGCTCATTTTCCCACTCAAAAATACTTTTTTTTTAAGAACAAACATGTTATCCTTCCTATGACCAAAGTCAAGGCCAAGTTGCATATGCCAATGAAATGCCTAATCAAGCCATGATAATACCAGGTAGTCAAACACCTCAAGTTATAAATTTTGAGATGACAATGAAAAATGGAATGGAAAATGGGTATCTAAAATTTGATTCTACTCTTATGAATCACTTGTAATGGGAATTTTGTGCCATTAATCATTAGGAAGTTTAAATAATGTGAATGCTAGTGTGTCCTCTAGCACTATATCTAAAAAGAGCATTGTTGAAGAGACAAAAGGGGAAATTAAAGGACCTATTTTGACTCCTAAATCACCTTTAATGGTAGGTGGGTATAACTCATCTCATAATGTGTAATAAAATCAAATAATTTAGAATTAAAGGATAACTCCTACACAACCATCTTCACATGCTACATGACAAGGTACTAGTGCTTTCAAAGAGCAATTCAAGATAAATAATACTTATATAAATAATTTAGATCAAATGAATAAGTTACACGTTAATATTTAATTATGGGATTTATTGAAAATATTAAGATAAAATGATATGCTCCAAAAGGAGTTTCTTGGATTAGGCAAATAAGTTGGATCAGCTAGGACTGAAAATGTTGTCCTAGTGAATGGAACTCAACCCATTGATGGAAAAGTGAATAAAACTGATAAGACTCATCATTTTTATCTATCCTTGATCATTGTTGAGTTCTTATTTCATAATTTCATCATAGATAGTGGGGCTAGTACTTTATTTATACCCAAGTCAATAACAGATAAACTAGGCTTCAAGTATGAAGCAATGGCTAAAAGAGTTATATAATTGGATGGGTCACCAGCAAAGACCTTGGGAGTAGTCAAGGATTTGAATTTGGTTTTAAATTCTTGTCCTATTTTTTCCATACCTAATTATGTGGTTGTGGTATATTTACCCCCATACTTTTCTCTTTATTTTTCAAAAGAGTTTACAACCAAGATGGGTGAATACTTGGTAGCTAATTTGTCTTGTATGGTTTTTAAGACAAATTATATTACCAAGGTAAAGATTGAATCATATAATATTAATCAAAATAATTATGTTAATTATGTTATTCTTGATGAGGAAGAGATTCACATATATTAATCTCTAGCTTCTTTTTTTGAAGGAGTTTCATATTTATATCTAGATGAATGGAGACTATGAGCATGATCCTTAAAAATTCATAGAGAAGGCTAGTCTTGGAGTGTATTTCCTTCATGATTAGGACTCTTTCATGCCAAATTTGATGAATCCAAATGAAAACATGTATGGTTTATGTTAGTTATTCTTTGATGGATCTAGAATCAATTTTAGAGTAGGTGGTGGAGCAATGTTAGTTTCTCCAATGGTAGAATATGAGGCCCTCATTCATGGCCTTAATTGGAATAGGAAAATAGGTTTGAAATATTTACATGTGTATGGTGATAGTTTGTAAGTTGTGAATCAAATGAGAGGCCAAAATATTACTAAGAACTCATTGATTAAGTCTTATAAGCATAGAGTGTGGTATCTTGTGGAATATTTCCAAGCCTTAAACATCCAATTTATCCCAAGATAAAACAACAAAAATGTTGATAGGCTGGTACCAATTAGACCTGTTTGATGTTCTAAAGGGATAAGAGAGGATAAGAACTAGCTTCATCTTAAAGTGATTGTAAGGCCCTCTATACCTGATAATGTCACTAATTGGAAATTGTTTGATAGTGACCAAAAAATATATCTCTTTCTACAAGAGGAGGCTAAGTTTTCCTCAAACAATAAGTCCAAACTAAAATAACAATATAGAGGGTAGATTATATAATTGAAGATAAACAGCATGCCTAAGGGCTTAGTCACACTTGAGATAATATTCAATGATGATGATCAATTGAAAAGGAAAAAGTAAGCATGTTTAATAAGCTAGAAAACTATGAGAGATTACAAGTCTTCTAGGATAAGTTTCTTGCTCTTGGAAAGGTATGCACTAGAGAAGAAATATATGCTTTCATTGAGCTATGTAAGGAATTTTTTGATGTATTTTCATGGGAATATAGTGATTTAAAGTGATTTAATTCAAACTTAGCTCAACATACCATAGATATAGATGATAATGATAAGCCTATTAAGAAAATACAAAGACCAATCAATCCTAAGATTGAGCCTATCATGAGAAATGAGCTTACAAAGTTGATTGAGTCCAAGATCATTTTTCCTATTAAACATTCATTTTGGTTAGTAAAATTAATCTTGATAAGGAATAATAATGGGGAAATAAGGTTATGTGTTGACTTTATATATTTTAATATAGGTTCTTTGAAGTACCATTATCCTCTTCCTTCCATGGATTAGATTTTAGAATTTGTGATAGGTAGTGAAGGTTCTCATTTATTGATGGATACTCATGGTATAATAAAATTTTGGTTGAGGAAAGTGACCAATAGAAGACAACCTTTACTATGAAATGGGGTACATATAATTATATAAAAATTCCTTTTAGTCTATCTAATATTGGTGCAACATTTCAATGTATAATGGATATGGATTTAAAAGGTCTAATAAATGATATAGTGTTGGTGTATCTTGATGATATCATAATTTTCTCTAAGGATGAAAAGGACCCTTTGAATCATCTTAGGTCTATTTTTGAGAGATGTAAAAATTTTAGAATATCTATTAACCAAAATAAGTGTGTGTTTTTTGTCCATGAAGGCAAAATTTTAGGACACATTATCTCAAAGACAGGCTTATCCATAGATCCTGAAAGGGTGAGTGTAATCTTGGAATTGACTTTACCCAAACACAAGAAAGGTTTGAAAAGTTTATTTGGAAAAATAAATTTAATAAGGATGTTTATTACTATTTTTTCTAATTTAGTTAAGCCTCTAACCTCTATGCTAAGGAAATATGAAGTGTTTACTTGGATAAGGAGAAGGAAAAATAATTTTGAAGGGATAAAACAAGCTATTGCTCAAGCCCCAACTCTTGAAGGTAATAATTTATTAAAGGATTTAAATTTATATACCTTTGTAAATGAATAATTAATCTCTACCATGCTCACTCAATCAAATGAAAAAAAATTGGAGTAACCTATTATCTTCTTTATTCAAGGACTAGAAGGTTATGAGGTAAGATATACTTATGTAGAGAAGCAAGTAATTTCAATTGTTAAAATTCTAAATAATTTTATTTGAATGAGAAAAGGGTCAACTGGATTACAAAAGTGATGGAGCATGATGTACAAATCAAGAAAACCAAGCTAGTGAAAGAGAAGGGATTATGTGAGAAACTTGCTTCAGATTTGAAGGAACAAAAAGAGGTTGTTTTATAACTTCATTATTATACTATAATATTTGCATCTTCATCAATGAGGAGTTAGACACAAGAAATGATTCATTTTATTCAAGCTAGTGAGTGTCCATAAGGCCTAGATAGAGCCAAAAGAAGGTACTTCAAATTAAAATATATTCTCTATGTATGTGTTGATGGGGTATTTTTTAGGAAGTAATTTTTAGGTGTACTATTGAGATGTGATGAATAAGATTGGGTTGATAAAATATTGTTTGAGTTTCATGATGGACCAACTAGTGGTTACTTTGCTCCAAGAACCATAGTTGCTAAGATTATGAGAGTTGGATATTTTTGGCCTAGTTTATTTAGATACACCCATGCTTGGGTAAGGAGATGTCAAAAATGTGCTCTCTTTTATGGCAAGAAAAATATTTCAACCTTTCCTTTTCATCCAATATAAGTATACCAACCTTTTATGCAATGAGGTCTAGATTTCATAGGCCTAATAAACCCACCTTCTAGTGTTAGCCAAAAGTGGGTGTTGACTACTACAGGTTACTTTACAAGATGAGTGGAGGCTGTAGATCTTAAGGAAGAAAATGAAAGTTTAGTTTTAGACTTATATGAAGGCATAGTGATAAGGTTTGGGGATCTTTTAATAATAATTTTAGATAATGCATTATATTTCCTTGGAATAAAGATGAGTGGGATTTAAAACATGGTAATATCTTAGTACTTCCTCAAACTATTATCCATAAGGGAATAGACTAGCTGAGTCCACTAATAAGAATTTAATTAGGATTATAAAGAGGATAATGGAAGAAAACAAAATAATTTGGCATTCCAAGTTAAATATAATTCTTTAGGTTGATAGAATCACCCCTAAAAGAGCCATTATAAACTCATCATATACACTTGTTTATGGGAGAGAAGATATAATACCTATTCAACTTTAGTTACCAACCCTGGATCTCACTTACCAGCTAGAGTTGATGGAAAATGAAATCATGGAGGTCAGATTGTGTGAGTTGATGGAGGTTGAAGAAATAAGAGATCAAGCTATGCAAATTATGAGAGCTCACCAAGATCAAACAAAGAGATACTTTGACAAGAAATCCATGCCAAGAATATTCCAAGAGTGGGACATTTTTCTAAAGTGAGATGAATATAGGGATAAGCCTAGAAAACATATAAAGTTTGATGATTTATAGAGTGGTCCTTATGTCATCACCTAATAAAAGTAACACAATGCTTTCCATCTCTCAAAGTTGGATAGAGAGGAGCTTCATATCCTAGTAAATGGGATATATCTTAGATATTGATACTAAGTTTCTCCTCTCTCCTTGTACATAGCTCCTATTTTCTTGTTTTCCCTAATTACACACTCACATCTGTGAGTCTTTTTAGTATCTTTCCTTGTTTTATGTTTGCTTGGTGTATTGTAGTTGTTTTGTGTGTGTTTTAGGCAATTATTTTCTAGTTTTCCTCAAGATTTAATTAACTCCCTAGCCTATGGATTGATAAGGCTACTAGTCTTTAGTATAACAGGAATACTAACTCTATAAGTCACTATTTTGTTGTCCAAATTTGACTTCTAGGTCAAATTTGGACCCCTATAGGTAAAAAACTTGTTTATTATAAGTTTAGGGGTTAAATAATTTATCATGGGATTTTTTTATAGTTTATTTGATGTTATCTAATGTATTTTTCCCTTTAGTCTTGGTTTAATAAGTTTATTTGTCATTTTGGGTCAATTGGTGGGATTTTAGAGGTCATAAATGCAAGTGGCATGGTACCTAAGGTGTCCAAGTGTCATATTTTCCTTCAAAACATCAAAGAGATCAGATTCCCTATCAATAATGTTAGTTTAATAATAATATTTTAGGTTATCAGTAATCAATTGAAAAGGGTGAGTTTGGCACTTGTACAACCCATGGGGGAAGGTGTCACATGGGAGAAGGTCATGAAACACCTTTAAATATTCTTCAAACTCATCTCAATTATTTAAATTATTTTTAATTTCCATTTTTAAACCAAAACCATTCTACTCCTTCTTTGCCTTTTTAGACATACAAAAGTGATAATCAGGTTTGTGCTTAGTACAAATAACTAAAGAGGTTTTAGGTCAAATTATTGTGGGAAGTGGTATTATACTCAAAGACATTCATTTTAATAATAATATTTAAATGATTTTTAAACCATGATTTATGAACCATCCTTTACAAGTTAACTATGTTTTTTTGCTCACTATTTCCTACACCTTATAGGTTTTGATCCATTTTGGATAAGTCCATATGAACTATATGGTGATGTTAAATCTAGAGTAATTTTTCTAACTTATCATATTATTTCCATAATTATTTTCATGTTTCATGATGCTTTGATGGGAAATTTGTCTTACATTATAGGAAGGTACACCATTGTGAAGTTTCAGTCAATTCATCCTTGTTATATAATGTTAGTCTCATAAAAAGGTTTCATGTGAATATAAGATGGTGTTACATAGGTCTCAAGGTCATATGATCATCTCTTCCCCTATTTGGCTTCATCATATCATGCTTTGGGCAACTTTTAGTCTTGTCGTTCCTCTTAGTCAACTCTTTGCTTAATTTTATGTTGAAACATAGATGTATAAGACTTGTCAAACTTGTTCATGGAATGTTAATTAGGTTATATTATTTTTTTAAATATAATATGAGTTTAATAAAAAAATTGGATGTTTGGGGAAGTGCAATTTGGTTGCAAGCTTATTCATCATACCAAATAGCCAATAAATACTCTACCCACTTTGTTATAGATGTCTACAAGTGGTTTTCACATTGAAATGGATGTTGTTTAACATGTCTTCATATATACTTAAAGTAAATCACGTATTTTATGGTTTAAAAGTGAGCTTGAGTTGTTATTTAGACCATTCATCCACCCTTATTTCTCCATTCTATGTTTAGTGCCTCCATACAATAAATGCACACCTACAGGAGCCTTTTGTTGATGTCATACTGAGAGGAAAATTTTGATATGTGTTTCAATATCTTAATATTGATATGAATTCATTGATTTACTTGGTGAAAACATAATATTGATTGAAAACATACACACCTTGTATACTATCTAGTTGACCTATTACCTGTGTATGTGTAAATGACCACCTATAGGTGGTACCATAGAGCCATTTGTACAAAAATATGAAACATGTTAAAACCTTATTATATTTAATATCATGTGAGAAATCCAAATCAAACCTATATGAGGTGTAAAAATTAAAAAAGGAGGTATAAATCATGTTGGCATGAATAAAGACTAAGTTTAAGGAAGGTTTCCCAAAAATGCAAAAATAGAGGTCTAGGGGTGTTTTGTGAATACTCTATAATTTTTTTGAAAATAGTTTTAAAACATAAATTAAGCTTCACATGGAACAAGAATGAAAGCATTATGGACCTAGGGATGCATCTAGGGAACTATCCCAAATAATAGTAGAATGTTAGATCACCAATGTTTATACATTTATGAACATTGTGAATCCAATGCATCTAGCATCACCTTCCATATATATGATTTCATTCTTATTCCATGTATAATACTCAAAAAACTTAGTTATTTAGCACAATAATTTAATTTTTCCTTTCTAAATTGAGTAAACAAAGAATTCCAACATTTATTTCAGATCAAGGGGGATCCCATAATAACCATGCTCATTTTTTTAAAATGCAACTCAGGCTCAACATAATATTGTAAAAAATTACTAATGAAATAAGTTATACATTTTTTCAAATAGATAATGTCAAAAATAAATATTAAATATAATAAGGTTTTAACATGTTTCATATTTTTGTACAAATGACTCTATGGTACCACCTATAGGTGGTACCATAGAGCCATTTGTATAAAAATATGAAACATGTTAAAACCTTATTATATTTAATATCATGTCAGAAATCCAAATCAAACCTATATGAGGTGTAAAAATTAAAAAAGGAGGTATAAATCATGTTGGCATGAATAATAACTAAGTTTAAGGAAGGTTTCCCAAAAATGCAAAAATAGAGGTCTAGGGGTGTTTTAATTTATTGGCCTAAAGTTCATATTGGAACATTAGTCCATGGAACTATGTAGGCAACACTCAATTTTTATTGAGGTCAGCTTAGCTATCTATAGATGAAAGAGTAATAACATGTTGCTTCTTACTCTACCAATAAATGGGGCTAGATCTGAAGTGAAATCTGTAACCAGAAATGGACTTATGATCATTATAATCATTAGCCCAATCAAAATAAGTGTATCCCACCAAGTCTAAACTTGTACCTTCTATAAACCTTATTTTATTTATAACCTTACTAATGAAATAAGTTATACATTTTTTCAAATAGATAATGTCAAAAATAAATATTAAATATAATAAGGTTTTAACATGTTTCATATTTTTGTACAAATGGCTCTATGGTACCACCTATAGGTGGTACCATAGAGCCATTTGTACAAAAATATGAAACATGTTAAAACCTTATTATATTTAATATCATGTGAGAAATCCAAATCAAACCTATATGAGGTGTAAAAATTAAAAAAGGAGGTATAAATCATGTTGGCATGAATAATAACTAAGTTTAAGGAAGGTTTCCCAAAAATGCAAAAATAGAGGTCTAGGGGTGTTTTGTGAATACTCTATAAATTTTTTGAAAATAGTTTTAAAACATAAATTAAGCTTCACATGGAACAAGAATGAAAGCATTATGGACCTAGGGATGCATCTAGGGAACTATCCCAAATAATAGTAGAATGTTAGATCACCAATGTTTATACATTTATGATACATTGTGAATCCAATGCATCTAGCAAGGTCAATTCTTTTGATAACTTTATTAATTAGCATATTTTGACCTAACACATACTTGACATTGACACATGTTTTAAATTTTTTATATTTCTTCCCATTATTTTACCTTTGAATCCATGGTTTATCACTAGTCTCTTTTATTATAGTTTTTAAAAAAGCAAAAAATACAAAAAAAATCAAATATTTCAAGCCTAGATATTAATCCTCACATAAGTCCCTGATAATACTCAATTATACCTAACATGAAACTATAATATTATACTCTCTATAATCTTCCATCATCCTCCACATTTTCTAGAAATATCCATTTATAGAGAACTCCAAAGAAGATGAAATATATTGGCCTAAAGTTCATATTGGAACATTAGTCCATGGAACTATGTAGGCAACACTCAATTTTTATTGAGGTCAGCTTAGCTATCTATAGATGAAAGAGTAATAACATGTTGCTTCTTACTCTACCAATAAATGGGGCTAGATCTGAAGTGAAATCTGTAACCAGAAATGGACTTATGATCATTATAATCATTAGCCCAATCAAAATATGTGTATCCCACCAAGTCTAAACTTGTACCTTCTATAAACCTTATTTTATTTATAACCTTACTAATGAAATAAGTTATACATTTTTTCAAATAGATAATGTCAAAAATAAATATTAAATATAATAAGGTTTTAACATGTTTCATATTTTTGTACAAATGGCTCTATGGTACCACCTATAGGTGGTACCATAGAGCCATTTGTACAAAAATATGAAACATGTTAAAACCTTATTATATTTAATATCATGTGAGAAATCCAAATCAAACCTATATGAGGTGTAAAAATTAAAAAAGGAGGTATAAATCATGTTGGCATGAATAATAACTAAGTTTAAGGAAGGTTTCCCAAAAATGCAAAAATAGAGGTCTAGGGGTGTTTTAATTTATTGGCCTAAAGTTCATATTGGAACATTAGTCCATGGAACTATGTAGGCAACACTCAATTTTTATTGAGGTCAGCTTAGCTATATATAGATGAAAGAGTAATAACATGTTGCTTCTTACTCTACCAATAAACGGGGCTAGATCTGAAGTGAAATCTGTAACCAGAAATGGACTTATGATCATTATAATCATTAGCCCAATCAAAATATGTGTATCCCACCAAGTCTAAACTTGTACCTTCTATAAACCTTATTTTATTTATAACCTTACTAATGAAATAAGTTATACATTTTTTCAAATAGATAATGTCAAAAATAAATATTAAATATAATAAGGTTTTAACATGTTTCATATTTTTGTACAAATGGCTCTATGGTACCACCTATAGGTGGTACCATAGAGCCATTTGTACAAAAATATGAAACATGTTAAAACCTTATTATATTTAATATCATGTGAGAAATCCAAATCAAACCTATATGAGGTGTAAAAATTAAAAAAGGAGGTATAAATCATGTTGGCATGAATAATAACTAAGTTTAAGGAAGGTTTCCCAAAAATGCAAAAATAGAGGTCTAGGGGTGTTTTGTGAATACTCTATAAATTTTTTGAAAATAGTTTTAAAACATAAATTAAGCTTCACATGGAACAAGAATGAAAGCATTATGGATTAGTATATTTATAACATCACTTTACATTTTGATTTATTACCTTTTAAGTGACCTAATAAATCAAACCTATATGAGGTGTAAAAATTAAAAAAGGAGGTATAAATCATGTTGGCATGAATAAAGACTAAGTTTAAGGAAGGTTTCCCAAAAATGCAAAAATAAATATTAAATATAATAAGGTTTTAACATGTTTCATATTTTTGTACAAATGGCTCTATGGTACCACCTATAGGTGGTACCATAGAGCCATTTGTACAAAAATATGAAACATGTTAAAACCTTATTATATTTAATATCATGTGAGAAATCCAAATCAAACCTATATGAGGTGTAAAAATTAAAAAAGGAGGTATAAATCATGTTGGCATGAATAATAACTAAGTTTAAGGAAGGTTTCCCAAAAATGCAAAAATAGAGGTCTAGGGGTGTTTTGTGAATACTCTATAAATTTTTTGAAAATAGTTTTAAAACATAAAAATAGGTAAGTATAATAGTTTCACTCATATCTAATCCATAATAAGTAATGGAATATCTATACTAATTATGGATTAGATTTGTGTTAGATCAATTTTTTTCTTTTTTATGTTTATTTTTTCATATGATCATTTTGTAGGTTTATGCTTGTTACCAAAGTAATTAGTGCTCTTGTAGAAGAGTATAGACTCCTTTCCAACAATAAATATACACAAAAAATGGAACAAGAATGAAAGCATTATGGATTAGTATATTTATAACATCACTTTACATTTTGATTTATTACCTTTTAAGTGACCTAATAAATCAAACCTATATGAGGTGTAAAAATTAAAAAAGGAGGTATAAATCATGTTGGCATGAATAAAGACTAAGTTTAAGGAAGGTTTCCCAAAAATGCAAAAATAAATATTAAATATAATAAGGTTTTAACATGTTTCATATTTTTGTACAAATGGCTCTATGGTACCACCTATAGGTGGTACCATAGAGCCATTTGTACAAAAATATGAAACATGTTAAAACCTTATTATATTTAATATCATGTGAGAAATCCAAATCAAACCTATATGAGGTGTAAAAATTAAAAAAGGAGGTATAAATCATGTTGGCATGAATAAAGACTAAGTTTAAGGAAGGTTTCCCAAAAATGCAAAAATAGAGGTCTAGGGGTGTTTTGTGAATACTCTATAAATTTTTTGAAAATAGTTTTAAAACATAAAAATAGGTAAGTATAATAAATTATATCTTGGAAAGGATCTATACCAAAAATGTAGGTTAGAAGGTGAGTATAAGATAGAAGTTGAAGGCCTCAAATATGCCTCTAAAAACACTAAAACCCTAAAATCATATCTTCAAGTTTGAGGTTTGAATGATAGTTGATATCCTAACAATAAAATAAAAAAATCTCATATTTTCATGCTCTTATTGATAAAATACTTTTTAAATATTTATGGTCACTAGTACAAGGTTAATACATAGTTTTGCAAGCTCCATGGACACCTACAAGTGTCCCTCTTCAGAAAAAATATGCGCCTACAATTGGGAATATTGATAGTGGCATAGCATAGATGTTTTGATCAGGTTTTAGTAATTTCAATGTGAATTCAGGTATTATAAAGTGATAAGTGACTATCAATCTTCAATTAGGGTCTTCATATATCATGGTTAAAACCAAATTAAGGCTTACACACACCTACAAGAATAAAAAAGGCAAGGTATCATAGTTAGAGGTAGAACTCAATATTATGAGTTTAAAGTGTATGTGAATATTTATTATATCAATTATGACCTCCATGAACTCTTTTTAATATTAAACAAGCTTACCCAGACCTTTTAGAGCCCTAGATGCACCTATAGCTGAGTGTGCAGTATTGAGCATGAATTGAGGGTAAGTAGGTGAATGTGCTTAAGGAGAGAGAGAAGGTTATAAAAAAATTAAAAAATTTCATGATTTATCAATAAGGTGTTTTCACATACTCTAGGACTCTTTTCAAGTTGACCACCCACTCTTCCTCCTAGCCAAAGATAGTAGTCCGTACAGTTGCCCTAAGGGACTCTTTGCTTAATGGGTAAGAATGAGGAATCTAAGGGATAAGATAATTTTTTGATGAATTTTAATCATATTTACAATTAATTTATTATGTGTATCATGTTTCAATAACCTATGAACATTGGTTTAGCTTGTAGAGGTCATTCTTAGGGGGATTTGGAAAATAGCCCTTTTGGAGGCCTTTTTTAGATAAAGTGAGTTGTTTAGGTGCCTAAATGGGGGATTGTGACTTTTTATTTTATATATAACATAATTATTACCTAATAAAACTTTTAAAATTTTCGTTTTTCCTTGGGTAATAGGGATATACCTCACTATTTTGTCTCAGAGCCAATTAAGAAAAGTCAAGGTTTTGGCAAAACCAGCAAATGAAGCCAAGGAGGGTGAGAAAATTGATGGAAATATTGTGGAACCTCAATAAACATATATTAATGTGTATTAAGGGTAAATATATTATATTAATCACTAGTTAAATGTCAGACCTCTCAAAATGATTAAAACACTCTCACATATAGTCTAACTAGACAAGCTTCACTTAGGCCTAGTTGGTGAATGAGGAGTGATTGTAAAGTTATGTGATGAATTTTTAAGATTTAATAAGGTGTGAAAAATTATTAAACACCAGCCCATAAATTAGATATCAATCCAAATATTCATCACTAGCAAGGTGCATGTTAAGCGCCATTAGGCCTTCAAGGGACATAGAGCCAACTAGGGTTATAAATTCACTTTTAGCTCCTGGTGAGTGTTCTATCTAGTTGTATCATGTTTATAATATTTATTTATACATTTATGAGCTTTAGTTATTCAAATAAACCTATATTAAATCTACTTTTATCTCAAAGATAGTCCAAGCATGTAGGAAAGGTGGAAATAAGCTCAATAGGGTGGTTCAAATGCCCATATCTTTTTTGAGGATGTGCATGGAGGTAAAATTTTTTTGTGGAGGTTAGAAAGGGAATTTAAAATCAGTTTTATGGAATTTATTGGTATTTCCAATGTCAGGAATTTATAAACAAATCTTAAGATTGAAAACTTCCTAAAACCCTTGCAAATCTTTAGTCAAAACCTGATGGAGAAAATGAAGTTGGAAATTTGCTCAAATGGAATAGTTTGTCTAGAATGACGATTAGAGTTTGTATAATAATATCTCAACCTACTCTTCGTTAATATGAGTTGTAAGGAATGATATATATGGGGTACAAAAAATGGTATTTCTAACTATTTTGTGGATTTTGTAGGTTATAAAAAAATTCAAGAGATTTAATCAAGTTTAGGGGGGAATATTATGAATTAATATTAATAATTGTTTATATTTAATTCCTTTTAAAAAAATTTAAGTGTGTAAACAATAGCTCTCATCTTAGCCAGTCAAAATTGGCATAGTGAAAATAATGGTGAGAAGGGTGAAAAATTTAAGTTTGAGCCTTTTTAAGGTGTAACTGAGTATTATAAGGCCATGGAGAGTCTTTAAAAGTTTCATCCACTCCCTCCCATATATTTTCATGTAAAATTAAATATATTTTTGAGGTCAAGTGTGAGGTATGACTAAAAGAGGAGTTTGTTAGACTACAGGAAATGATGACTTTCTTCCAAGAGATTATAAATGAGTAGGAATATAACAAATTCATAGATAGGTATGTATAAAATTATTCCCTCTCATTCAAATAATAAAACCTATCCCTAGTTATTTTTGATATGTTTAACAAGTCCAAATCATGAAGGTAATTTTTTGAGCCAAGACAAGGAGTTTCATACCACTTTTCAAAATTTTCATGACTTGTATGGACACTTCGACTTCCTAAAATTGCAAGGTTAATTTAAAATATATTTATCATGCATATTTAACCTCTTTTATTAGCTTTACATGTGTCTAAGTGACCTTTGAAATTCCATTATCTTGTCTCTCTCCCAAATACTATAAATAATGACCATTTTAGCTCTTTTGAGTAGCCTCCATTGGTTAATGGTGAAACACTAGCCAATTTTTTATTTTAATTAATATTTAATAAATAAAAAAAGTGAATTTACCTACTTACTTGTTATAAAATTGAGATTTTTTGCAATCTTGTTAGTCTTGTCTAGTAAAAGATCTTTTCTAGTATGTTATCCTTGATTGCTCACTAAGTGTGTAGAAGAGTAATTATTAAAGGTCTTTGTTGGTGTTTTATTTTATTTTATAAGTTTTTTAGAATTGGTTTATAATTTATTTTATCTAAATATCATTCATCATCTCTTCTAAACTTCAATATACCTCTTTAACCTAGCATATGAAAAATTGATGTAACAATTTGTCTTGAGTTGTGAGTTTTGTGTGAAAGAAGATTATATTTGATCTAAGTAGTATAATTTTATTCAATAGGATTAAATTCAATATTTTTTCATCACCTTTTATCTTTATAAGTTTGTCTTCTTAACCCTTTTCATGCAAAGTTGGTAAGTGAAAGAGTGTTTCAAATAATGCATCAAGGGAACTAGCTTTTATAGAGATTTATCTCATTGAATTGATTACCCACAACAAGTGAGATGTTTCCATTATGATACTGGGATGAGGAGAGGTGATAACTCTCCTTAAGGGGTATAAATCCAAGTGATAATAGTACTTTGATCAAATGATTTTTTAATTTAAAGCTTAATTTTGTATAATTTGAAATAAGTGTTCTTATTTTAAGAAATGTGGGTATTTTGGTTCCAAAAAATCATAAACTAAAAACTAATCCCTAAACCCTAATGTAAACCATAAACATTAAACTAAACCATAAACCATAAACTCTAACCCCTAAACTAAACCATAAATTCTAAACATTAAACTAAACCCTAAACCTTAACCCTTAAAACCTCAATCTTAAATACTAAACCCTAAAAATTTAAACCTTAAACCCTTAAATCCTAAACCCTAAACCTTAAAATAGACCTTGAATACCAAATTATACCCTAAACCCTAAATGTTAAACTAAACCCTAAATATTAAAAACTAAACTAAACTTTTAACCCTAAAATAAATGTCAAACCCTAAATATTATATATAAACTAAACCCTCACAACTAAACCATAAACCTTAGACCCTAAAATAAACCCTAAACTCTAATAACAAAACATTAAACCCTAAACTAAACCCCAAACACTAAACCCTAAAGACTAAACTAAACCCTAAAACCTATACTATAAACCCTAAACCCCAAACACTAAACCCTAAAAACTAAACTAAAACCTTAAACCCTTTATTATAAACCCTAAACACTAAACTTGAAACCCTAAATACAAAAATGTAAACCTTAAACTAAACCCTAAAACCTAACCCCAAACTAAACCCTAAATCTTATACCTTAAACCCTAAAATAAACACTAAACTATATATTAAACCCTAAAACCTTAAACAAAATAATAAACCTTAAACTAAGCCCTAAATCTTAAACTAAACCATAAACCCTAAAATAAACCTTAACCCCTAAATCCTAAATTAAAAACTAAATCTTGAATCCTAAATCTTGAACCCAAAATCCTAAACAATACCATAAACTCTAAACCTAGAATGAAACCTAAAACCTTAAATCCTAAACTAAAAACTAAGCTCTAAACCCTAAACTAAACCCAAAACTAAACTATAAACCCTAAACCCCAAACCCTAAAATAAACCCTAAACTAAACCATAAACCCTAAACTAAATGTTAAATATGAAACCCTAAAATATACCCTACCCTTAAACCCTAAACCCTATAACCTATATCCTAAAATAAAAATGAAACCCTAAACGCTAAACCTTGAACTAAAGCCTAAACACTAAACCCTAAACTAAACCTTGAACCCTAAAAATAACCTAAAACCTAATCTAAACTCTAAACCCTAAACACTAACCTAAACCCTAAACCATAAAATGTAAACTCTAAACTCTAAACTAAACCCTAAAACCTCAAACCTCAACCCTCAATCTTAAAACCCTAAATCATAAACCTTAGATGAAACATTAAACCCTAAGCTAAACCCTAAACACTAAACACAAAATCCTAAACTAAATCCTATTATTACTTGAATGAAATTAATGAGGAGATGGGAATAACTTATCCTCATTCAAGTGGCACAATGGAACCACCCCAAGGATGTGGGTATCCCTATCATGGAGTGGATCTCTAGATTAGGGGATAGCTCCCTTTGATGCATCATTTAAGCTCATGTTCCTACTACTAGAAAATTGGGAAATGAAAAGGGTTAAGAATAGCATGAAAATTAAACCTATTCTACTAGAGGTGATGCACTAAATATTTTCTCTACTCACACTCTTGACATGTACTTTGAACCAAGAGAACCCTACTATACACTACATATAATAACAACCTTCTTCTTGCATCAATGTTTCAACATGGGGTCTTGGAATTGGCTTATGATAGGAAGACTTAGATAATAGGTGTCTAAGACACACTATTAGAAAATCTATTCACTACACTTGCAACTCCATTTGAAACTTCTTGCTGACCTACAAAGAAAAGTCCTTGAACTCATAAGGTATTAGGAAAATTGACATGTGAAGGTAAGCTAAGATACACTTGTAGAAGATAATAACCATCACATACACTTAGAAAATTATTAAATGAGGTAAAAAATAGCTATATTTATTTATTCAAGAAAAAAAATTATAGGAATTCACCATACCCAAGTGGAGTGATCCATATAATGCCAAAATGGATAAAATTTATAGAAGAATTAGGAAGGTAGAAAGAAGGGAAGTCTAAATGTCACTTAGACATGTGTCAAGCTAATAATTTTAATTAAAATTTCATGTGGAAGATATATGGGTCTATCTATGCCAAGTCATGGTTTATAATTATCCAAAACAAGTCATAAAGATAGTGAAAAGTGGCTTTAAACTATCATTTTGGCATAAGAAACTTCAAACTTGAGTTGTCTTCAAAAACTACCTCTATGCCTATAAATGGATATATTTTATTGTTATTATAAGTAATAGGGGTCACAAATAATCCCCCAAATTCATTGGATTGACGCCTGACCATACGTATTCTTATGGACATGTAAAATCATCACTGGTAGTTTCTAAAAGGCTCTTTTCTATGCACCTTCTGCATTTATCATTCAAAACTCCTTAATTTTCATAAATAATCCATTAACAAGAGGGAATGACACTTTTAAAAATATCCCACACCATTAGTTTCAATAAAAATCTTTAAAAGGTCTTTCTAATTGCTTTTCATCACTTTCCTAAGTGTTTAATATTTTGGCTCACTGGAATGGATGAAAGTGAGAATCTGGTTGGGACACTTAGAATTTATTTCATGAAGTGAGATGAATCTTTGGAGTTATATCAAGAGTATATCTTCCCTCTAAAATTTCTTTCATTTCCTAACTCTTTTTATAGCTCTCCCACCACTTAAAATGGCCAAAATAAGCCTAGTTTTCCCCTATTCCCTACAATTTCGTATAATAAAAACACATGTATAAAATCCTATAATATTCCTCTCTAAAATTTATATGGTCATCCCTCTATATTCATATGTTTAAAATTCTCTATCTCTCCAATTGGGTCCTTGTGAGGGTTTTACAAGTGTTTTGAGAGGCCCAAACTCTTAACCTCCATCTATTTGGTCATCCCTCTACATTCATATGTTTAAAATGCTCTATTCTCTCCAATTGGGTCCTTGTGAGGGTTTTACAAGGGTTTTGAGAGGCCCAAAATCTTAACCTCCATTCATAAAGGTTAGACATTGTAACCCTTGAAAAGTTCCATCGTGATATACTTAAATACCCTATCTATAATTTTCAATTTGTTTATGGCTCCATGTAAATGATTGTGAAAGATGTGAGCAATTCAATTTGGTCATTAAAACCATTCCTTACCTCTTACAAGGGTTTGAGCACCTTTCAAGTCTAAAATGACTTTTGGGATAGTCCCTCTACCAAATTATAGTTGTATCACCTCTCTCTCTCTCTCTCTCTATATATATATATATATATATATATATATATATATATATATATATATATATATATATATATATATACCATTCATCTCCTAAAACTACTAGGATATCTCATTGATAACTATAAATAGGAATGGTTCCCCTTTAGGATTAGGCCTAAACGTTGTGCAAGGAGTCTACCTGTATCCTTGTGTTCAAGAAAAACACTTTATTGATGATTTCTTACCTTATATAGCTTATAAACCTAAAATATTTTTTATCACACATTTAACAAAACATTATAAGTCTTCCTAAACACTATAACTAGGAATGACCCTCTATTTGGCATTTGACCCCTTGTGTGCACAATTGGCTACACCTATAAACTTAGCATCTCTAACCATTTTTTATGGTTTCCAACCCAAAAATAAATGTTTAATTATGTTAATATGTGTGATTCAAATCACCAATCCTTCTTTGAAACATTATTTTACTTTTGATGTGTAGATTTGGTCATATTTGTCAATTTTGTAAGGTTTGTGCAAGGGAAAAGTGACCCCTATCTGAGACAAAACAAGGGGAACTTACCTTATTATTCTCAAAAAAAAATTATTTTAGATGATACCCTGGGTCATGAGGATGACCTCCACAAATTTTTATATCTTGACTCTGAGAGATGATCCTCCAACTGATTCAAAACTCAAGACTAAGTTTTTTGAGAAATTGGTTCTAGGGTTAGAGGGAGAAGGACTATGTTTTTTGTGATTTCTTGCCTCAAAATGATCTAACATAGTATTATAATTTTTTTTTTAAGTTCCAATCATTTAATTAAATTATTCCAACCTTTCATTACTCCCTTGACCTATCCTTTGGAGCTTGGTTTGTATGTTGTTTTATTAGGCCTGTATGCAAATATTATTATGTGGAACCATATTATTTAGTTTCAAACCTTATAAGTTGATTTTATGTTTTGTGACAAGTTTTTACATGCTTAAATAACCTTTAATCAGGGCCTCCAACATCCTTATCCACCTAATCCCTTTTTTCCTCACAACTATATGTATCATATTTAAGGAAGGTACCCATGTTCTAAGATAGAATAGGGGATATATATTATGTTTATATCAAAATGTTAGGGGATAGTTAAGCTTGTAAGAGTGACCTAGGTTCTCCATATAAATAAATGGCTATTTATTGGGTCATTTGACCCTTCAAACCCCTTGGTCTTCAAAATAGGCTCCTTAGAATGCCACTGATCAAGATTGTTTGAGAATGACTAAGTTTTGCTTGAAGGATACCCTTATTTCATTGTTTGTATAGGTTAGGTATTTGGAATGGATTATAGGATATATTAACATCATTTAAGATTATCATTACATACTTGGGACCTATGCAATTATGCTCTAGATCATCAATTTATCAAACCATGCTCCTTTCTCACTGTCTAACCTGTAGGTGCATCCTTTGCCTTGGTTGTAGGTGCTCAAGGCATGTATTTGACTCCAAAGTCCATGAAACTCCTTTTTCTTTCCTTCCTAGAATCTTTCAATGTTATATAATTAACTTACATGTTTTAATTTGCCTAAAAAAACCCCCTATCACTGACTAAGATCACCTTTCAAATGGACTAGCTAAAGGATGTTATATATAGACCTATAGATTACATCCAAAGATTTTGAATCATGTCTCAACTTGTCTAAGGATTGTGGAACTTAAAACTGGTCCAATAACACTCACACCAAGACTTGGCTCATTAATGGATTCTTAATCATCATTTTTGTTTCTAAACCTTCAAATACTATTTTCACTTCCTATTTTGCCTTGTGTATGGACTGTGACAAGTTAAGAAAGACATTTCATTCAGTCACTTCTTTATTTCATAATCTAGGTGAATAAGAATTCTTTTGAAGGTGTTTTTACTCATTCCCTCTTTCAATAATAGACCTATACCTTCCTTTTATGGTGAAAACATAGTTTCCCTCTCATAGTCCTATAGACTTCACTGTTTAGTGTTAGTGACTTTTTGCCATCTTTGAAGCTTTCAAAATCTATCTCCCACTTTTCCTTTGTATCTCAAAAAATTCATGGTAATATTAGTTTCATAGGGGTACAATACTAAATCAATAATAGTGATAAAATATTCTTTCATCATGGCCAATCTTTATTCACAAAAGCATCAGGACCACTATTTACAATCTTCAGGGACTGAGAACCCAAAATGGAGATAACTTTCTTTGAAGTGAAAACTTGCCTATATACCTCCTTAAACCTTCATAACATGATAATTATGAATCTTTGGGAGTTTTAAGGCACAAAATGGATATAACATGCACTCCCAACTTTTCCTCATCTCTACAACCTCCATTAAACCAAGACAACTTGATTGGAAGTGGCAAGGTAGTAAACAAGGTAGACAATGAGCAATTTGGCTTTGGAAAGATGCCAATTGGACCTTCCACAAGATTATTTTATTAATTATCATTTTATTCATGAACCTTGGACAAAATATGACCACCATTAAGCTTCTTAGACATTGAAAACTTAGGTCTTGCACTCAACTTTATAAATTCTCATGAAACATGCATTATAAGAGAACTCCTTCACAAGAAATGAAAAGGTGAAGTGTTAGCTATGAAAACATCAGAGAGAGAGAGAGAGAGAGAGAGAGAGAGAGAGAGAGAGAGAGAGAGAGAGAGAGAGAGAGAGAGAGAGAGAGAGAGAGAGAGAGAGAGAGAGAGAGAGAGTTTATCATAAAAACACATCACAAAGATAAAATAGCTCTAAGGACATTTGAAACTTATAAATAGATTGGTAAGTATACCCCTCTTTAATGTAATTCTATAATAGGTTACCTAGAGTGTTAAGGATTGTTCATAAAAAAATGCATAAATATAAGACTTATTGCCATAAAATATAAGTGGAACAAGATTAATATCCACCCCTAAGACCATTCCTCTTTATTCCACTTGTACGGCCCATGGTGAGCATTTGAAGTTGAACCTTCTTTGCATGCTATTGGAAAACGAGTTCTAAAAGCAAACTTTTGGATTCTCCTTGAAGTTTAAGCATATAAATGGATGTGGAGAGGTGAAGACACACCCAACTCACATTTTTAGTTGTATACCTAATCATGGGAGCCATAAAAGTGCACAAAACTCCCTCAAAACAAGGATCTAACTGATCCTAACTTGATTCTAACCTTTCTCACATTGCAACTACCTTTGGTTACATTTTATATCTTTATAAGTCCATAAAAGTTCATTAATGAGCTAAAAATTGACCAAAAGACCCCATTTTTTAATCATAAAGCTTAGGAAATGGACAATTAAAGACTTGTAGACCTCTTAAAATATTATAAAAGAACATTTTAAGACAAAATTATACCAAATGGACTTTTGACCAAATTTGACCAAGGTTTGACCAAGTTGACCATCATGGTCTAGGCCAATTCAAGAGGGAAAAACTTTAACCAAGACTAGGACATGGCTAAGAAATATATTTAGGACAATATGAGACCTCATAGGATGTGTGTAAAACTTCTAAAAAAGTTTTAAAATGATAAGGGTTGACCTTATTTGACTGAAAGTTAAATCTGGTCAACATTTTTGGTAACTCCTAGGGGTAACATGATTGCCTATGTTAAGGACTAGTAGCCTTATCCTATCCATTGGGCATATGGAGTTAGAATATGCTTGGGAAACATTAGGAATATACCTCTAAGAGACCAAAAAGATAGATATTTACCTCAAACATAAAAGAAAAAGACACACACAAGACATAATAACTAGTAAGACAAAGACACACTTATGATACTAAAACATAGGGAAACAAACATAGTAGAAAGGAAATAAATATGTACATTCACCTTTCTCATACCTCCCTTCCTATATCAAAAGGGAAGTAACTTAGGTCTCCTTTCTCACTAGATGAGTGAGGGTGTTAATCTTGATTCTTTTGGGATCAGATAATTGATGACTCTTGCCTTATTTTTGTTCCTTGTCTTTGTACCTCATCTAATGGAGTCATCTCCCATATATTTCTAGAATAGATAGAGTCCTATTGAAACTTTAAACAAGTCTCATACTACTGTCCTCCTTGCTCTTCATGAAAATTTGTCATACTTAGACATGGGAAAGCTTGTGAATCAATTTCTCTTTGAAGGATTCCATCATCCTTCTTAATGATCATTATATCACAATGTCTTCAAATTATTCAAAGGGGATTATATAATGACCATGGGGGAGTGTTTCTTGTTCATTTTCTCCTTGGAAGTCGGTGGAGGTAGCTTCATGAATGGATGTAGAAATAAACTCAAAATCACCTTCAAAGAGTCTAAAATCATCATATATGGTTCCATCATGGGCCGAACCTTCTTGGAAGTGATTTTACTCAACATGTATTGCTCTCCTTCATCTTTATCTTATTAAAATTTGAGGTCATCCCTCTTACCATCCTCATATTATTGGAACATTTGTAAGTAGATTTTCCACATGTTCTCCTTTTAATTCACATCCTCTTGCTTTTTATGGCTTGGGATGAGTTATATAGGACTTGTAGGCTCTTTGAAACCTTCACCTTCCTTACATATTTCTTAAAACTTATACCATAAGTCCCAATTAGCTAAATATTCTGAGTCATGGGCTGGAAATTCAAGAGAGACTTCTTCTTCTTCTTCTTCTACCATGGGATTCAAAAGGAGCTCTTCTACCAACTCTCCCTCAAATTTTCCTTTGTCATTATAAGCAGATATCTCTATATTATCAATTATCACCTCTTCATCCTTTATACAATATGAAATTTTGATTTCATCCTCCTTCTTGATGACATTAACCTTGGGAACTTTAAAAATGGGGATCTTGGCCAATGAGGATTCCCAAGTAGCAAGATAACTCTCCACATTAGGAAGGGAAAATTGATCAGTTGGAGGGATTGGACAAATGGATTCAATAGTCTCTTAAGGAGGGGTGAGAGGGTGAGGAATGAATTCAAATGTCTCTTCCTCAACAACTTCTCCATGTGACCCATTCTTTTCCACATGAGCTACCATTGCATCTCTCCACTTAGGGAATGTAGGTTTAAGAGTATCTTTATGTAATTGAGAGACTGATGCAAGAATGAAGTATATGTCTAAGAAGCTTAGAGTTTATTTAGGTTTGATAGCTTGATTGGGAAATGAAGGAGTAGAATTAGAGGGTTTATATTTCATTGCCATGATAGACTACCTCAAAACTTGACTGGCCAATTCCCACTCTCTTTCAAGATGAGTTTCAAATTTTAATATCTTCCTTTCACAATCCTCCTCCAATAAGTGAGCCTACTCAACCATGATATTTTCCTTCCTTGGGTTATTTTCTTCGATGGGTTTCCAAGAAGGGAAACTTGGGGAAGTGTATAAGGGGTTTGAAGTATTATGGAACATGGTTGGACCAAAATTTTGGAGAGGCAAGGATGTGACACTTGAAGGTGAACATGGGGAACTTTGATATTGACATGGTGAAATTGGCTTTTAGATTCTCAATCTCTCCTCTAGATTGGATATAAAACCACACACATAAATAATTTCATAGGTAAATTTAGGCCAATTATCCCTTTCTATGGTTGTCTAATCCTTCTTAATATATTATAATACATTTCTCACACTCTCAACAAAAATATTAGGTATAATTTCACCATAACCATATCTAGTTTCAAGACCTAGAATATACTCTTGGTAATAGCTAAGAACTATTTTTAAATTAGAAATGGATGGGCTAGAGGAGGATTAGGTGAGCTGAATGGACTAAAAACTTGATGGGTTTGACCATTGGAAGCATGTATTTGATAGGAATCATGACAAGGTTTTACAAGAAATTTTTCATAGCCAAGAGGAAAAGGAAAGCTGGACATAGCTCTTAAACATGGCTTAAAACAAGCTCAAACTCACCAATCTCCATGAATGACTTCAATAAAGAGTAGTGAACAACAAAATAACTTCAATTTATGTACCTCACTTGCTCAACTAGTAGATGTATAAGTGGAGTGACCATTGATGTTTGTTGGAATTGCTTACAAAGGTTGATGTCTTGAAGAGAACACCAAAACTCTTCAATGAATGGACTCAATAGTCCCACTAGGCATGCAAAAAAAAATTGTCACTTAAATGCACCTAATGAGGAGATAGGACTAACTTCTCCTCATTCATGTGGCACAATGGAACCACCCCATGGCTATGGGTATCCTTATCATGGATTGGATCTCTAGATTAGGGGATATCTCTGCTTGATGCACCATTTAAGCTCATGTTCCTACTAATAGAAACTTATGGAATGAAAAAGGTTAAGAATAAAATGAAAAGTAAACCTATTATACTAGAGGTGATGTACCAAGTTTATTCTCTACTTACACTCTTGACATGTAATTTGAACTAAGAGAAGCCTAACATACACTACATCTAATAACAGCCTTCTTCTTGCATCAATGTTTCAACATAGGGTCTTGGAATTGTCTTAGGATAGGAAGACTTAGATAATAGGTGTCTAAGACACGCTATTAGAGAAGATATTTACTACACCTATAAATCTATTTAACACTTCTTGTTGACCTAAAAAGAAAATTCCTTGAACTCTCAAGGTATTTTTAAAATTGACATGTGAAGGTAAGCTAAGATACACTTACACAAGACAATAACCATCACATACACTTAGAAAACTATTGAATGAGGTAAAAAATAGTTTTAATTATTTATTTAAGACAAAATTTTGGTATTTATTCACCATACCCAAGTGGAGTGAGCCATACAATGCCAAAATGACTAGAATTTATAGAATAATTGGGAAGGTAGAGAGAAGGGAAGTCTAAGAGTCACTTAGACATGTGTCAAGCTGATAATTTTAGTCATAATTGCATGTGTAAGATAGATTGTTCAAGATATGCCAATTCATGGTGTATAATTGTCCAAAACAAGTCATAAATATAGTTAAAAGCTCCTATTCATGATGTGAGATGAATTTTGGGAGTTAGATCAAGAGTAGATCTTCCCTTCAAAACTTGTTTCATCTCTTAACTCTTTTATATTTATCCCACCACTTAAAATGGCCAAAAAAGCCTAGTTTTCCCATGTTCCCTATAATTATCTACAATAAAATCACCTATATAGAATCCTTTGAGGGTCCTCTATAACCTTTAGTTGGTTTCATGGTCATCCCTCTACATTTAGATGCTCAAAATGTTCTATCTCTCTAATCGGGTCCTTGTGAGGGTTTCACAAGGATTTTGAGAGGCTTGGACTCTTAATCTAAATTCATAAAGGTTATAAATTATAACCCTTTAAAATTTCCACAAAGATCTCCTTGATGACCCTCTCTATCATTTCTAATTGGCTCAAGGCTCAACGTAAATGATTATGAAAGATGTGAGCAATTCAAACTGATCATTAAAACCATTCTTTGCCTCTTACAGGGGTTTGAGCACCTTTTACATCTAAAATGACTTATATGGAAGTCCCTCTACCAAATGAGATTTGTATCACCTCTATATATATCCCACTCATATCCTTAAATTGATAAGATAGCTCATTAAAAACTAGAAATAGGAATGGTTCTTCTTTAGGATTAGGCCTAAACCTTGTGCAAGGAGTCTACCTATATCCTTATGTTCAAGAAAAAAAATTATTAATTATTTATTTCCTTATATATATAAAACACCTCAAATGTTTTTTAGGACACATGGGACAACACATTATAAGACTTCCCAAACATTAGAACTAGGAATGACCCTCTATTTGACATTAGACCCCTTGCTTGCACAACTGGCTACAACTACAAACTTAGTATATCATGAATTTTTTATGGTTTAAAAACCTAAAATAAAGTTTTAATGATGTTAATATGTGTTATTAAACTCACCAAACCTTCTTGGAAACATTCCTTTACTTATGATTTGTGGCTTTGGTCATATTTCTCAATTTTATAATGTCTATGTAAGGGAAAAATGACCCCTATCTAAGACAAAACAAGGGGAACTTACCTTGTTATTACCAAAAAACCAATTATTATATATTATACTTTGGGTCATGAGGATTACTTCCAAAAATTTTGAGATCTTGACTCTGAGATATGGCCCTCCAAGTGATTCAATACTCAAGACTAAGTTTTTTTGAGAAATTGGCTACAAGGTTAAAGGGAGAAGGACTGTGTTTTTTATGATTTCTTGCCCAAAAAGTATTTAACATAGTATTATAAAGGTTTTTTGAAGTTACACTCATTCAATTAAATTATTCCAACCTTTCATTACTCCCTTGACCTATGCTTTGGAGCTTGGCATGTATGTTGTTATATTAGGCTTGTATGAAAATCTTATTATGTGGAACCTCTTATATAATTTCAAACCTTATAAGTTAATTTTATGGCTTGTGACAAGTTTTTCCATGCTTAAATAACCTTTAATTATGACCTCAAATATCTTTATCCACCTAATCCCATTTTTCCTCACAACTACTTGTATCTTACTTAAGGAAGGTACCCCTATTCTAGTATTGAACATAGGATATCTATTATGTTTGTATCAACAAGTTAGGGGCTAGGTAAGAGTGACCTGGGTTCTCCATAAAAATAATTGTTTCCTAATGGGGTCATTTGACCCCTCAACCCCTCACTCATTTAAGATAGGCTCCTTAGAATGCCAATTATCAAGATTGTTTGAGAATGACTAAGTTTTGCCTAAAGGATACCCCTATTTCATTATTTGTATAGGTTAGGTATTTTTCATGGCTCATGGGAGATCTTACCATACCTTATGATTATAATTCCATACCTGGAACCTATGCAGTTATGCTCTAAATCATCAATTTACCAAACCATGTTCCTTTCTCATTGTCTAACCTATAAGTGCATTGTTTACCTTGGTTGTAGGTGCTCAAGGCAAGTCTTTGAATCTAAATTCCATTAAAATACCTTTTAATTCCTCCCTATCATCTTTCAATGTTATATCATTCACTTACATGTTTCAATTTGCCTCAAAAACCCCCTATCACTGACTAAGATCACCTTTCAAATGGGTTGGTTGTAAGATGTTATGTATAGGCTTGTAGATTGCATATAAAGCATTTGAATCATGTTCCAAATTTTCTAAGGATTATGGAGATTAAAATTGGTATAATAGCACTCACACTAAGACATGGATCATTCATAAATTCTTAAACATCATTTTTGTTGGAAAACCTTCAAATACTATTTTTAGTGCCTATTCTGCCCTATGTACAGACTGAGACAAGTCAAGAAAGGCATTTCATGCAATCACTTACTTCTTTCATAATATAGGTGATTAAGAATGTTTTTTAAGGTGTTTATACTCATTCCCTCTTTTAATAATAGACCTATCCCTTAATTTTATGGTGAAAAGACAATATCCCTCTCATAGTCCTATAGACATCACTATTTAGTTTTAGTGACTTTTTGCCATCTTTGAAGCTTTCAAAAACTATCTCCCACTTTTCCTTTTACTCTCAAAATTATCATGGTAATAATAGGTGCATAGGGGTACAATAATAAAGAAATAATAGTGATAAAATCTTCTTTCATCATGACCAATATTTATTCACAAAAGCATCGGGACCATTGTTTGCAATCTTCAAGGACTGAGAGCCCAAAATGGAGATAACTTTCTTTGAAGTGAAAACTTGCATATATACCACCTTAAACCTTCATAACATGATAATTATTAATCTTGGGGAGTGTTAAGGAAAAAAATTGATACAACTTGCACTCCCAACTTTTCCTTGTCTCTATAACCTCCATTAAACCAAGACAACTAGACTAGAAGTGGCAAGGTAATAAATAAGGCAAATAATGAGAAATTTGGATTTGAAAAGATGACAATTGGAGCTTCCACAAGATTATTTCATGAAGGATCATTTTATTCATGAAACTTGGACAAAATATGACCACCATTAAGCTTCTTGGACGTTGATAACTCGAGCCCTACACTCAAATTTGTAAATTCTCATGAAATAGGCATTATAAGAGAACTCCTTCACAAGCAATGAAAAGATGAAGTTTTAGATATAAAAAAATCATGAAAAGATTTATTTCAGAACAAAAACACCTAAAAAATATCACATAGTGCTAAGGACCTTTGAAACTCAGAAATAGAGAGGTAAGTATACCCCTCTTAAATGCAATTCTATAACAGGCTACCTGGAGTGTTAATGATTGTTCATAAATTAAAATAAATAAATATAAGACTTTTTATAATGAAATTGAAATGGAATAATATTTAAATCCACCTTTAAGACCATTCCTCTTGATTCCACATGTATGGCCCATGGTGAGCATTTAAAGTTGAACCTTCTTTGCATGCCAATGGAGAAGATGAGAAAATGAGTTGCAAAAGCAAAATTTTTGATTCTCCTAGAATTTACAACATTAAAATTTATGTGGGTGGTTAAGTTACACCCCACCCACATTTTTAGCTGCATGCCTTATCATGGGAGCTGTACAGGTGCCCAAAACTCCCTCAAAATAAGGATAAATTCACCTTAACTACCTTTGGTGACATTTTTTATCTTTACAAATTTGTACAAGTTCATTAAGGAGCTAAAAATTGACCAAAAGACTCCCTTTTTGCTCATAAAACTTAGGAAATGGACAATTAATGATTTATAGACCTCTTAAAATATTTTAAAAAACCATTTTTAAAAAAATTCACCAAATGAACATTTTACTATATTTGACCAGGGTTTGACTAGGTTGACCATGGTTGACTAGGCCAATTCAAGAGGGAAAAACTTTAACCAAGACTAGGAAATGGCCAAGCAAGATATTTATGAAAATATGAGACCTCATAAGATGTGTGTAAACCTTATTAAAAAGTTTTAAAATGATATGGGTTGACCTTATTTGACTAAAAGTCAAATTTGGTCACCATTTTTGCCAACTCCTAGGGGTAACATGCTTTCCTATGTTAAGGACTAGTAGCTTTATCCTATCCATTGGGCATATGGAGTTAGAATATGCTTGTAAAAAATTAGGTGAAGACATTCAAGAGACCAACAAGATAGAGATTTACCTCAAACACAAAATGAAAAGATGCACACATGACATAACAACTAGTAAGACAAAGACACACTTGTCCTACTAGCACTTAAGGAATCAAACACAGTAGAAAGGAAACAAATATGTACATTTACCTTGCTCATACCTCCCTTTTTGGATCAAAAGGGAAGTAACTTAGGTCTCCTTCCTTAATATATGAGTGAGGGTGCCAAGCTTGCTTCTTTTAGCATGGGATAATTGATGACTCTTACCTTCTTTTTGTTCATTGTCTTTGTACATCATTTAATGGAGTCATCTCCCATATATTTCTAGAATAGATAAGGTCCTCTTAAACCTTGAAGTAAGTCACATACTGCTATCCTCCTAGATCTTCATGACAATTTGGCATATTTGGACATGGGACAACTTGTGAATTAATTTCTCTTTAAAGGATTACATCATCCTTCTCAATGGTCATTATATCACAATGTCTTAAAATTCTTAAAAGGGGATTATATCATGACTATGGGGGAGTGTTTCTTGTTCATTTTCTCCTTGGAAGTAAGTGGAGGCAGATTCATGAATGGATGTAGAAATAAAATTAAAATCACCTTCAAAGGATCCAAAATCATCATATATGGTTCCATCATGGGCTGGACCTTCTTGGAAGTGATTTCCTTAACATGTCTTACTCTCCTTCACCTTTATCTTGTTCAACTTAGAGGTCAGCCCTCTTACCATCCTCATATTCTTAAAACATTTGTAAGTAGATTTACCACATGTTCTCCTTTTAATTCACATCCTCTTGATTTTCATGGCTTGGGATGAGTTCCATAAGACTTGTAGGCTCTTTGAAACCTTTATCTTCCTTACATATTTCTTCAAACTTCTACCATAAGTCCTCCTTAGCTGACTATTCTAAGTCATGGGATGGAAAGGTAAGAGAGACTTCTTCTTCTTCTACCATGGGATGTAAAAGGATCTCTTCTACCAACTCTCCCTCAACTTTTCCTTTGTCATTACAAGTAGATATATCCATATTATCAGTCAACACCTCTTAAGCCTCTATCCAATATGAAATTTTGATTTCATCCTTTTTCTTGATGACATTAACCTTAGGTACTTCAAAAATGGGGAGCTTGGCCAATGAGGATTCCCAAGTAGCAAGACAACTCTCCGCATTCGGAATACAAACTTGATCAATTGGAGGTGTTGGACAAATGGATTTAATAGTCTCTTAAGGAGGGGTGAGAGGGTGAGTAATGACTTCAAATGTCTCTTCCTTAACAACTTATCCATGTAACCTATTCTTTTCCTCATGAGCTATCATTACATCTCTCCACTTAGGGAATGTAGGTTCAAGAGTAGTTTCATGTAATTGAGAGATTGATGCAAGAGTGAAGGATAGTCTAGGAATCTTAGAGTTTATTGAGGTTTGCTAGCTTTATTGGGAAATGGAGTAGTATTAGAGTGTTTATCCTTCATTTCCATGATAGACTACCTCAAAACATGACTAGCCAATTCCCAATCTCTTTCAAGATGAGCTTCAAAGTTTAATCTCTTCCTTTCACAATCCTCCTCTAACAAGTGAGCCTACTCAACCATGATATTTTCCTTCATTGGGATGTTTTCTTGGATGGGTTTACAAGAAAGGAAACTTGGGGAAGTGTATGATGGGTTTGAAGTATTAGGGAACATGGTTGGACTAGAATTTTGGAGAGAAAAGGATGCCACACTTGAAGGTGAACATGGGGAACTTTGATATTGACAAGGTGAAATTAGATCATACATTCTCAATCTCTCCTATAAATTGGAAATTAAACCACACACATCAATAATTTCATAAGTGAAGTTAGGCTAATTATACCTCTCTATAGTTGTCTTTTCCTTCTTAATCTATTCTAATGCATTTCTCACACTCTTAACACAAATACTAGGTATAATTTCACCACAACCATATCTCATTTCAAGATCTAGCATATACTCTTGGTAACTATGGAGAGTTATTTAAAATTGGTAATGGAAGGGCTTAGAGGAAAATTAGGTGAGCTGAATGGACTAAAAACTTGTTGGTTTTTACCATTAAAATCATGTGTTTGATAAGAATCATGACAAGGTTGTACAAGAACTTGTTCATAGTCAAGAGGAAAAGGTAAATCTAGACATAGCTCTTCAACTTAGGTTAAAACAAGGTCAAACTCTCTAATCTCCATGAATGAATTCACAAAAGAGTAGTGAATAATAAAATAACTTCAATTAATGTACTTGGGCTTCTCAATGAGTATATGTATAAGTGGATTCACCATTGGTGTTTATTTTAATTGCCTCCAAAGGTTGATGTCTTGAAGATAACACCAAAACTCTTTAATGAATAGACTCAATAGTCCCACTAGGCATGCTAAAAACTATTGTCACTTAAATGCACCAAATGAGGAAATGGGACTAATTTATCCTCATTCAAGTGGCACAATGGAACCACCCCATGGATATGGGTATCCCTATCATGGAATGGATCTCTAGATTAGGGGTTAGCTCCCCTTGATTCATCATTTAAGCTCATGTTCCTACGACTAGAAACTTGGGGAATTAAAAGGGTTAAGAATAGCATGAAAATTAAACCTATTATACTAGAGGTGATGCACCAAATGTCTTCTCTACTCACACTCTTGACATGTACTTTAAACCAAGAGAAGCCTAACATACACTACATCCAATAACAACCTTCTTCTTGCATCAATGTTTCAACATGGGGTCTTAGAATTGGATTAGGATAGAAATACTTATATAATAGGCATTTAAGACACACTATTATAAATGCTATTCACTTCACCTTAAACTCAATTCAACACATCTGACTGACCTATCAAGAAAATTCCTTGAACTCACAATTTATTAGGAAAAATGACATGTGAAGGTAAGCTAAGATACACTTGCACAAGACAATAACCACTACATACAATTAGAAAATTATTTAATGATGTAAAAAATAACTATCTTAATTATTTAAAGACAAAAAAAATTTAGGGCTTCACCATACCCAAGTGGAGTGATCCATATAATGCCAAAATGGCTAAAATTTATAGAAGAATGGGGAAGGTAGAGAGAATGGAAGTCTAAGAGTCACATGGACATGTGTCAAGCTCATAATTTTAGTTACAATTTCATTTGGAAGATATATGGGTCGATATATTCCAATTCATGGTGTATACTTGTCCAAAACAAGTCATAAAGATAGTGAAAAGTGGTATAAAACTATCATTTGGGCATAAGAAACTACCCACATAAGTTGTCTTCTAAAAATACATCTATCCCTATAAATGTTTTGGTATGATGATTGGTTAAGAAAGAGGGGTTACAAAAAAGTCCCCACATTCATTGTATTGATGTCTAACCATCCCTTTTCTTATGGACATGCAAAATCATCATTGGCAATTTCCAAAAGGCTCTTTTCTATGA
The DNA here is from genome assembly GCA_037957365.1 of Torreya grandis. Lineage (NCBI taxonomy): Eukaryota > Viridiplantae > Streptophyta > Pinopsida > Cupressales > Taxaceae > Torreya > Torreya grandis. The sequence continues at coordinate 970,520 of JARHVA010000264.1, read as the reverse complement.
ACCTTCTCCATTTGTCATTAAAAACTCCTCAATTTTCATAATTTATACATAACCAATATTTCATTACACTTGTCAAAATATCCCACACCATTAGTTTGAAGAAAAATTCTTTTAAAGGTCTCTAATTTCTTTTCATCATTTTCCTAAGTGTTCACTATTCTAGCTCACTAGACTAGCTAAAAGTGAGTCTATTTGGGACACTTAGAGTTTTTTTCATGTGGTGAAATTAATTTTAGGAGTTATCTTAAGATTATATCTTCCCTCCAAAACTTTTTTCATCTCCTAACTCTTTATATAGCTCTCCCACCAATTTAAATGGACAAAAAAATCCTAGTTTTCCCCTATTCCATATAATTTCATAAAATAAAAGCACATGTATAGAATCCTATAAGAGTCCTTTCCAACCTCTAGTTGGTTTCATGGTCATCCCTCTACATTCAGATGCTCAAAATGCTCTATCTCTCCAATCAAGTCCTTGTGAGGGTTTTATAAGGGTTTTCAGAGGCCTAGACTCTTAACCTCTATTCATAAAGGTCAGACATTATAACCCTTGAAAAATTCCTCAAATATATCCCTAAGAATCCTATATATCATTTCCAATTGTCTTAGGTCTCCATGAAAATGATTATGAAAGATGTGAGCAATTCAAACTGGTCATTAAAACTATTATTTGCCTCTTACAAGGGTTTGAGCACCTTCTAAGTCAAAAATAACTTATGGGGAAGTCCCTCTACCAAGTTATAGTTGTATCACCTCTATATATATCCCATTCATCTCCTCAAACTACTAGGATATCTTGTTGAGAATTATAAATTGGAATGGTTCCTCTTTAGGAATAGGCCTGAACCTTGTGCAAGGAGTCTACCTATATCCTTATGTTTAAGAAAAAATATTTCTTGATGATTTCTTTCATTATATAGCTCATAAACCTCAAATATTTTTTATCATACATGTAATAAAACATTATAAGACTTCCCAAACACTAGAGCTAGGAATGACCCTCTATTTGGCATTAGACGCCTTACTTGCACAACTGGCTACACCTATAAACTTAGTAGATCCAAGAATTTTGTATGGTTTACAACCCTAAAATAAATTTTTAAAGATATTAATAGGTTTTATTAAACTCAAAAAACCTTCTTGGAAACATTCCTTTACTTTTGATGTGCGTCTTTGGTCATATTTCTCAATTTTATAAGGTTTATACAAGGGAAAAGTGAACCCTATCTAAGACAAAACAAGGGTACTTCCCTTGTTCTCAAAAAATTAATTATTTTATATGATACTATGGGTCATGAGGATGACCTCCACAATGTTTGAGATCTTGACTCTAATAAATGACCCTCCAACTAATTCAAAACTCAAGACTGAGTATTTTGAGAATTACCTGCAGGGTTAAAGGGAGACTATGTTTTTTTATGATTTATTGCCTCTAAAGGATCTAACAAAGTATTAGAAAGGTTTTTTGAGGCTTCAATTTTTCAAATAAATTATTCCAACTTTTCATTACTCCCTTGAATTTTCCTTTAGAGCTTGGCATGTATGTTGCTTTATTAGGTTTGTATGCAAATCTTATTATGTGGAACCATCCTATTTAGTTTCAAACCTTATAATTTGATTTTATGGATTGTGAAAAGTGTGTACATGATTAAATCACCTTTACTCAAGATCTCTAACATCTTTATCCACCTAATCCCCTTTTTCCTCACAACTACATGTATCTTGCTTAAGGAAGGTACCCCTATTTTAAGACATAATAGGGGATATCTATTATGTTTGTATCAACAATTTAGGGGATAGTTAATATTATAAGAGTTACTAAGGTTATCCATATAATTAATTGGTTCTATATTGGGTCATTTTACCCTTCAAACCCCTTAGTCTTCAAAATAGGCTCCTTAGAATGCCACTGATTAGGATTGTTTGAGAATGATTGAGTTTTGCTTGAAGGATACCCCTATTTCATTATTTGTATATGTTATGTCCTTGGCATGGATCATGGGAGATCTTTACCATCCCTTATTATTATCATTCCATACCTGAGATCTATTCAATTATACTCTAGATCATCAATTTACCAAACCATGCTCGTTTCTCATTGTCTAACCTATAGGTGCATCCTTTACCTTGGTTGTAGGTGATCAAGGAAAGTATTTGACTCTGAATTCCATGAAAATACCTTTGTATTCCTTCCTATCATCTTTTAATTTTATCTCATTCAATTACATGTTTCAATTTTCCTCAAAAACCCCCTATCACCAACTAAGATCACCTTTCAAATGGATTGGCTATAAGATGTTATGTATAGGCCTATAGATTGCATCCAAAGCATTTAAATCATGTTACAACTTGTATAAGGATTTTTGAGACTATATATGGTCTAATATTACTCTCACCAAGACTTGGGTCATTCATGGATTCTTAAATATCATTTTTTTGGCAAACCTTCAAATACTATTTTCACTACCTATTATGCCCTGTGTATGGACTGAGACAAGTCAAGAAAGACATTTCATGCAATCACTTCCTTATTTCATAATCTAGGTGATTAGGAATTATTTTTAAGGTGTTTTTACTCATTCCCTCTTTCAAGAATAGACTGATCCTTTCTTTTTATGGTGCAAACACAACTTCTCTCTCATAGTCCTGTAGACATCACTATTTAGTTTTAGTGACTTTTTGCCATCTTTGAAGCTTTCAAAAACTATCTCCCACTTTTCATTTTAGTCTCAAAATTGTCATGGTCATACTAGGTACATATGGGTACAAAAATAAACCAAGAATAGTCATAAAATCTTATTTCATCATGACCAATCTTTATTCACAAAAGCATCATGACCACTATTTGCAATCTTTAGGGACTAAGAGCCCAAAATGGAGATAACTTTCTTTGAAGTGAAAACTTGCTTATATACCACCTTAAACCTTTATAACATGATAATTATGGATCTTGGGTAGTTTTAAGGCATAAAATGGATACAACATGTACTCCCAACTTTTCCTCATCTCTACAACCTCCATTAAACCAAGATAACTTGACTAGAAGTGGCAAGGCAAACAATGAGAAATTTGGCTTTAAAAAGATTCCAATTGGACCTTCCATAAGAGTTTTTGAAGTGTATTTTTATGCATGAACCTTGGATAAAATATGACCACCATTAAGCTTCTTGGATGTTGAAAACTTAGGCCTTGCACTCAATTTTGCAAATTCTCATGAAATAGGCATTATAAGAGAACTCCTTCACAAGAAATGAAAAGGTGAAGTGTTAGATATTAAAAAATCATGGAGAGATATTTATTTCATTGTAAAAATACCTCACAAATTTCACATAGCTATAAGGACATTTGAAACTTAGAAATAGATTCGTAAGTATACCCCTCTTTAATGTAATTCTATAACAGACTACTTGGAGTGTTAACAATTATTCATAAATAAAAATTCATCAATATAAGACTTATTTAAATTTAATTTAATTTTAATAAGATTAATACCCACCCCCAAGACCATTCCTCTTGATTCCACTTGTACGGCCCTAGTGAACATTTGAAGTTGAACCTTCTTTGCATGCCAATGGAGAAGATCAAAAATTGAGTTATAGAAGCAAAATTTTGTATTCTCATTGAATTTTTAGAATTTAAATTGATGTGGGGAGGTGAAAAGACATCCCACCCACATTTTTAGCTATATACATGATCATGGGAACCATATAAGTGCCCAAAACTCCCTCAAAATAAGGAGAAATTCACCTTTCTTAGATGTAACTAACTCAAAAGTACAATTTGTTTGATCCTACCCTGATTCTAACCTCTCCAACATTATAACTACCTTTGGTGACATTTTGTATCTTTAGAAGTTTGTACAAGTTCATTGATGAGCTAAAAATTGACCAAAAGACCCCCTTTTGCACATAAAACTTTGTAAATGGAAAATTCATGACTTATAAACCTCTTAAAATATTATAAAAAACCATTTTAACACAAATTTTCACCAAATGGACTTTTGACCATATTAGACCAAGGTTTGACCAAGTTGACCATGGTTGACTAGGCCAATTCAAGAGGGAAAAACTTTAACCAAGACTAGGACATGTCTAGGAAAGATATTTAGGATAATATGAGGCCTCATAATATGTGTGTAAACCTTCTAAAAAAGTTTTAAAATGATATGGGTTGACCTTATTTGATTAAAATTCAAATTTGGTCAATAAAACCTAAACCTTAAAATAAACCCTAAAATAAAAACTAAACCCTAAACCCTAATTTTTAAACTAAAAATTAAATAATAAACCTTAAAAAAAATCTAAATCCAATACAGTAAACCCTAAACCCAAAAACCTAAATCCTAAATTAAACCCTAAACCTTATACCACAAAATAAACCCTAAACCCTAAACTAAATCCTCAACTTTACACTTTAAACTAAACCCTAAAACCTAAATTAAACACTAATCCCTAAACTAAACACTAAACCCTATGCCCTAAACCTTAACCCCTAAACCCTAGACCCTAACCCCAAACCATAAACCCTAAAACACAAACTAAACCATTACCACTAAACTTTAAACCCTAAAATAAATCTTAGACCCTAAAGCCTAAATCCTAACTCCTAACCCTTAAACCTTAAACCCTCTAAATCCTAAACTATACCCTAAAAACTAAACCTTAAACCTTAAACTTTACCCTAAACCTTAAAATAAACTATAAACTAAAACATAAACTAACCCTTAAACTAAACCCTAAACTTCAAACAATAAACCCTAAACTAAACCATAAATGTTAAACCATAAAACATAAACTAAACCCTAAACTCTAAAATTAGAACTAAACCCTAATCTCTAAATATTAAACCCAAAATTAGACACTAAACCCTAAACACCAAACTCAAAACTAAACCCTAAACTATAAACCCTAAATCCTAATCCCAACCTTAAACACTAAATTTTTAACCCTCAACTCCAAACCCTAAACCCAAACCTAAACACTAAACCTTAAACCCTAAACCATAATCATAAATCCTAAACCTTAAAATACTAAACCCTAATCCCTAAAACCTAAATCCTAATACTTGAACTAAACCCTAGACCATAAATCATAAAATTGAAACCCTATACTAAACCTAAACCATTAATGCTAAACAAAAGCATAAATTGAACCCTAAACCTTGAACCTTAAAACCCTAAAACTAAAATAAACCTTAAACCCTAAACTATAAAATAGAACCTAAATCCTAATCCCTAAACCTTAAACCCTAACCCTAATCCCTAAACTAAACCCTAAAACTTAAACTAAACCCTAAACTAAACCCTAACCCATAGGCTCTAATCCCTAAACCCTAAATTAAACCCTAAACCCTAAATTAAACCTTAAACCCTGAAACTAAACACTACAAACTAAACCAAAAATCCTAAATCCAAAACACTAAACTAAACCCTAAATCTTAAAATAAACCCTAAACTCTAAATCTTAATCCCTCAACCCTAAACTAAACCCTAAACACTAAACTTTAAACCCTAAGCCCTATATTAAACACTAAACCCTATACCATAAACCCCAAACTAAACCTTAAACCTTACACCTTACATCATAAACCATAAAATCTAAACCCTAAACTAAACCCAATCTAAAACCTTATATCCTAAATCCTAAAACACTAAACCCTAAAACCTAAACTAACTTAAACACTAAACCCTAAACTAAACCTTAAACCCTAAAACTAAACCCTAAACCTTAAACTAACCTAAACCCTAACATCTACACAAAACCCCAAACCCTAAACTAAACCTTAAACTACAAATAAAACCATAAAACCTAAATCCCAAACCCAATACACTAAACTAAACCCTAAACCTAAAACTTAAAAATAAACCATTAACACTAAATACTAAACCTTAAACCCTAAACTAAACCATAAACCCTAAACTCTAAACCTTAAACCCTAAATTAAAACCTAAAATAAATAATAAAACCTACACCCTAAACCCTAAAAAATCCCTAAACCTAAACTCTAATCTAAACCCTAAAACCTAAACCATAACTAAACCCTAAAAACTAAATTATAAACCCTAAACTTTAAAACCTAAAATAAACCCTAAACACTAAATATAAATCCTTAACTATAAACCTTAACTTAAATCATAAACCCTAAACCTAACCCTTAACCCTTAACCCTAAACCTTAAACCCAACCTAAAATTCAAACCCAAACCATAAACCCTAAACCTTAAATCTTGAACCCTAAACCATAAATTAAACCCTAAACCCAAAATGAAACACTAAACCTTTATCCCTAAAGTAAATAGGAAACCCTGAAACCTAAACCCTAAACCTTTAACCATAAACCCTAAACTCTACACCCTAAACTAAACCCTAAACCTTAAACCCTCAACCCTAAATCTAAACCTAATCCCTAAACCCTAAACTAATTCATAATCCCTAAACCATAAACTAAACCCTAAACCCTAAATTAAACTAAACCTTAAATAAAGTGCTAAACTTAAATACTAAACTAAACCCAAAGCCCTAAGCCCTAAACACTAAACACTATATTAAACCCTAAACCCTAAAACTCTAAACCGTAAAACCCCAAACCCTAAACTAAACACTATTCCTTAAACCTTAAAACCATAAACCCAAAACACAAAACACAAAACTAAACTCTTAAAACTAATCTAAACCATAATCCTTATACCCTAAAGTAAACCTTAAACTAAACCTTAAACCCTAAACCCTAAATTAAACCTTAAAACCTAAAACCTAATCTAAATTTTCAACCATAAATAAAACCATAAACCTTGAAACCTAAACCTTAAACCCTAAATGACAAAAAAAACTTAAACCAAACCCTAAATTAAAAAAACTTAAACCAAACCCTAAACTAAACTACAAACCCTTAACTAAACCCAATCCCTAAATCTTAAATTAGAAATTAAACCCTAAACCCTAAATTATACACTAAACTAAAGCGTGGACCCTAAACCATAAAATATACCCTAAACCTTAAACTAAATCGTAAACCCTAAATTTTAAACTAAAAAATTAGCCCTAAACCTTAAGATAAATCCTAAACCTTAAACTAAAGCATAAACCCTAAACTAAACCATAAACCATAAATTCTAAACCATAAACTACACCCTAAAACCTAAACCTTAAACCCTAAAACCTTAATTGTAAATACTAAAACCTAAATATTTAAACCCTAAACCCTTAAAATCCAAAACCTAAACTAAACCTTAAACCTTAAATCCTAAATTAAACCCTAAACCCTAAACTAAACCTTAAACCCCAAAGTAAGCATCAAACAAAACCCTAAACCCTAAATTAAATGCTAAACCCTAATTCCTATATTAAAAAATTGTAATTAAGTGTCCCTATTTTCAATAATGGGGGTGTGTTGGGTGCAACAAATCTAAAATTAAAAACTAAGCCTTAAACCCTAAAATAATCCCAAAACCCTAAACATTATACAAAACCCTAAATTAAACAATAAATTCTAAACCCTAAACCTAAACTTTAAACCCTAAAACCTCAATCCTAAATATGAAAACTTAAAACCCTAAACCTTAACCCTTTAAAACCGAAACCTTAAACACTAAACTAAACCTTAAATCCTAAATTATACCCTAAATACTAAAACCTAAACCCTAAATGGTAAACTTAACCCTAAAACCTTAACACTAAATATTAAACCCTAAACTAAACCTTGAATAATAATCTAAATGATAAACCCTAAATCCTATATAAAAACTAAACCCTAAACCCTAAAAATTAAGCCATAAACATTAAACCCTAAACTAAACCTTAAACCCTAAACTAAACCCTAGAAACCAAACATTATACCCTAAACACTAAACTCAATCCTAAACTAAACCATAAAACCTTGACTATAAACCCTAAATCCCAAACATCAAACACTAAACCTTAACCCCCAAACACTAAACCCTAATTCTTAAACACTAAACCCTAAACACTAAACTAAAACCTAAAACCTAAACCTTTAACTAAACCCTAAACCCTTTACTATAAGCCCTAACCTACAAACCCTAAACATAAAACCCTAAACACAATAACCTAAACCCTAAACTAAACCCTAACACATAAACCCCAAACTAAACCCTAAACCTTAATCCATATACTAAACCCTAAAAAATAATAACCGTAAATTATAAACTAGACCCTAAACTAAAACTTAAAACCTAAATCCTAAATCCTAAATTAAAAACTAAACCCTAAACCCTTTACTATAAACCCTAAACATAAAACCCTATAAATAATAATTTAAACCCTAAACTCAACCCTAAACCTTAAACCCTAAACTAAATACTAAACCATATGCTAAACCCTAAAACGTTAAATAAAATAATAAACCCTAAACAAAAGCCTAAATGAAATCTAAAATCATAAACTAAACCTTAAACCCTAAATCCTAAATCTTATAATGAAAAACTAAACCCTAAATACTAAACCCTAAACTAAAGTTTCAATCATAAATCCTAAACAATACCACAAACCTTAAACCTGAAATGAAACCCAAAACCTTAAATTAAAACTTTAAACTAACATCTAAACCCAAAAATAAACCCAAACTAAAAACTAATATCTAAACCCAAAACTAAACTATAAACCATAAACCCTAAATCCTAAACTAAACCCCATATTTAAACCCTAAACTAAACCCTAAAATCCAAACCATAAACCCTAAATTATACCCTACACCTAAATCCTAAACTTAACCTTAAATTTTAAATCCTAAAATAAAAAGGAAACCCTAAAACCTAAACGTTAAACTAAAGCCTAAACCCTAAATTAAACCTTAAACACTAAAAAATAAACTAAACCCTAATTTAAACTCTTTAACCTAAACCCTAAACTCTAAACTAAACCCTAAAATCTCAAACCTCAACCCTAAAAACCTAAAACCATAAACCCTAAACTAAACCCTAAACACTAAAAAAAATCCTAAAATAAACCCTAAACCCTAAAATAAATTATAAATCCTAAACCCTAAATAATAAACTAAATATTAAATGCTAATTATTAAATTAAAAAAAAAACCCTAAACCCATATCTAAACTTAAAACACTAAACCTTAAATCATAAAACCTAACTAAAACCTAAACCCTAAACTAAACCCCAAACCCTAAACTAAATCTTAATCTAAACCATAAATCCCTTACTATAAACCCTAAACCCTATATTAAACCCCAAACTAAACCCTAAACCCTAAATCTTAAACTAAACCCTAAACCCATTCTTCAACCTTAAACTAAACCCTAAACCTTAAACCCAACCCTAAACCCTAAACTATAAATTAAACCCTAAACTAAACCCCAAAGCTAAACCCAAAATCTTAAACTAAACCCTTAACCCTAAACTTTAAACTCTAAACCCTAAACCCCAAGCGTAAACCCTAAAGCATAAACCATAAACTAAAAACTTACCCCTAAACTTTAAACCCTAAACCCTAAGTTAAACCCTAAATTAAACCTTAGAACCTAAATCCTAAACCCTAAATTAAACCTTAGAACCTAAATCCTAAACCCTAACCCCTAACCCTTAAATGCTAAACCATACCCTAAACCCTCAACTCTAAACCTTAAACCCAACCCTAAATACAAAACCCTAAACCTTAAACCCTAAATTAAACCCTAAACCCTAAACTTTAAACTTTACCCTAAACCCTAAAATTCATAAGTATCTACATAACCTTAAACTTTAAATTCTAAACCCGAAACCCCAACTGCAAACACTAAAGCATAAACCATAAAATAAACCCTTACCCCTAAACTTTACCCTAAACCCTAATCCCTAAACTAAACCTTAGACCCTAAATCCTAAACCTTAACCCCTAACCCTTAAACCTTGAACCATACCCTAAACCCTCAACTTTAAACCCTAAACCTAACCCTAAGCCCTAAACCCTAAATTAATACCTAAACCTTAAACTTTACCCTAAACCCTAAAAAAATATCAAACCTTAATCCTTAAACCAAACTATAACTTAAACCATAAACTAAACCATAAAAATAAATAATAATCCATAAATTAGACCTTAAATGTTGGTCCTTAAAACCTAAACTAAACCCTAAACTCTAAAATCTAAACTAACCCCTAAGATCTAAACACTAAACCCTAAATTAGACACTAAACTTTAAACACTAAACCCAAAACTAGATCCTAAATAATAAACCTTAAACACTAAACTAAACACTAAATCCCATTCCCAACCTTAAACCCTAAACCCTCAACTCTAAACCCTAAACACAATGTTAAACACTAAACCCTAAAACTTAAACCCTAAACCCTAAACTAAACCTAATTTTAAACCCTAAATCCAAAAATACTAAGCCTTAATCCCTAAAACCTAAACCTTAAAACTTGAACTAAACCTTAGACATTAAACCCTAAACCCTGTACTAAATCTAAACCCTAAACCACTAGCCCTAGACTAAACCCTAAACCTTAAACCATAAATTAAACCTTAAACCCTAAAACTTAAACTAATATTAAACCCTAAACCCTAATCCCTAATCCTTAAACCCTAAATAAAACACTAAACCTTAAACTAAACCCTAAACCTTAAAACTAAACACTAGACATTAAACCCTAAACCTTAAACCCAACCCTCAACTATAATCCCTAAACTAAAAACCCTAAACTAAACCCTAAATTCAAAACACTAAACTAAACCCTAAATCCTAAAATAAAACCTAAACTCAAAACCATAAACTCTAAACCATAAGCCCTAAACCAAACACTAAAACCTAGACCCTAAACCTTAAAACCTATACCCTATATCCTAAACCCTAAAATATAAACCCTAAACTAAACCTAATACTAAACCCTAAACCCTAAATCATAAAACACTAAACCCTAAAACCTAAACTAGCATAAACCATAAACCCTAAACTAAACCTTAAACCCTAAACTAAACCTTAAACCCTAACCCATAAACTAAACCCTAAACCATAAACTAAACCATAAAACCTAAACCTTAAACCTAAAACCCTAAACCTAGTACACTAAAAAACCCTAAACCTAATACACTAAAACAAACCCTAAACCAAAAACCTAAAACTAAACCCTAAAGTCAAAACCCTAAATATTAAACTTTAAAACCTAAATTAAACCCCAATGCTTAAACCCTAAATCCTAAACTCTAAACATTAAACCCTATATGAAAAACTAAATTAAACCATAACACCTAAACCCTAAACCTTAAAAAAACTTAAAACCTAAACCCTAATCTAAACCTTGAAACCTAAACCCTAATCTAAGTCCCGAACTATAAATTTTAAACCCTAAACACTAAATCATAATATAAACCCCAAAACATAAACCATAAACTAAACCCTAAATTCTAAATTCTAAACCCTAAACACTTAAACTAAACCCTAAGCCTAAAACTAAACACTAAAACCTAGACTAGACCATAAGCTAAATGTTAAATCCTAAACTAAACCTTGAACCCTAAACTATAAATCCTTCACCCTAAACCCTACCCTAAAACATAAACACTAAACTTAACACTAAACCCTAAACTAAACTCTAAACCCTAGATCTTATAATAAACGCTAAACTAAACCCTAAACTCTAAAACAAAAACTAAACACTTAACTCTAAACCCTAAACTATAAATCCTTAACCCTAAACCCTATCATAAATCCTAAACACTAAACTTAACCCTTAACCATAAACCCTAAACTTTATACCCTAAACCCTAAACCTAACCCTAAATGCAAACCTAAACTCTAAACCCTAAACTAAATTTTAAACCCTAAACCTTAAATCTTGAACACTAAATCATAAACCCTAAACCTTAACACTAAACCCTAATTATTAAACCTAACCCTAAACCCTAAACCCAAAATGAAACCCTAAATCCTTAACCCTAAACTAAACAGGAAACCCTAAAACTTAAACCCCAAACCCCAACCCTAAACCTTCAACCATAAACCCTAAACTAAATGATAAACCGTAGACTAAACACTAAACTAAACAATAAATCCTCAACCCTAAACCTAATCTTAATCCCTAAACTAATTTATAAGCCCTAAAACTTCAACCATAAACCCTAAACTAAATCCTAAAACATAAACCCTAAATTAAACTAAACCCTAAACTAAGACCTAAACTGTACACTAAACGTAAATACTAAACACTAAACACTAAAATAAACCCTAAACCCTAAAAATTTAAACACAAACCCTAAACCAAACACTAATCCTTAAACCTTACAACCCTAAAATAAACCATAAACAAAAACTAAAATCTTAAAACTAAACTAAACCCTAATCCCTATATCCTAAACTAAACCCTAATATAAACTTTAAATCCTAAATCCTAAAACCTTAAATCCTAAAACCTAAACCCTAAACTAAACCCTAAAACTTAATATAAACCTTAAACCTTTAAACCTAAACCTTAAACCTTTAAACCTAAACCTTAAACCTTAAACTAAACCCTAAACACTAAATTAAATCAAAACCTTAAATCCTAAATTAGAAACTAAACCATAAAAATTAAACTAAAGCATGAACCCTATACCCTAAATTGTACCCTAAACCATAAACTAAAGCATGGAACCTAAACCATAAAATATACTATAAACCTTAAACTAAACCCTTAACCCTAAATCCTAAACTAAAAACTAATCCATAAACCCTAAACTAAATCCTAAACCCTTTACCCTAAACTTTAAACTAAACCATAAACCCTAAAATCTCATCCCTAATGTAAAGCATAAACCATCATTTTAAACCATAAACTAAACCCTAAAACATAAAACCTCAATCTTAAATACTAAACCCTAAAACCCTAAACATTTAAACCTTAAACCCTTAAAAACTAAACCCTAAATGCTAAATGTTAAATGCTAAACTAAACCCTAAACCCTAAATAAAACCCTAAACCCTAAATATTAAACCATAAACTAAATGCTAAACCCTATATAAAAACTAATTTGAAATAATTGTCCTTATTTTTGGAAATGTGGGTGTGTTGCGTACAACAAATCCTAAACAAAAAACTAATCCCTAAACCCTAAACTAGATTGAAACCCATAAACCCTAAACATTTAACTAAACCATAAACCCTAAACTCTAAACCCTAAACTAAACTATAAACCATATAAACTAAACCCTAAACTAAACCCTAAACTTTAAAACCTAAACCTTAAACCCTAAAATCTTGATCTTAAACCATTAAAACATAAACCCTAAACTAAACCCTAAATCTTAAACTATACCCTAAATACTAAACCCTAAACCTTAAATATTAAACCCCAACCCATACCATAATCTAAACATATACCCTAAATATTAACCCCTGAACTAAACCTTAAACCCTAAGCTAAACTCTAAAAACTAAACCATAAATGTTAAACCCTAAACTAAACACTAAACCCTAAACCCTAAAAAAACCTAAACATTAAACCCTAATCTAAACTCTAAAACCTAAACAATAAACTAAATCCCAAATGTTAAATTCTAAACCCTAATCTTTAAAACTTGAACTAAACCCTAAACTTGAAACCTTAAAATATAAATCCTTAACCCTAAATCCTACACCCTAAACATTAAACCCAACCCAAAATCCAAGCCTAAACCATAAACCCTAAACTAAATCCTAAACCCTAAACCTTAAATCATGAACTCTAAACCTTAAATTAAACCCTAAATTATAAACCCTAAACTTTAAACCTTAAATATTAAACCCAACCCTAAACCCTAAACTAAACCTTAAACCCAAAATGAAACCCTAAACCCTTAACACTAAACTAAACTACAGACTCTAAAACCTAAACCCCAAACCCTAAGCCCTCAACCCTAAACCCAATCCTAATCCCTAAACCTTAAACTAATTCATAAGCCCTAAACACTAAACCCTAAATTTAACCTTAAAATATAAACCATAAATTAAATTAAACCCTAAACCTTAAACTAAGCCTTAAACCCTAAACTGAACCTAAATACTAAACTAAATCCTAATCCATAAGCCCTAAACACTAACTAAACCTTAAACCCTAAAACCCCAAACACAAAATAAACTAATCCCTAAATTGTAAAACCCTAAAATAAGCCCTAAACCCCAAACTAAACTCTTAAAACTAATCTAAACCCTAATCCTTATAACCTATAGTAAACCCTAAACCCTAAACTAAACCTTAAAGCTTAAATCCTAAACCCTAAAACCTAAACCCTAAACTAAAGCATGGACCCTAAACCATAAAATATACCCTAAACCCTAAATCTTAAATTAAAAACTAATCTTAAAACCTAAACCCTAAACCTTAAACTAAAACATAAACCTTAAATTAAAAATTAAACCCTAATATCTAGACCCTAAACCCTAAAACCTTAATTCTAATTATAAAACCCTAAAAACTTAAATATTTAAGCCTTAAACCCTTAAAATCTAAACCTTAAACCCTAAATCCTAAACTAAACCCTAAATTCTAAATGTTAAACTAAACCCTAAACACTAAATATTAAACCCTAAACTAAATGCTAAACCCTAAATCCTATATATAGAAACTAAATTTAACTTTCCTTATTTTCAAAAATGAGGGTGTGTTGGGTACAACAATTCCTAAATTAAAAACTAAGCCCTAAACTTTAAATTAAACTTTAAACATTGAACTAAACCATAAAACCTAAACTCTAAACCCTAAACTAAACCATATATTTTGAACCCTAAACCCTAAAACCTAAACCTTAAAAACTTAAACTTAAACCCTAAAACATCAATCCTAAATATTAAAACCTAAAACCCTAAACCTTTAAAGCTTAAACCCTTGAAACCTAAACCTTAAACACTAAATACTAAACTATAGCCTAAACACTACACCCTAAATGCTAAGCTAAACCCTAAACCCCAAACTAAACCCTATAACCTACATATTAAACCCTAAACTAAACCTTGAATAATAAACTAAATGATAAACTGTAAATCCTATATAAAAACTAAACCTTAAGCCCTAACTAAACCATTAAACTTAATTACTAAACCCTAAACCTTAAACCTAAATTAAACCCTAAACCCACACAATAAAACCTAAACACTAAATTAAACCATAAACCCTAAATCCCAAACCCCAAACACTAAACCTTAAACCCCAAACACTAAACCCTAAGCACTAAACTAAAACCTAAAACCTAAACCTTAAAATAAACTCTAAACTCTTTAATATAAACCCTAAACATAATAAATTAATTCCTAAAACCGACACCCCAAGCTAAACCTTAAACCCTAAACTAAACACTAAACCATATACTAAACCCTAAAACCTTAAACAAAATAATAAAACCTAAACTAAAACCTAAATGAAACCCTAAATCCTAAACTAAACCTTAAAAACTAGATCCTAAATCCTAAATTAAAAACTAAACCCTAAACCTTAAACCCAAAACCTTAAGCTAAAAACTAATATCTAAACCCTAAACTAAACACTAAAACCAAAACTACACTATAAACAATAAACCCTAATCTTTAAACTAAACCCTAAACCAAACCCTAAACCCCAAACCATAACCCCTAAACTAAACCTTAAATCTCAAACCCTAAATTATATCATACCACTAAACCCTAAAATTAACCCTAAACCTTAAATCCTAAACCAAAAATAAAACCTTAAAACATAAATCTCAAATTAAAGCCTAAAGCCTAAACCCTAAATTAAACTTTGAACCTTAAATAATACATTAAACCCTAATCTAAACTCTAAAACCTAAACCCTAAACCCTAAACTCTAAACTAAACCCTAAACCCTAAAACTATAAACCTCAACCCTAAACCCTAAAACCATAAACCGTAAAATCATAAACCCTAACCCATAAAACCTAAACACTAAAAATGAAATCCTAAACTAAACCCTAAACCCTAAAATAAACCCTAAACCATAACATTAATTATAAATCCTAAACCCTAAACTAAATACTAAATCATAATTCTTAAACTAAAAAGTAAACAATAAACCCTAAACCTATATTTAAACCTAATATACTAAACCCTAAATCATATAACCTAAAAAAACCTTAAAACCTAAATTAAACCCCAAACCCTAAACTAAACCCTAAACACTAAACCCTAAATTAAACCATAAATCATTTATTATAAACCCTAAACACAAAAACCTAAACCCTAAATAAAACCTTAAACCCCAAAATAAACCCTAAACTAAACCCTAAAACTTAAACCTTAAACTAAACCCTAAAGCCTACATTAAACACTAATCCTTAAACTAAACCCTAAACCCATCCCTCAACCCTAAAGTAAACCCTACACCCTCATCCTTAAACCCTAAGCCCTACCCTGAACACTAAATCCTAAACATTTAATTATTTCCTTAAACCTAAACCTAAACTAAACACTAAACCATATACCCCAACCCTAAACCCTAAACCATCAACTAAACCCTTACCCCTAAACTTTAAACCCTAAACCCTAAGTTAAATCATAAACTAAACCTTATACCCTAAAGCTTAAACCCTAACCCCTAACCCTTAAACCCTAAAGCATACCCTAAACCCTAAACCCAACCCTAGACCCTAAACCTTAAACCCTGAACTAAACTCTAAACCCTAAACCTTAAATTTCACCCTAAACCCTAAAATAGACCTCAAACCCTAATCCTTAAACCAAGCTATAAACTAGACCCTAAACCCTAAACTAAATCATAAATTAAACCCTAAAGTAAACCCTAAATGTTAGACCTTAAAACCTAAACTAAACCCTAAACCCTAAATTAGGCACTAAACCCTAAACACTAAACCCAAAACTATACCCTAAACCATAAACCTTAAACCCTAAACTAAACACTAAATCCCAATCCCAAGCTTAAAACCCAAACCCTTAACTTTAAACCTTAAACCCTAAACCCTTAACCCTAAAACAACCTAATCTTAAACCCTAAACCCTAACATATGATACCCTAATCCCTAAAAACTAAATCCTAAAAGTTGTACTAAACCCTAAAGTAAACCTAACCTAAACCTAATCCCTAAACCCTAAACTAAACACTAACCCTTAAACCCTAAATCCTAAACCTTAAAATAATAAAACTTAAACAAACCTTAAACCCTAAACCCTAAAATAAAACCTAAACCCTAATCCCTAAAACTTACAATCTAATCCTTAAACCTTAAACTAAA
Organism: Torreya grandis; assembly: GCA_037957365.1. Lineage (NCBI taxonomy): Eukaryota > Viridiplantae > Streptophyta > Pinopsida > Cupressales > Taxaceae > Torreya > Torreya grandis. Next base: position 953,375 of record JARHVA010000264.1, on the reverse strand, counting down.
CCCTAAACCAAACCATAACCTTAAACTAAACCTTAAATTGTACACCCTACGTCCTAAAGTCTAAAACCTAAACCTAATCCTAAATCATAAAACACTAAACCCTAAAACCTAAACTAAAATAAACCCTAAATCTTAAACTAAACCTTAAACCCTAAATTCTAACCCCTAAACTAAAGCCTAAACCCTAAACTATACCATAAAACCTAAATACTAAACCCAAACCTTAAACCTTAAACCTAAAACTAAACATTAAACCCTAAATACTAAATCTTAAACCCTAAACTAAACCCTAAACACTGAACCCTAAACTCTAAATATTAAAACCTAAATGAAAACCTAAACTAAACCATAAAACATAAACCCTAAACCCTAAAAAAACTAAACTCCAAACCCTAACCTAAGCCCCAAAACCTAAACCATTAACTAAAATCCAAACTCTAAATTCTAAACCTTAAACACTAAACCCTACACCCTAATCTAAACCCCAAAACCTAAACCATATATGAAACCCCGAACTCTAAATTCTAAACCCTAAACACTTAAACTAAACCTTAAATCCTAAACCCAAAACTAAACCCTAAACCTTAAAATATAAACCCTAAATCCCAAACTAAACTATGATCCCTAAACCTTTAACCCTACATCATAGACACTAAACCCAACCCTAAACCCTAAACCTTAAATCCAAATCCCTAAACACTAAACCCTAAACCCTAAATTAAACCCAACCTTAAACATTAAACCCTAAACTAAACTCTAAACCCTAAATCTTACCCTAAACTAAACCCTAAAACCCTAAACCTTATACTTTAAAACTTGAATTAAACCCTAATCTATAAATCTTTAACCCTAAACCCTAAGCCCTACCCTAAATCCTAATTTATAAACCTAACCCTTAACCCTAAACCCTAAACCCAACCTTAAATCTAAACCTAAACACTAAACCCTAAACTAAATCTTGAACCTTAAACCTTAAATCATAAACCCTAAACCTTAAACTAAACCATAAAACCTTAACCATAAATCTTACACCTTAAAACCTAAACCTTAACCATTAAAACCCAACCATAAAACCTAAAACCTAAACTAAACCTTAAATCCAAAATGAAACCCTTAACCTTAAACTAAACAAGAAACCCTATAACTTAAACCCTAAGCCTTAAACCCCAAACCCTAAACATTCAACCATAAACCCTAAACTTTAAACCCTAAGCCAAACCCTAAACTAAACCCTAAACCTAATCCTAATCCCTAAACTAATTCATAATGCCTAAACCATCAACCATAAAACTTAAACTAAACCCTAAAATAAACATTAAAACCTAAATTATATTAAACCTTAAACCTTAAACTAAGCCCCTAAAACCTAAAACCTACACTAAACCTAAATACTAAACTAAACCCTAAACCATAAGCCCTAAACACTACACACTAAACAAAACCCTAAACCCTAAAACAATAAACCCTAAAACCCTAGACACTAAACTAAACACTAATCCTTAAACCTCAAAATCTTAAAATAAACCTTAAACCCCAAACTAAAATCTTAAAAATAAAATAAATCCTAATCATTATACCCTAAATTAAACCCTAAAATAAAGCTTAAACCCTAAATCTTATAACCTTAAACCCTAAAACCTAAACCCTAAACCCTAAACTAAACTTTAAAACCTAATCCAAACCTTAAACCTTAAACATTTCAACCTAAACCCTAAACCCTAAATTAAACCCTAAACCTTAAACTAAACCCTAAACCCAAAACTAAACCATAAAACTTAAACTAAACCCTAGACTAAACCCAAACCCTAAATCCTAAACTAGAAACTAAACCATAAAAACTAAACTAAAGCATGAATGCTAAATCGCAAACCTGAAACTAAATCATGGAACCTAAACCATAAAATATACCCTAAACCCTAAACCATAAAATATACTCTAAACCCTAAATATTAAACTACAAACTAAATCCTAAAACTTAAACTAAATACTAAACCCTATACCTTAAACTAAACCATAAACCCTAAACTCTAAACCCTAATCTAAAGCATAAACCATAGAATCTAAACCCTAAAACCTAAATTCTAAATGTTAAAACCTTAATCCTAAACACTAAACCCTAAACCCTTAAAATTTAAACACTAAACCCTAAACTAAACCTAAAACCCTAAATCTTAAACTAAACCCTAAACCCTAAATGCTAAACTAAACCCTCAACCCTAAATTAAACCCTAAACCTTAAATATTAAACCCTAAACTAAAACCTAAACTAAATGTTAAACCCTAAGTCCTATATATAAATTAATTTGAAATAAGTGTCCCTATTTTTTGAAAAGGGTTTGTGTTGGGTACAATAAATCATAAACTAAAAACTAAGCCCTAAACCCTAAACTAAATCCTAAACCCTAAACTCTAAACATTAAAGTAAACCATAAACTCTAAACCCTAAACTAAACCATAAACCTTAAATTCAAAACCCTAAACTACTAAACATTAAACCCTAAAACCTCAATCCTAAATATAAAACCCTAAAACCTTAAAACTTTAAATCATAAATCATTAAAACATAAACCCTAAATCCTAAACCTTATATACTATGCTAAACCCTAAACCCCAAGCTAAACTTTAAACTAAACCCTAAACCCTAAATATTAAACACTAAACTAAACCTTCAACCCTAAACTAAATGTTAAAACCTATATCCTATATAAAAATAAACCTTAAACCCTAAACTAAACCCTAAACCTTAAAAACTAAACCATAAATATTAAACCCTAAACTAAACCCTAACCCTAAAAAAACCCTAATCTAAACCCTAAACTAAACCACAAACTCTAAATTCTAAACCCTAAACTTTGAAACCTAAACTAAACCCTAAACTCTAAACCCTATAATATAAATCCTTTACCCTTAATACTATACCCTAAACCCTAAACCTAACACAAAATCTAAACTTAAACCATAAACCCTAAACTAAATCTTAAACACTAAACCTTAAATCTTGAACCTTAAAGATTAAATTAAACCCTAAACCTTAAACCCTAAACATTAATCCTAACCCTAAACCCTAAACCCTAAATAAAACCATAGACCTAAAATTAAACCCTTAACACTAAACTAAATAGGAAACCCTAAACACCAAACCCTAAACCTTTGACCATAAACCCTAAACACTACACCCTAAACCCTAAACCCTAAACCTAATCCTAATCACTAAAACCAAAACTAGTTCATAGGCCCTAAACCCTAAACTAAACCCTAAAACATAAACCCTAAACCCTATACTAAACTAAACCCTAAACCTTAAACTAAAGCTTAAATCTTAAACCCTAAACCCTAAATATTAAACACTAAATTAAATCTTTAACCTAAAACTAAATGACAAACCCTAAATCCTATATAAAAACTAAATACTAAACCTAAACCATAAACTTTAAACTAAACCCTAAACTAAAGCCCAAACCCCAAACACTAATACTTAACCCTAAACTAAACCCTAAAACCTATACTATAAACTATAAATTGTAAACCCTAAATCCCAAACCCCAAAACCTAAAAACTAAACCCTAAACCCTAAACACTAAACTAAAACATTAAACTAAACCCTAAACCCCTTACTATAAACCCTAAACACTATACCTGAAACCCTAAACATAAAAACTTAAACCTTAAACTAAACCTTAAAACCTAAAACCCAAATAATCCCTAAATCCTAAACCTTAAACCCTAAACTAAACACTAAACCCTAAAACCTTAAATAAAATAATAAACCATAAACTAAACCCTAAATCTTAAACCAAACCATATACCCTAAACTAAACCTTAGACCCTAATTTCTAAATTAAAAACTAAACCCTAAACTAAAGCTTGAACCCTAAATCCTAAACAATACCATAAACCCTAATCCTAAAATGAAACTTAAAACCTTAAATCCTAAACTAAAAACTATGCTCTAAACCATGAACTAAACTATAAACCCTAAACTAAACCCTAAACACTAAACTAAACCATAAACCCTAAACTAAACCTTAAATCTCAAACACTTAATTATACCCTACCCTTAAACCCTAAACCCTAAATCCTAAACTAAAAAGAAAACCCTAAACCTTAAACTAAAGCCTAAACACTAAACACTTAACCCTAAATAATACCCTAAACCTCTAAACCCTAAAACCCTAAACACTAAACCACTAAGCCCTAAAAGCCTAAACACTAAACTAAACACTAATTTATAAACCTTAAAACCCTAAAATAAACACTAAACCCTAAACCTCAAACTAAAATCTTAAAACTAATCTAAACCCTAATCATTATACCCTAAATTAAACCCTAAACACTAAACTAAACCCTAAACAAACCCTTAAACCCTAAATCTTAAAACCTTAAATCCTAATCCTTAAACTAAACCCTAAACTAATATCTAAAACCTAATCTAACCCTAAACCTTAAGGAAATTCTTAAGCCTTTAAACATAAACCCTAAACCCTAAATTAAATGCTTAGCTTTAAACTAAACCCTAAACCCTAAACTAAACCCAAACCCTAAATCCTAAAGTAGAAACTAAACCATAAAAAATAAACTAAACCATGAATGCTAAACCCTAAACCCTAAACTAAAGCATGGACCCTAAACCATAAAATATAACATAAAACTTAAACAAAACCCTATATTTTAGGCTAAAATTCAATACCTAATCCATAAATTAAATCTTAAACCCTAAACCTTAAACTAAACCATAAACCCTAAACTCTAAACCCTCATCTAAAACACAAACCATAAATTCTAAACTCTAAACTAAACCATAAAACCTCAATCCTAAATACTAAACCCTAAATGATTAAAATCTAAACACTAAACCATAAACTAAACTTCAAACCCTCAATTTCAAACTAAACCCTAAACCTTAAATGCTAAACTATAAATCAACCCCAGACTAAACCCCAAACAAAACCCTAAACCCTAAATATTAAACCTTAAACTAAACCCTAAACTAAATGTTAAACCCTAAATCCTATATAAAAACTAATTTGAAATAAGTGTCCCCATTTTTAGAAATAGGGGTGTGTTGGGTACAACAAATGTTAAACTAAAAACTAATCCCTAAAACCTAGATTAAATCATAAACCCTAAAACCTAAAAATTAAACTAAACCATAAACCTTAAACTCTAAACCCTAAACTAAACCATAAACACAAAACCCTAAACTAAACCCTAAACATTAAAACCAAAACCTTAAACCATAAAACTTTAATCATAAATATAAAACCCCAAAACCTTAAACATTTAAACCTTAAACCCTTAAAACTGAAACCCTAAATCTTAAACTATACACTAAATCTTAAACCTTATATGCTAAGATAAACCCTAAACCCCAAGTTAAACCATAAAGTAAACCCTAAACTCTAAATACTAAACCCTAATTAAATTTTAAACCTTAAATCTTATATAAAGCATAAACCTTAAACCCTAAACCTAAAAAACTAAACCATAAATATTAAACCCTAAACTAAAATCTAAACCCTAAACCCTAAAAAAATTCTAAACCCTAATCTAAACCCCAAAAACTAAACCATAAATGAAACCCCAAACTCTAAATTTTAAACCCTAAACTTTAAAACTTGAACCAAACCCTAAACTCTAAATACTAAAATATAAATCTTTAACCCTAAATCCTATACCTTAAACCCTGAACTTAACCTAAAATCCAAACATAAACCATAAACCCTAAACTAAAACCTAAACTCTCAACCTTAAATTTTGAACCTTAAACCTTAAATTAAACCTTAAACCCTAAACATTAAACCAAACCCTAAACTAAACCCTAAACCCAAAATTAAACTCTAAACCCTAAACACTAAACTAAATAGGAAACCTTAAAACCTAAACCCAAAACACTATACCTTTAACCATAAACCCTTAACTCTACACCCTAAACTAAACCCTAAACCCTCAACTATAAACCCAATCCTAATCCCTAAAACCTAAACTAATTCATAATCCCTAAACCATAAACCCTAATACATAAACCCTAAAATAAACCCTCAACCCTAAATTAAATTAAACCCTATACCTTAAACTAAGCCCTAAACCCTAAACTAAACCTAAATATTAAACTAAACCTTATTCCATAAGCTTTAAGCCTGAAACACTAAATTAAACCATAAGCCCTAAACTAAACACTAATCCTTAAACCTAAAAACCCTAAACCCCAAACTAAACTATTAACACTAATCTAAACCCTAATCCCTATACCTTAAAGTAAACCTTAAACTCTAAACTAAACTTTAAACCTTAAATCTTAAAACCCTAAACCCTAAATTAAATCCTAAAACCCAATCTAAATGCTAAATGCTAAATAAAACCTTAAACTTTGAAACCTAAACCCTAAACCCTAGATTAAACACTAAACCTTAAACTAAACCCTAAACAAAACACTAAAACCTAAACTAAATTGTAAACCCTAAACTAAACCCAAACCTTAAATCTTAAACTTGAAACTAAAACCTAAAGTAAAGCATGAACCCTAAACCTTAAACTAAAGCATGGACCTTAAACCATAAAATATACTGTAAACCTTAAAATAAACCCTAAACTCTAAATCCTAAACTAAAAACTAAGCCTTAAAACCTAAGCTAAATCCTAAACCCTAAACCTTAAAATAAACCATAAATCCTAAACTATAAACCCTAAACTAAACCATAAATTCTAAACCCTAAACTAAAACCTAAACCCTAAACTTTAACCCTAAACCCTAAAACCTTAATACTAAATACTAGACCCTAAACATTTAAACCCTAAACCTTAAAAATATAAACCATAAAGCTTAAACTAAATGTTAAACCCTAAACCCTAAACTTAACCCTAAACCCTAAATTCTAGACTAAACCCTAAAGTAAACCACAAATAAAACCTTAAAGTAAAACCCATACAAAACCCTCAACCCTAAATATTAAACCTTAAACTAAATTCTAAACCCTAAATCCTATATAAAAACTACTTTTAAATAAGTGTTGTTATTTTTAAAAATGAGGGTGTGATGGGTACAATAAATCGTAAACTAAAAACTAACATTTAAACTCTAAATTAAACCCTAAACATTAAACTAAACCATAAGCCCTAAACTAAACCATAAACCATAAATTCTAAACCCTAAACCTTAAACCCTAAAACTTCAATCCTAAATACTAAAACCTAAAACCCTAAACCTTAAACCTCTAAACCCTAAACCCTAAATTAAACCATAAATCTTAAACTACACAATAAATATTAAACCCTAAACCTTAAATGCTAAACTAAACCCTAAACCCCAAACTAAACCATAAATTAAACACTAAACCCTAAATCAAACTTTGAATAATAAACTAAATAATAAATCTTGAATCTTATATAAAAACTAAACCCCAAACACTAAACCTTAAACACTAAACTAAACCCTAAACTAAACCCTAAAACTTCTCCCATAAACCCTAAACTATAAACCATAAATCCCAAACCCCAAACACTAAACCTTAACCTCCAAACACTAAAACCCTAAGTCTAAATTAAAACCTAAAACCTAAACCTTAAACTAAACCCTGAACACTTTACTATAAACCTTAAACATAATAACTTAAACCCCAAAACCTAAAACTAAAACTAAAGCCTAAACCCTAAACCCTAAACCTTAAACCCTAAACTAAACATTAAACCATTTATTAAACCCTAAAACCTTAAACAAAATAATAAACCTTAAACTAAACCTTAAAGCCTAAACCCTAAATGAAACCCTAAATGTTAAACTAAACCCTAAACCCTAAACTAAACCTTAAACCCTAAATCTTAAATTAGAAATTAAACATTAAATACTAAACTCTAAACCTAAAATACCATAAACCCTAAACCTAAAATAAAACCCAAAACCTTAAATCTTAAACAATACCCTAAACCCTAAACCCTAAACTGTAAATATTAAACTAAAAATTAAACCCTAAAATATAAACCTTAAACTAAATCCTAAACCCTAAATTAAAACTTAAACCCTAAATAATACCCTAAACCCTAATCTAAACTCTAAAACCTATATCATAAACCCTAAACCTTAAACTATAAACTATAAACTAACCCCTAAAACCTCAACCCTCAAACCTCAACTCTTAACCCTAAATCCCTAAACCCTAAAACCATAAATCCTAAACCCTAAACCCTAAAATCAAACTTAAGCACTAAAAATAAAATCTTAAACTAAACCCTAAAATAAACTATAAATCCTAAACCCTAAACCCTAAACTAAATATTAAATCCTAATTTCTAAACTAAAAATTAAATAATAAACCCTAAACCCATATCTAAATTTAAAACACTAAACCATAAATCATTAAACCTAATTAAACCCTAAACCTTAAACTAAACTCCAAAACCTAAACTAAACGCTAAATTAAACCATAAATCCTTTACTATAAACCCTAAACACAAGAACCTAAACCCTAAATTAAACCCTAAACCCCCAACTAAGCCCTAAACCTTAAACCCATCACTTAACCCTAAACTAAACTATAAACTCTCATTCCTAAAACCTAAACCCTAAATTAAACCCTAAACTAAACCCTAAATTATAAACTAATCTCTAAAATAAACCACAAACCCTAAACCATTAACTTTAAACCCTAAACCCTTAACCTTGAACCCTAAACTAAACATTAAACCCCAAACTAAAACCCTAAACCCTAAACGATAAACTAAACCCCTACCGCTAAAATTTAAACCCTAAACCCTAAGTTAAACCCTAATTTAAAACTTAGATCCTAAATCCTAAACCCTAACCCTTAAACCTAAAACCATAACTTAAACCCTCAACTCTAAACCTTAAACCCAACCCTAAACCCTTGAACCCCTAAACCCAAAACCTTAAACCTTAAACTAAACCCCAAATCCTAAACCTTAAAATTTACCCTAAACCCTAAAATAAACCTCAACCCTAATCCTTAAACCAAGCTATAAACTAAACCCTAAACCCTAAACTAAACCCTAAATAATTAATAATAAATACTAAACTACACTTGAAATGTTAGACCTTAAAACCTAAACTAAACCATAAACTCTAAACTCAGAACTCAACCCTAAGCTCTAAACCCTAAACTCTAAATTAGATAATAAACCCTAAACACTAAACCTAAAACTAGACCCAAAACCCAAAACCCTAAACCCTAAACTAAATACTAAATCCCAATCCTAACATTAAACCCTAAACCCTTAACTCTAAAAACAAAAACCCAACCCTAAACAATAAACCCTAAACCTTAAACCCTCAACCCTAAACTAAACCTAATATTAAAACCTAAAACTTAAAATACTAAACCCTAATCTATAAAACATAAACCCTAAAAATTAAACTAAACCTTAGAACCTAAACCCTAAACTAAACCTAAACTCTAAACCCTAAACCCCAAATTGAACCCTAAACCTTAAGCTAAACCTTAAAACCTAAACATTAAAACCCTAAAACTTAAACAAACCTTAAACTTTAAATCATAAAACAAAACCTAAACCTTAAACTAAACCCTAAATAAAACATGAAACCCTAAATAAAACCCTAAATCCTAAACATTAAAATAAACCCTAAACACTAAACCTTAAACTAAACCCTAATCCTTAACCTATAACCCCTAAAAACTAAAGCCTAAAACTAATCACTAAAACCTAAACCTTAAACCCTAAACTAAACCCTAAACACCAAACACTAAACTTAACCCTAAATCCTAAAGTAAACCCTAAACCCTAAACTAATCACTAAACATTAAAACCTAAACCCTAAACCCTAAACCCTAAACTAAATAATAAACCTTAGACCATAAACTAAACCTTAAACCCTACACCTTGCATCTTAAAACCTAAAATCTAAACCCTAAACTAAACCCAATCCTAAACCCTAAACTCTAAATTATAAAACACTAAACCCTAAAACCTAAAACCTAAATAACATAAAACCTAAACTTTGAACTAAACCTTAAACCCTAAAATAAACCCTAAATTCTAAACCCTAAAACCTAAACACTTAAACCAAACCCTAAATCTTAAACCCTAAACCCAAAACTAAACACTAAACCCTAAACCTTAAACCCTAAACCCTACATCTTAAACCCTAAACCTTAGAGCTTAAATCTAAAACCCTAAACAATAAACCCAACCTTAAACATTAAAAACTTAACACCAAACCCTAAAATAAACTCTAAACCCTAAATCTTACCCTAAAATCTACACTAAACCCTTAAACCCTAAACCTAAACTCTAAAACTTGAATTAAACCCTAAACTATAAATATTTAACCCTAAACCTAACCCTTAGCCTTAAACCCTATACCTTAGAACCTAAAACCAACACTAAATCTAAATCTAAACACTAAACCCTAAACTAAATTTTAAACCCTAAACCCTGAACCTTAAACTAAACTATAAACACTAAAACATAAACATTAAACCTTAAACATTGAACATTAAACCTAATTTCTATACCCTAAACTAGACCCTTAACCCAAAATGAAACCCTAAAGCCTTAATCCTAAATTAAATAAGAAACCTTAAAACTTAAACCCTAAACCTAAACCCTAAACCCGAAACTAAACCCAAACCTTAAATCCTAAACTAGAAACTAAACCATAAAACCCTAACTAAACCTAAAACTCAAAACTAAACACAAACCCTAAATCGTAAACTAGAAACTAAACCATAAAACTTGAACTAAATCATGAACCATAAACCCTAAACTATACCCTAAACCCTAAACTAAAACATGGAACCTAAACTGTAAAATATACCCTAAACCCTAAACTAAACCCTAAATCCTAAGCTAAAAACTAATCCCTAAACCTTAAACTAAACCATAAACCCTAAACTCTAAACCCTAATCTAAATCACAAACCATAAATTCTAAACCCTAAACCCTATAACCTCAATCCTAAATACTAAACACTAAAACCCTAGACATTTAAACCCTAAACCCTTAAAATTAAACCCTAAACTCTAAACTAAACCTTAAACCATAAATCTTAAACTAAACCCTAAATGTTAAACCCTAAACTAATACCTAAACTAAATGTTAGACCCTAAATCCTATACAAAAACTAATTTGAAATAAGTGTCTCTATTTTAAAAAATGGGGGTGTGTTTGGTATAATAAATCCTAAACTAAAAACTAAGCCTTAAACCTTAAACTAAATCCTAAACCTCAAACCCTAAACATTAACCTAAACCATAAACCCTAAACTCTAAACCCTAAAATAAACCATAAACCATAAATTCTAAACCCTAAACTAAAACTTAATCCTTAAAGCCAAAAACATCAATCTTAAATACTAAACCCTAAAACCCTAAACCTTTAAACTTAAAACCCTTAAACCCTAAATCCTAAACTATACCCTAAATACTAAACCTTAAACCTTAAATACTAAACTAAACCCTAAACCCCAAACAAAACCCTAAACCCTAAATATTAAACTTTAAACTAAAATCTAAACCCTAAAATAAGTGCTAAACCCTAAATCCTATATAAAAATTAAACCTTAAACCCTAAACTAAACTTAAAACCCTAAAAACTAAACCATATACATTAAACCCTAAACTAAACCCTAAAGCCTTAATTAAACCCTAAACCCCAAATACTAAACTTTAAACACTAAACTAAACCTTAAAATATATAAATCCTAAACTAAAAACTAATTCTTAAACCATAAATTAAACCCTAAACCTAAAACTAAATTATAAACCCTAAACCTTAAACTAAACCCCAAACCCTATACCCTCAATTAAACCCTAAACCCTGAATCATAAACACTAAATCTTAAACCCTAAATTATCGCCTACCCTTAAACCCTAAACTTAACCCTAAATCTTAGATCTTAAACTAAAAAGGATACCCTAAACTTTAAACCTTAAGCTAAACCTTGAAATAAATCCTAAACCCTAAATAATACACTAAACCTTAATCTAAACTCTAAACACTAAACAAAACCCTACACCTTAAACTCTAGACTAAACCCTAAACCATAAAGACTCAACCCTCAACCCTAAAACCTAAATTTAACCTTAAACGCTAAGCTAAACCCTAAACACTAAACACTAAACACTAAATCCTAAACTAAACCCTAAACCCTAAAATAAACCATAAACCTTAAAATAAAACCTAAACTAAACCCTAAACACATATCTAAACCTAAAATACTAAACCCTAAATCATAAAACCTAACTAAATCCTAAACCCTAAACTACACCGAAAACCCTAAACTAAACCTTAAATACTAAACCCTAAATTAAATCATAAACCCTTTACTATAGACCCTAAACCCAAAAACCTAAACCCTAAAAAAACCCTAATCTTTAAATAATAAACTAAACACTAAACCCTAAACCTTAAACTTTAAACTAAACCCTAAATCTTAAACTAAACCTTAAACCTTAAATTAAACCCTAATCCTTAAACTAAACCCTAAACCTTAAGCCCTCAACCTTAAACCCTCATCCCTAAATCATAAGCCCTAAACCAAAACCTAAACTATAAACTAAACCCTAAAAACCCCAAGCCCAAACCCTAAACCCTAAACCCTAAACTTTAAACCCTAAACCCTTAACCCTTAAACACTTAACCGTAACCTAAACCATCAACTTTAAAACTTAAACCCCCTGAACCCTAAACACTAAAAATAAAATCTTAAACTATACACTAAACCATAAAATAAATCATAAATCCTAAACCCTAAATTAGATACTAAATCCTAATTCCTAAACTAAAAATAAACTATAAACCAAACCTAAACCCTAACCTAAACCCTAAACTAAAACCTTAATCCTAAACTTTAAACCCTAAACTCTAAACTAAACACTAAACCCTAAACCCCAACCCCAAACTCTAAACCATAAATTTAACCCTTACCCCTAAACCTTAAACCCTAAACCCTAAGCTAAATACTAAACTAAACCTTAAACCCTAAATCATAAACTCTAACCCCTAATCCTTAAACCCTACACCATACCCTAAACCCTCAACTCTAAACCCTAAACCCAACCTTAAACCTTAAACCCTCAACTAAACCCTAAACCTTAAACTTTAAATTAGACCTTAAAATAAACTTCAAACCCTAATCCTTAAACCAAACTATAAACTAAACCCTAAATTAAACCCTAAAAAAATAATAAACCCTAAATTAGACCCTAAATTTTAGACCTTAAAACCTAAACCAAACCCTAAACGCTAAACTTTGAAGTAAACCTTAAGCTCTTAACCCTAAACCCTAAATTAGACACTAAAACCTAAACACTAAACCAAAAACTAGACCCTAAACCTTAAACTAAATACTAAACCCCAATCCCAACTTTAAAAACTAAACCCTCATCTCTAAACCCTAAACCCAATGTTAAACACTAAACCTTAAAACCTTAAAGCCTACACCCTCAACCTTAAACTACACCTAATTTTAAACCCTAAAATATTAAACCCTAATCCCTAAAACCTAAACCCTAAAACTTGAACTAAACCCTAGACCCTAAACCCTAAACCTTAAACTAAACCCTAAATAAAAGATAAAACCTAAATAAAACCCTAAATCCTAAACCTTAAACTAAACACTAAACCTTAAACTAAACCCTAATCCTTAAGCTATAACCCCTAAAAACTAAACCGTAAAACTAAACACTAAAACCTAAACCTTAAACCCTAAATCCTAAATCTAAAACCCTAAACTAAACCCTAAATACCAAACATTAAACTTAACCCTAAATCTTAAAGTAAACCCTAAACCCTAAACTAATCACTAAACCTTAAACCTTAAACTCTAAACCCTAAACTAAACACTAAACCCTAGACCCTAAACAAAACCTTAAACCCTACACCCTGCATTTTAAAACCTAAAATCTAAACCCTAAACTAAACCCAATTCTAAACCCTAAATTATAAAACACTAAACCCTAAAACCTAAAACCTAAACTAACATAAACCCTAAACCTTAAACCCTAAAATAAACCCTAAATTCTAAACCCTAAAACCTAAACACTTAAACCAAACCCTAAATTTTAAACCCTAAACTAAACACTAAACCCTAAACTTTAAACCCTAAACCCTACATCTTAAACCCTAAACCTTAGACATTAAATCTAAAACCCTAAACAATAAACCCAACTTTAAACTTTAAACCCTTAACACAAAACCTTAAACTAATCTCTAAACCCTAAATCTTACCCTAAACTCTACACTAAACCCTAAAACCCTAAACCTAAACTAAACTTAAACTATAAATCTTTAACCCTAAACCTAATCCTTAACCTTAAACCCTAAACCTTAAACCCAACCCTAAATCTACATCTAAACACTAAATCTTAAACTAAATTTTAAACCCTAAACCTTAAACCCTAAACCCTGAAGCTTAAACTAAACCATAAACACTAAAACATAAACCTTATACCCTAAACATTAAACTTAACCCTAATTTCTATATCCCAAACTAAACCCTAAACCCAAAATGAAACCCCAAATCCTAAATTACATAAGAAACCCTAAAACATAAACCCTAAACCCCAAACTAAATAAAAACCCTAAAAATTAAACCCTAAACTTAAACCCCAAACCCTAAACTAAACCCAAACCTTAAATCCTAAACTAGAAACTAAACCATAAAACCCTAACTAAACCCAAAAGCCAAAACTAAACACAAACTCTAAATCCTAAACTAGAAACGAAACCGTAAAACCTAAACTAAATCACAAACCCTAAACCCTAAACTAAAGCATGGAGCCTAAACTATAAAATTTACCCTAAACCCTAAACTAAACCATAAATCCTAAGCTAAAAACTAATCCCTAAACCCTAAACTAAATCCTAAGCCTTCAACCCTAAACCTTAAACTATACCATAAACCCTAAACTCTAAACCCTAATCTAAACCACAAACCATAAATTCTAAACCCTACAACCTACCTTAAACCCTAAAACTTCAATCTTAAATACTAAACATTAAAACCCTAGATATTTAAACCCTAAACCCTTAAAATCTAAACTCTAAACCCTAAATTAAACCTTAAACCCTAAATCCTAAACTAAATCCTAAACCTTAAATGTTAAACCCTAAACTAAATGCTAAACCCTAAATCCTATATACAAACTAATTTGAAATAAGTGCCACTATTTTGAAAAATGGGGGTGTGTTGGGTATAATAAATCCTAATCTAAAAACTAAGCCCTAAACCCTAAACTAAATTCTAAACCTTAAACCTTAAACATTAAACTAAACCATAAACCCTAAACTCTAACCTTTAAAATAAACCATAAACCATAAATTATAAACCCTAAACTAAAACTTAAACCTTAAAGCCTAAAATATTAATCCTAAATACTAAACCCTAAAACTCTAAGCCTTTAAACATTAATTCCTTAAACCCTAAACCTTAAACTCTAAATCTTAAACTATACCCTAAATACTAAACCCTAAACCTTAAATACTAAACTAAACCCTAAACCCCAAACTAAACCATAAACCCTAAATATTAAACTTTAAACTAAACCTTGAACCCAAAAATAAATGCTAAACCCTAAATCCTATATAAAAATTAAACCTTAAACCCTAAACTAAACCTAAAACCCTAAAAATTAAACCATAAACATTAAACCCTAAACTAAACCCTAAATCCTAAATTAAACTCCAAACCGAAAATGCTAAACTTTAAACACTAAACTAAACCTTAAAATATTTAAATCCTAAACTAAAAACTAAGCTCTAAACCATAAATTAAACCCTAAACCTAAAAGTAGACTATAAACCCTAAACCTTAAACTAAACCCCAAACCCTATACCCTTCACTAAAACCTAAACTCTAAATCATAAACCCTAAATATCAAACCCTAAATTATTGCCTACCCCTAAACCCTAAACTTAACCTTAAATCTTATAGCTTAAATTAAAAAGGATACCCTAAACTTTAAACCTTAAACTAGACCCTGAACTAAACCCTAAACCCTAAATAATACACTAAACCCTAATTTAAACTCTAAACACTAAACACAACCCTAAACCTTAAACTCTAAACTAAACCCTAAACCATAAAGCCTCAAACCTTAACCCTAAAACCCTAAACCCTAAACTAAACCTTAAACCCTAAGCTAAACACTAAACACTAAAAACAAAATCCTAAACTAAACCCTAAACCCTAAAATAAACTATAAACCTTAAAATAAACCTTAAACCTTAAATTAAATATTAAACCCTAAATCCTAAACTAAAAATTAAATAATAAACCTTAAACCCATATCTAAATCTAAAATAATAAACCCTAAATCATAAAACCTAACTAAATCCTAAACCCTAAACTAAACCCCAAACCCTAAACTAAACCCTAAATAGTAAACCCTAAATTAAACCATAAACCCTAAAACTAAAAACCTAAACCATAAAAAACCCTAACCCCTAAACACTAAACTAAACCCTAAACCTTAAACCCTAAACCCTAAACCTTAAACTTTAAACTAAACCCTAAATCTTAAACTAAACCCTGAACCTTAAATAAACCTTAATCTCTAAACTAAACCCTAAACCTTAAGACCTAAACCCTCATCCCTAAATCATAATCCCTAAACCAAAACCTAAACTATAAACTAAACCCTAAAAACGCCAACCCCAAACCCCAAACCCCAAACCATAAACTAACCCTTACCCCTAAACTTTAAATCTTGAACCCTAACCCTTAAACACTAAACCCTAACATAAACCATCAACTTTAAACACTAAACCCCGTAAACCCTAACCACTAAACTAAACCCTAAGCACTAAAAATAAAATCTTAAACTAAACCCTAAACCCTAAAATAAATCATAAATCTTAAACCCTAAACTAAATACTAAATCTTAATTCCTAAACAAAAAATAAATAATAAACACTAAACCCTAAAAAAAAACTAACTAAACCTTAACCTCAACCTCAAACCCTAAACTAAACATTAAACCCTAAATTAAACCATAAATCCTTTACTATAAACCCTAAACCCAAAAACCTAAAGCCTAAACCTTAAACCCCAAACTAAACTCTAAACCTTAAATTAAACCCTAAACCTTAAACATTAAAATAAACCCTAAACCCTAAACCAAACCTTAAACTATAAACCAAACTCTAAACCCTAAATTAATACCTTAATCCTAAACTTTAAACCCTAAACCCTAAATTAAACACTAAACCCTAAACCCCAACCCCAAACTCTAAACCATAAACTAAACCCTTACCCCTAAACCTTAAACCCTAAACCCTAAGCTAAATACTAAACTAAACCTTAGACCCTAAATCCTAAACTCTAACCCCTAAACCTTAAACCCTAAACCATACCGTAAACCCTCAACTCTAAACCCTAAACCCAACCTTAAACCTTAAACCCTTAACTAAACCCTAAACCTTAAACTTTACCCTAAACCCTAAAATAAACCTCAAACCCTAATCCTTAAACCAAACTATAAACTAAACCCTAAAAAATAAATAATAAACCCTAAACTAGACCTTAAATGTTATGCCTTAAAACTTAAAATAAACCCTAAACTCTAAAATTTGAAGTAAACCTTAATCTCTTAACCGTAAACCCTAAATTAGACACTAAACCTTAAACACTAAACCAAAAACTAGACCCTAGACCTTAAACTAAACAATATATCCCAATCCCAGCATTAAACCCTAAACCCTCAACTCTAAACTCTAAACCAATGCTAAACACTAAACCCTAAACCCTACACTCTCAACCTTAAACTACACCTAATTTTAAACCCTAAAATATTAAACCCTAATCCCTAAAACCTAAACCCTCAAACTTGAACTAAACCTTAGACCCTAAACCCTAAACTAAACCTCAACCTAAACCTAATCCCTAAACCCTAAACCCTAAACTAAATCATAAACCTTAAATCATAAATGAACTTTATATCTTAAACCCTAAATCTTAAGATAATAAAACTTAAACAAACCTTAAATCATAAACCCTAAAAAACCCTAAACCCTAAACCCTAAACCTTAAACCATAATCCTAAAATCTTAAATTAAACCCTAAACCCTAAATCTTAAACTAAACCCTAAACCTTAAACTTAACCCTAAACCCTAACCCATAACCCCTAAAATCTAAATCTTAAACCCTAAAACTAAACACTAAACCTTAAACACTAAACCCTAAACCCAATCATAAACCTTAAACCAAAATACCTAAACTAAACCCTAAATCCAAAACACTAAACTAAACCCTAAATCCTAAAATAAACCATCAACCCTCAAACCAAAACTCAAAACCCTAAATTATAAACCCTAAACCTTTAACTTTAAACCCTAAACTCTAAACCCGAAGCCCTAAACTAAAGACTAAACCCTAGACCCTAAACCCTAAACTAAACCTTAAACCCTACACCTTACATCCTACACCCTAAATTAAACCCAATCCTAAACACTGAACCCTCAATCATAAAACACTAAACCCTAAAACCTAAAACCTAAACTAACATAAACCTTAAACCTTAAAATAAATCCTAAACCCTAACTCCTAAGGTAAAACCTAAACCCTAAACTAAACCATAAAACCTAAACCCTAAACCCCAAACCCTAAATCTAATATACTAAAACAAACCTAAAACCTAAAACTAAACCCTAAATTCAAATCCCTAAATACTAAACCTTAAACCCTAAACTAAACCCTAATGCTTAAACCCTAAACATTAAACTCTAAACATTAAACCTTAAATGCAAACCTAAACTAAACCATAAAACCTAAACCTTAAACCCCAAAAAAACCTAAACCCTAAACATTAATCTAAACCACCAAACCTAAACCATAAACTAAACCCTAAACTCTAAGTTATAAACACTAAACACTAAACCCTAAACCCTAAACCTTAATCTAAACCCCAAAAAATAAACCATAAATTCAATCCCAAACTCTAAATTATAAACCTTAAACCCTAAACACTTAAACTAAAGCCTAAATTCTATATCGTAAACCTAAAATAAAACATTAAACCCTAGACTAGACCTTAAACCCTAAACTAAACCTTAAATCCTAAACCCTTAACTCTAAATCCTAAACCCTAAACCCAAACTTAAACCTTAAATTTGAAACACTAAACCCTAAACCTTACCCAACCTTAAACATTAAACCCTAAACACTAAACCCTAAACCAAACTCAACCCTAAATCCTACCCTAAACTCTAAACAAAACCTTAAACCATAAACTCTAAAACTTAAACTAAACCCTAGACTATAAACACTAAACTATAAATCCTTAACCCTAAACCCTACCCTAAACTAAATACTAAACCTTAAATCTTGAACACTAAACCTTGAACTAAACCATCAACTGTATACCATAAACCTTAAACACTAAACCCTAAACATTAAACCCAACCTTAAACCTTAAACCCAAAATGAAACCCTAAACCCTTAACCTTGAACTAAACAAAAAACCCTAAAACTTAAACCCTAAACCCCAAACCCTAAAGATTCAACCATAAACTCTAAATTATAAACCCTAAACTAAACCCTAAACCCTAAACTAAACCTCAAAACCTCAACCCTAGACCTAAACATAATCTCAATCCCTAAACTGATTCATAAGCCCTAAATCCTCAACCATAAACACTAAACTAAACCCTAAAACATAAAACCTAAACCCTAAATTAAACTAAGCCCTAAACTAATCCATTAACCCTAAACCTTACACTAAACTAAACCCTAATCCATTATCCCTAAACACTAAATTAAATCCTAAACCCTAAAACTCTAAACCCTAAAACCTTAAACTAAACACTAATACTTAAACCTTAAAACCCTAAAATAAACCCTAAACCCCAAATTAAAATCTTAAAACTAAATTAAACTCTAATCCTTATACCCTAAAGTAAACATTAAACCCTAAACTAAACCCTAAACCCTAAACTAAACTGTAAACCCTAAATCCTAAAACCATAAACCATAAACCATAAAACTTAAACTATAAAATTTAAACCCTAAATTAAACCCTAAAACCTAACCTAAACCTTAAACCTTAAACTTTTAAACCTAAACCCTAAACCCTAAATTAAACTTTAAACTAAACCCTAAAACCTAAACTAGACCATAAACCCTAAACCTTAAACTAAACACAAACCCTAAATCATAAACTAAAAACTAAACTAAAGCATGAACCCTAAACTATACCCTAGACCCTAAACTATACCATAAACCCTAAACTAAAGCATGGACTTTAAACCACAAAATATACTCTAAACCTTAAACTAAAACCTTAACCCTAAATACTAAACTAAAAACTAATCCTTAAGCCCTAAACTAAATCTTAAACCCTAAACCTTATACTAAACCATAAACCCTAAACTCTAACCCCTAATCTAAAGCACAAATTATAAATTTTAAACCCTAAAACTAAAACCCTAAAACCTCAATCCTAAATACTAAACCCTAAACCCTAAACCCTTAAAATCTAAACCCTAAACCCTAAATGCTAAATGCTAAACTAAACCTTAAAACACAAACTAAACCCCAAACAAAACCCTAAACCCTAAATATTAAACCATAAACTATACGCTAAACCCTAAACCCTATATAAAACTTAATTTGAAATAAGTGTCCCTATTTTAAGAAATAAGGGTGTGTTGGGTACAACAAATCTTAAACTAAAAACTAATCCCCAAACCTTAAACCCTAAACATTAAACTAAACTATAAACCCTAAACTCTAAACCTAAAATTAAACCATAAACCATAAATTCTAAACCCTAAATTAAACCCTAAAACTTAAACCTTAAACCTTAAACCCTATAACCTCAATCCTAAATATTAAACTCTAAAACCCTAAACCTTTCAACATTAAACCCTTAAAACCTAAACCCTAAATCCCAAACTAAATGCTAAAGCCTAAACTATACCCTAAATACTAAACCCTGAACCTTAAATACTAAACTAAACCTTAAACCCCAAACTAAACCATAAACTAAATCCTAAAACTTAAATATTAAACACTAAACTAAACCATAAAACCTAAATTAAATGCTAAACCCTAAATCCTATATAAAAACTAAACCTTAAACCCTAAGCTAAACCCTAAAAACTAAACCATAAATTTTAAACCCTAAACTAAACCTTAAACCCTTAAAAAACCTAAACCTTAAACCCCAATCTAAACCCCAAAACATAAACCATAAACCAAACCCTAAATTCTAAATTTTAAACCCTAAATCTTAAACTTTAAAAACTAAACTAAACCCTAAACTCTGAACTCTAAAATATAAATACTTAAACCTAAACCCTATACCCTGATCCCAACCTAAAATCCAAAACTAAACCATAAACCCTAAACTAAATCCTAAACCCTAAACCTTAAGTCTTGAACCCTAAACCTTAAATTAATCCATAAACATTAAAACCAACCCTAAACCCTAAACTTGAAACAAAACCCTAAACCTTAAACTAAACCCTAAAACCTAAATCTTAAAACCCAAACCCTAAACCCTAAACCTTTAACAATAAACACTAAACTCTACACATTAAACTAAACCCTAAACCCTAAACCCTCAACCCTAAAACCAATCATAATCCCTAAACCTTAAACTAATTCATAAGACCCAAACCTTAAACACAACCCTAAACTAAACCCTAAAACATAAACTTTAAAATAAACCCTTAACCCAAAATTGAACTAAACCATAAACCTTAAACTAAACCCTAAACCATAAACCCTAAACTAAACCTAAATACTAAATTAAACCCTTAGCGACAAGCCTTAAACACTAAACTAAACCCTAAACCCTAAACTAAACCTAAATTTTAAACTAAACCATAAGCCATAAGCTTTAAACACTAAACTAAACCCTAAACCCTAAAACTCTAAACCCTAAAACCCCAAACCCTAAAATAAACCCTAAACCCCAAACTAAACTCTTAAAACTAATCTAAACCTTAATCCCTATAACTTAAATTAAACCCTAAACCCTACACTAAACCCTAAACCCTAAATCCTCAAACCCTAAACTAAACCCTAAATGAAAACCTAAAACCTAATCTAAATGTTAAACCCTAAAAAAACCTTAAACCTTGAAACCTAAATCCTAAATTAAACACTAAACCTTAAATTAAAACTTGAACCCTAAACTAAACCATAAACACTAAATCTTAAACTAGAAACTAAACCCTAAAACCTAAAGTAAAACATGAACCCAAAACCCTAAATTATACCATAAATCGCATAGACCCTAAATCATAAAATATACCCTAAACCATAAACAAAATGCTAAATCTTCAACTAAAAACTAAGCCCTAAACCCTAAGCTAAATCCTAAACCCTAAACCCTAAACTAAACTATAAACCCAAAATTATAAACCCTAAATGAAACCATAAACCATAAATTCTAAACCCTAAACTAAACCCTAAACCCTAAAACCTTAATCCTAAATACTAAACCCTAAAACCCTAAACATTTAAACCCTAAACCCTTAAAATCTAAACCCTAAACATGAATCTAAACCTTAAACTCTAAATCCTAAACTAAACCCTAAACCCCAGATGTTAAACTAAACCCTAAACCCTAGAATAAACCCTAAACTAAATGTTAAACCCTAAATCTTAAATAAAATCTAATTTTAAATAATTGTCCTTATTTTCAAAAATGAGGGTGTGTTGGGTACAAAAAATCCTAAACCAAAAACTAAACCCTAAACCCTAAATTAAACCCTAAACATTTAACTAAACCCTAAACCCTAAACTAAACCATAAACCATAAATTTTAAACCATAAAATAAACCTTAAACCCTCAAACTTAAACCTTAAACCCTAAAACCACAATCCTAAATACTAAAACCTAAAACCCTAAACCTTTAAACCTTAAATCCTTAAAACCTAAACCCTAAACCCTAAACTAAACCCCAATCTAAACCCTAAACCTTACATATTAAACCCTAAACTAAACCTTGAATAATAATAAATGATAAATCCTAAATCTTATATAAAAACTAAACCCTAAACCTTGAAAACTAAACCATAAAACTTAAACCCTAAACCTTAAACTAAATCCTAAAGCCTAAACACTAAAATAAACCCTAAATCCTAAACTAAACCCTTAAATTTTTACTATAAACCCTAAATCATAAACCTCAAATCCTAAACATTAAAGCTTAAACCCTAAACACTAAACCCGAAGCACTAAACTAAAACCTAAAACCTAAACCCTAAACTAAATCATAAACTCTTTCATATAAACCCTAAATTAAACCCTAAAACCTAAACACCCACCTAAACCCTAAACTAAACACTAAACCATATACTAAACCTTAAAACTTTAAATAAAATAATAAACCCTAAACTAAACCCTAAAACCTAAATCCTAAATCCTCAACTAAACCATAAACCCTAAACTAAACCTTAAACCCTAAATCATAAATACTAAATTAAAATCTAAACCCTAAATACTAAATCCTAAACAAAAGCTTAAACCATAAATCCTAAATAATACCATAAAATCTAAACCTAAAATGAAACCTAAAACCTTAAATCCTAAAATAAAAACTAAGATATAAACCCTAAACCACAACCTAAACCCAAAACTAAACTATAAACCCTAAACCTTAAACCCTAAACTAAACCCTAAATTATACCCTACCCAAAAACCCTAAACTCAACCCTAAACCCTAAATACTAAACCAAAAAGGAAACCCTAAACCTTAAACCTTGAACCCTAAACCCTAAACTAGAATTTGAACCCTAAATAATACCCTAAACCCTAATCTAAACTCTAAAACCTAAACCTTAAACCCTAAATTCTAAACTCTAAACTAAACCCTAAAACCTAAAACCAAAAATCTCAACCCTAAAACCATAAAACCTAAACCTTAAACAATAAAAAAATCCTAAACTAAAACCTAAACCCTAAACCCTAAAATAAATTATAAATCATAAACCTTAAACTAAACCCTAAACTAAATATTAAATCCTAATTCCCAGACTAAAAATTAAATAATAAACCCTAAACCTATATTTAAACCTAAAATACTAAATCCTAAATCATAAAACCTAACCAAACCCTACACGCTAAACTAAACCCTAAATTAAACCATAAATCCTTTACTATAAACCCTAAACCCAAATACCTAAACCCTAAACCCTATACCTTAAACTAAAACCTAAACCCTAAATTAAACCCTAATCCTTAAACTAAACCCTAAACCTTAAGCCCTAAACCCTTAATCATAAGCCCTAAACCCATTCCTCAACCCTAAACTAAACCCTAAACCCTAAACTACAAACTAAACCTAAACTAAACCCCAAACCCTAAACCTTAAACCCTAAACCCTAAAATAAGTCGTAAACCCTAAACTAAACACTAAACCTTAACCCTAAACCTAAAACCATAAACCATAAACCATAAACCAAACCTTTAACACTAAACTTTAAACCTTGAACCCTAAGTTAAACATTAAACTAAACATTAGACCCTAAATCCTAATCCTTGACCCTTAAATCCTAAACCCTTAACTCTAAACCCTAAACCCAACCTAAACCCTAAACACTAAACCTTAAACTTTACCCTAAACCTTAAGATAAACTTCAAACCCTAAACCTTAAACTAAATTATAAACTAAACCCTAAACTATAAACCCTAAACTAAATCCTAAATTCAACCTTAAATCATAAACCCTAGAATAGACCCTAAATATTAGCCCTTCAAACCTAAACTAAACCCTACGCTTTAAACCCTAAACCCTAAATTAGACACTAAAACCAAAATACTAAACCAAAAATAAGACCCTAAACCCTAAACCCTAAACTAAACACTAAATACCAGTCCCAACCTTAAACCATAAACCTAAAACCCTCAACTCTAAACCTTTAATCTTAAACCTAACCCTAAACACTAAACCCTAAACCATAAAACCTTAACCCTAAATTAAACTAATCTTAAACCCTAAACCCTAAAATACTAAACCTTAATCCCTAAAACCTAAACCCTAAAACTTGAACTAAACCCTAAATCCTAAACTAAACACAAACCTAATCCTTAAACCCTAAACCTTAAACCCTAAACTAAACCTTAAACCCTAATCCTTAAACCTTAAAATAATAAAACCTAAAAAAACCTTAAACCCTGAACCCTAAAATAAAACGTAATCCTAAAATAAAACCTAAACCCTAATCAATAAACCTTAAAACCTAATCCCTAAACTAAAAACTAAACCCTAAACGAAACCCTAAACCCCTACCTTAAACTAAACCCTAACCCTTAACCCCTAAAACCTAAATGCTAAACCCTAAAATAAAACACTAAACACTAAACCTGAAAACCTAAATTAAACCCTACAAACTAATCTAAAATTTAAACCTTAAACAAAATATCAAACCTTTAAACCTAAACACTAAACCCAAAATTAGACTCTAAACCTTAAACTAAACCCTAAACTAAACCATAAATTGTAAACCCTAAACTTAACCCAAACCCTAAATCCTAAACTAGAAACTAAACCATAAAAAACTAAACAAAATTATGAATATTAAACCCTAAACTAAAGCATGGAACCTAATCCATAAACCCTAAATCTTAAACTAGAAACTAATCCCTAAACCCTAAACTAAATCTTAAACTCTAAACTAAATCCTAAACTCTAAGCCTTAAACCTTAAACTAAACCATAAACCCTAAACTCTAAACCCTAATCTAAAGCACAAACCATAAATTCTAAACCTAAACTAAACCCTAAGATCTAAACCCTTAACCATAAAACCTTAATCCTAAATACTAAACCCTAAACATTTAAACCTTAAACCCTTAAAATCTAAACCCTAAACTAAACCTCAAACCCCAAATCTTAAACTAAACCCTAAATTTTAAATGCTAAACTAAACCCTATACCCCAAATTAATTCTTGAGTTAAACCTTAAACCCTAAATATTAAACCCTAAACTAAACCCTAAATTAAATTCTAAACCTTAAATCCTATATAAAAACTAATTTGAAATAAGTGTCCCTATTTTTAAAAAAGGGGGTGTGTTGGGTACAATAAATCCTAAACTAAAAACTAAGCCTTAAACCCTAAACCCTAAACATTATACTAAACTATAAACCCTAAACTCTAAACCCTAAAGTAAAACATATATCATAAATTCAAAACCATAAACTAAATCCTAAACCTTAAAACCTAAACCTTAAACCCTAAAACCTCAATCCTAAATATTAAACCCTAAAACCCTAAACCTTTAAACCTTAAATGCTTAAAATGTAAACCCTAAACACTAAACTAAACCTTAAATCCTAAACTATACCCTAAATACTAAGCTCTAAACCCTAATTTTTAAATACTAAACTAAACCTTAAACCCCAAACTAAACCATAAACTAAACCCTAAACCCTAAATATTAAACCCTAAACTAAACCTTGAACCCAAAACTAAATGCTAAATATTGAATCCTATATAAAAACTAAACCTCAAACCCTAAACCCTAAAAACTAAAGCATAAATATTAAATCCTAAACTAAATCCTAAAAAAACCTAAAACTTAAACCCTAATTAAACCCCAAAACCTAAACCCTACACTAAACCCTAAACTCTAAATTTTAAACCATAAACCCTAAAATTTAAAACCTGAACTAAACCCTAAACATTAAACCCTAAAATATAAATCCTTAACCCTAAATTCTATACCCTAAACCCAACCCAAAATCCAAACCTAAACCATAAACCCTAAACTAAATCCTAAACCATAAACCTTAAATCTTGAACCTTAAACATTAAATTAAACCCTAAACCTTAAACCCAACCCTAAACCCTAAACTAAACACTAAACCCAATATTAAACCCTTAACCCTAAACTAAATAAAAAATCCTAAGACCTAAACCCTAAACCCCATACCCTAAACCTTTAACCATAAACCCTAAACTCTACACCTTAAACTAAACCATAAACCTTAAACCTAATACTAATCCTTAAACTCTAAACTAATTTATAAGCCCTAAACCCTAAACCTTTAACTAAGCCCTAAACACTAAACCCTAAACTAAACCTAAATACTAGACTAAACCCTAAACTAAACCTAAATACTAAACTAAACCCTAAACTAAACCTAAATACTAAACTAAACCCTAATCCATAAGCCCTAAGCCCTAAACATTAAACATTAAACTAAACCCTAAACCCTAAAGTAATAAACCCTAAAACCCTAAACTAGACACTAATCCATAAACCTTAAAACCCTAAACTAAACCCAAAATGGTAAACCCCAAAATAAACTCTTATAACTAATCTAAACCCTAGTCCCTATACCCTAAAGTAAACATTAAACCCTAAACTAAACCCCAAACCCTAAACAAAACCTTAAACCTTAAAAGCTAAACCCTAAACCCTAACTTAAACACTAAACCATAAACTAAACCTTAAACCCTAAACTAAACTATAAACCTTAAATTAAACCCAAACCCTAAATCTTAAACTAGAAACTAAATCCTAAAACCTAAATTAAAGCATGAACCCTAAACCCTAAACTATACCCTAAACCCTAAACTAAAGCATGGACCTTAACCCATAAAATATATCCTAAACCTTAAATTAAACCCTAAATCCTAAATTAAAAACTAAGCCCTAAACCTTAAGCTAAATCTTAAACACTAAACCTTAAACTAAACCATAAATTCTAAATAATAAACCCTAAACTAAACCACAAACAATAAATTCTAAACCCTAAACTAAACCCTAAAACCTCAATCCTAAATACTAAACCCTAAAACCCTAAACATTTAAACCCTAAACCCTTAAAATCTAAACCCTAAACCTTGAACTAAACCTTAAACCCTAAATCCTAAACTAAACCCTAAATGCTAAACTAAACCTTAAACCCCAAACAAAACCCTAATTTTAAACCCTAAACTAAATGTTAAACCTTAAATCTTATATAAAACCTAATTTTAAATAAGTGTCCTTATTTTCAAAAATGGGGGTGTGTTTGGGTACAACAAATACTAAAATAAAAACTAAGCCCTAATCCTTAAATTAAACCCTAAACTCTAAAGATTAAACTAAACCATAAGCCCTAAACTAAACCATAAACTATAAATTCTAAACCCTAAACCTAAACCTTAAACCCTAAACCTCAATCCAAAATATTAAAACCTAAAACCGTAACCTTTAAACCTTAAACCCTCAAAACCTAAACCCTAAACTCTAAATCCTAAACTATACCCTAAATATTAAATCCTAAACTAAACCTTGAATAATAAACTAAATGATAAATCCTAAATCTTATATAAAAACTAAACCCTAAACCCTAAACACCAAAGACTAAACCCTAAACACTAAACTAAACCTTAAACCCTAACTAAACCCTAAAAATATTTACTATAAACCCTAAATCCTAAATGCCAAACCCTAAATATTAAAGCTTAAACACTAAACACTAAACCCTAAGCACTAAACTAAAACCTAAAACCTAGACCTTAAACCCTTTAATATAAACCCTAAACATGAAATGCTAAACATAATAAATTAAACCCTAAACTATACACTAAACCATATATTAAACCCTAAAACCTTAAACAAAACAATAAACCCTAAACTAAACCATATAGCCTAAACCCTAAATGAAACTCTAAAATCCTAGAATAAACCCTAAATTCTAAACTAAACCTTAAACCCTAAATCCTAATAAAAAACTAAACCCTAAACTAAAGCTTAAACTATAAATCCTAAATAATACCACAAACCCTAAACCTAACGTGAAACCCAAAACCTTAAATCTTAAACTAAAAACTAAGATCTAAACCTAAACCCAAAACTAAACTATAAACCCTAAACCTTAAACTAAACTCCAAACCCTATAATAAACCCTAAACCCCAAACCATAAACCCTAAACTAAAGAAAATCTCAAACCTTAAATTATATCCTATCCTTAAACCTTAAATTAACCTTAAACCCTAAATACTAAACAAAAAAGGAAACCTTAAAACTTAAACCTTAAACTAAAGCCTACACTATAAACCCTAAACTAGACCTTGAACCCTAAATAATACCCTAAAACCTAAACCCTAAACCCTAAAACCTAAAACCTCAAACCTCAACCCTTAACCCTAAAACCCTAAACCCTAAACCCTAAACTAAACCTTAAACACTAAAAAATCCTAAACTAAACCCTAAACCCTAAAATAAACCCTAAACCCTAACATAAACCATAAATACTAAAACTTAAACTAAACCTTAAACCTTAAACTAAATACTAAATCATAATTCCTAATTTAAAAACTAAATAATAAACCCTAAACCCATATCTAAACTTAAAACACTAAACCCTAAATCATAAAACCTAACTAAACCTAAAACCCTAAACTAAACGCTAAACCCTAAACTAAACCCTAAACACTAAACCCTAAATTAAACCATAAATCCTTTACTATAAACCCTAAACCCAAAACTTAAACCCTAAACCCCAAAGTAAACCCTAAATGCTAAATTAAACATTAAACCCTAAGCCTTAAACTAAAATTTAAACTTTAATCCCTAAACTAAACCTTAAACCCTAAGCCCTAAATCCTAAACCCTAAACCCATCCCTTAACCCTAATTAAACCCTAAACCCTCATTCCTAAACCCTCATACCTAAACCAAAACTAAAACCCTAAACCTAAACTATAAATAAAGCCCTAAACTAAACCCTAAAAATTAAAATTTAAACCCTAAAACCTACCCTAAACCTTAAACCCTAAACTAAACCCTTAACACCAAACTTTAAACCCTAAACTAAACATTAAACCCCAAACCCAAACCTTAAACTATAAACCCTAAACTAAACCCTTAACCCTAAACTTTAATCCCTAAACCCTAAGCTAAACCCTAAACTAAACCTTACACCCTAAATCTTAACACCCTACCATTAAACCCTAAACCCTTAATTCTAAACTCTAAACCCAACCCTAAACCCTAAACCCTAAAACCCTAAACCCTAAACCCTAAACCCTAAACTTTAAACCCTAAACTATAAACAAAGCCCTAAACTAAACCCTAAACCTTAAATCTTTAATACTAAACCTACCCTAAACCTTAAACCCTAAATTAAACCCTTAACCCTAAACTTTAAACCCTAAACTAAATATTAAACACTAAACCCTAAACCCCAAACCCAAACCTTAAACTATAAACCCTAAACTAAACCCTTAACCCTAAACTTTAATCCCTAAACCGTCAGCTAAACCCTAAACTAAACCTTATACCCTAAATATTAAGCCCTAACCATTAAACCCTAAACCCTCAATTCTAAACTCTAAACCCAACCATAAACCCTAAACCCTAAACCTTAAACCCTAAACCCTAAACCTCAAACTTTACCCTAAACCCTAAATAATAAATACTAAACTAGAAACTAGATGTTAGACCTTAAAACCTTAACAAAACCATAAAATTCAAAGTAAACCTTAAGCTTTAAACCCTAGACCCTAAACTAGACACTAAACCTAAAACTAAACCCTAAACCCTAATCTAAACACTAAATCCTAATCTCAACCATAAACCTTCAACCCTTGACTCTAAACCCTAAACCATAATCCCAACCCTAAACATTAAATACTAAACCTTAAACCCTAAACTGTCAACCCTAAACTAAACCTAATCTTAAACACTAAACCCTAATCACTAAAACCTAAACCCTAAAACTTAAACTAAACCCTAAACTCTAAACCTTGATCCCTAAACTAAACCTTAACACCTAAACCTTAAAACACTAAAGCCTAAACAAAAATTAAACCCTAAACCCTAAAACAAAACCTAATCCCTAATCCCTAAACCTTAAACTTTAATCCCTAAACCCTAAACTAAATCGTAAACCCTAAACCTTAAACTAAATCATAAACATTAATCCTTAAACTAAACCCTAAACCCTAAACCCTAACCCATAATCTTTAAAGCTTTAATGTTAAACACTAAAACTAAACATTAAACCCTAAACCAAAAACCTTAAACTAAACCCTAAATCCAAAACATTAAACTAAACCTTAAATCCTAAATAAACCCTAAACCCTAAACTCAAAACCCTAAATCCTAAACCCTTAAACCTAAACTAAACCCTAAACCTTAAACCCTAAAACCTAAAACCTAAACCCTAAACCCTAAACTAAACACTAAATCTTAGACCCTAAACCTTAAACTAAACCTTAAACCCTACATCTTACATCTTAAACCCTAAAATCTATACCCTAAACTAAAACTAATCCTAAACCCTAAACCCTAAATCACAAAATACTAATCCCTAAAACCTAAAACCTAAACTAACATAAACCCTAAACTAAACCTTAAACCCTAGATTAACCCCTAACCCCTAAACTAAACAATAAAACCTAAACCCTAAAATCCAAACCCTAAACCAAAACACTAAAACAAACCCTAAACCTAAAACTAAACTCTAAACCCTAAACTCAAAACCCTAAATACTATACCTTAAACCCTAAACTAGATCTGAAACCCTAATGCTTAAACCCTAAACCTTAAATCCTAAACTCTAAACCTTAAACCCTAAATTAAAACCTTAACTAAACCATAAAACTTAAACCCTAAACCCTGAGAAAATTAAATCTTAAACCTTAATATAAACCCCAAATGCTAAATTCTAAACCCTAAACACTAAACCCTAAACCCTAATTTGAACACCAAAACCTAAACCATAAAATAAACACCAAACTCTAAATTCTAAACCCTAAACCCCTAACACTTAAGCTAAACCTTAAATCTTAAACCCTAATCTTGAAACTAAACACTAAACCCTAGACTAAACCCTAAACCTTGAACCCTAAACCCTTAACCCTATACTAAACCCTAGACCTTAAATTTTAAACCTTAAACACTAAACCCTAAATTAAACCCAACATTAAACATTAAACCCTTAACACTGAACCATAAACTAAACTCTAAACCCTAAATCCTACCCTAAACACTAAAACTATAAACCCTAAACTCTAAATTCTAAAACCTGAACTAAACCCTAAACTATAAATCCTTAAATGTAAACTTAACCCCACACCCTAAACCTAAACCTAAACCCCAAACACTAAAACCTAAACACAAAACTAAACCTAAACCCTAAACTAAACCCTTAACCCTTAACCATAAACTAAACAAAAAACCCTAAAACTTAAACCCTAAACTTTAAACCCCAAACCCTAAACCTAAAACCTAAACCATAAACCCTAAATAAACCCAAACCCTAAATCCTAAACTAGAAAATAAACCATAACTAAACCCAACACCATAAAACCTAAACTAAACCCAAACCCTGAATCCTAAACTAGAAACTAAACCATAAAACCTAAACAAAACCATGAACCCTAAACCTTAAACTATAACCTAAACCATAAACTAAAGCATGGACTCTAAACCATAAAATATACCCTAAAACCTAAAACCTAAATCTTAAACTAAAAACTAATCTCTAAACCCTAAACTAAGCCTTAAACATAACCCTAAATTCTAAATCTTAAACTAAAAAGGAAAGCCTAAACCCTAAACCTTAAACTAAACCTTAACCTTAAACCTTAAACTAAACCCTAGATAATACCCTAAACCCTAATCTAAATGCTAAACCCTAAATCCTAAACTCTAAACTCTAAACTAAACCTCAAACCCTAAAACCTCAAACTTCAAACCTTGAAACCTCAAACCTCAACCCTAAACCCTAAACATTAAACCTCAACTAAACCCAAAACCCTAAACTTTAAACTAAACCCTAAACCTTAAATTAAACCCTAACCCCTAAACTAAACCCTAAACCCTAAGCCTTAAACCCTAAACCTAAACCCTAAACTAAACCCTAAATCTTCATCCTTGAACCCTAAGCCCTAAACTAAACCCTAAACCCTAAACCCTAAACTAAACCCTAAACCCTACCCTGAACCTTAAACCATAACCCTTAAACTAAACATTGAACCCTAAATTTTAAACCCTAAACACTAAACCTTAAACCCCAACCCTAAACCCTAAACCCTAAATCTTAAACCATAAACTAAACCCTTACCTTAAACTTTAAACCCTAAACCCTAAGTTCAACCATAAACTAAACCTTAGACCCTAAATCCTAAACCCTAACCACTAACCCTTAAACCTCAAACCCTAAACCCTAACCTAAACCATCAACTCTAAACCCTGAATTCCCTAAACCCTAAATCTTAAACTATAAACTTAACCTTAAAATAAAACCTAAACCCTAAGCCCTAAACTAAACCTTAAACCCTAAACTATAAACTAAACCCTAGACTAAATGTTTAACCTTAAACTTTAAACCTTGAGCACTAAATAATAAACCTTAAACCCAAAACTCAAACCCTAAACTAAACCCTTACCCCTAAACTTTAAACCCTAAACCCTAAGTCAGACCATAAACTAAACCTTAGACCATACAACCTAAACAATAACCCCTAATTGTTAAACCCTAAACCTTAACCTAGACTATCAACTCTAAACCCTAAACCCTAAACCCTAAACCTTAAACCCTAAACTAAACCTTAAACCCTAAATGTTAAACTTTACCCTAAACCCTAAAATAAACCATAAAGTAAACCCTAAAACATAAATAATAAACCCTAAATGTTAGACCTTAAAACTTAAACTAAATTCTAAACTCTAAACTCCAAACTAAACACTAATCTCTAAACCCTAAACCTTAAGTTATACACTAAAAATTAAATAATAAACTAAACCTTAGACCTTAAAGCCTAAACCCCAACCCCTAATTATTAAACCCTAAACCTTAACCTAAACTATCAACTCTAAACCCTAAACCCTAAAACCTAACTAAACCTAAAACCCTAAACTAAAATCTAAACCCTAGACCAAACCCTAAACACTAAACCGTAAATTAAACCATAAATCCTTTATTATAAACCCTAAACCCAAAACCTAAACCCTAAATTAAACCCTAAACCCCAAACTAAACCCTAAACCCTAAATTAAACCTTAAACCCTAAGACTTAAACTAAAATTTAAACCTTAATCCCTAAAATAAACCTTAAACCCTAAGCCCTAAATCCTAAACCCTAAACCCATCCCTCAACCCTAAATTAAACCCTAAACCCTCATCCCTAAACCCTCATACCTAAACCAAACCTAAAACCCTATACCCTAAACTATAAATAAAGCCATAAATGAAACCCTAAACCTTAAACCCTAAAACCTACCCTAAACCTTAAACCCTAAACTAAACCCTTAACCCTAAACTTTAAACCCTAAACTAAACATTAAACATTAAACCCTAAACCCCAAACCCAAACCTTAAACTATAAACCCTAAACTAAACGCTTAACCCTAAACCCTCATCTAGACCCTAAACTAAACCTTAGACCCTAAACTAGAAACTTAATGTTAGACCTTAAAACCTTAACTAAACCATAAAATTTAAAGTAAAAAAGCTTTAAACCCTAGACCCTAAATTAGACACTAAACCCAAAACTAGACCCTAAACCCTAATCTAAACACTAAATCCTAATCCCAACCTTATTTTCAACCCTTGTCTCTAAACCCTAAACCATAATCCCAACCCTAAACACTAAATTCTAAACCTTAACCCTAAACCCTCCACCCTAAACTAAACCTAATCTTAAACACTAAACCCTAATCACTAAAACCTAAACCCTAAATCTTGAACTAAACCCTAAACTCTAAACTTTAAACCCTAAACTAAACCTTAAACTCTAAACCTTAAAACACTAAAACCTAAACAAAACTTAAACCCTAAACCCTAAAATAAAACCTAAATTCTAATCCCTAAACCTTAAACCTTAATCCCTAAATCCTAAACTAAACCCTAAACCCTAAACCTTAAACAAAATCATAAACATTAATCCTTAACTATACCTTAAACCCTAACCCATAATCCCTAAAGCTTTAACCTTAAACCCTGAAACTGAACATTAAACCCTAAACTAAATCATAAACCCTAAACCAAAAACCTTAAACTAAACTCTAAATCTAAAACATTAAACTAAACCTTAAATCCTAAATAAACCTTAAACCCTAAACTCAAAACCCTAAATCCTAAACCCTAAACCCTAAACTAAACCCTAAACCTTAAACCCTAAAACCTAAAACCTATACCCTAAGCCTTAAACTAAACACTAAATCCTAGACCCTAAACCTTAAATTAAACCTTAAACCCTACATCTTACATCTTAAACCCAAAAATATATACCCTAAACTAAACCTAATCCTAAACCCTATACCCTAAATCATAAAATACTAATCCCTAAAACCTAATACCTAAACTAACATAAACCCTAAACTAAACCTTAAACCCTAAATTAAACCCTAACCCCTAAACTAAACCATAAAACTTAAACCCTAAAATCCAAACCCTAAACCCAAAACACTAAAACAAACCCTAAACCCAAAACCTAAAACTAAACTCTAAACCCTAAATACTATACCTTAAACCCTAAACTAGATCCTAAACCCTAATGCTTAAACCCTAAACCTTAAATCCTAAACTCTAAACATTAAACCCTAAATTAAAACCTCAACTAAACCATAAAACTTAAACCCTAAACCCTAAAAAAATTAAACCTTAAACCCTAATATAAACACCAAAACCTAAACCATAAACTAAACCCCATACTCTAAATTCTAAACTCTAAACACTAAACCCTAAACCCTAATCTAAACACCAAAACCTAAACCATAAAATAAACCCCAAAATCTAAATTCTAAACCCTAAACCCTTAACACTTAAGCTAAACCTTAAATCTTAAACCCTAACCTT
The DNA here is from genome assembly GCA_037957365.1 of Torreya grandis. NCBI lineage: Eukaryota > Viridiplantae > Streptophyta > Pinopsida > Cupressales > Taxaceae > Torreya > Torreya grandis. The sequence continues at coordinate 917,649 of JARHVA010000264.1, read as the reverse complement.
GAAACTAAACACTAAACCTTAGACTAAACCCTAAACCTTGAACCCTAAACCCTTAACCCTATACTAAACCCTATACCTCAAATTTAAAACCTTAAACACTAAACCCTAAATTAAACCCAACATTAAACATTAAACCCTTCTATGAGATAAAATGAATTTTATAGATAGATCTAATGGTACTTTTTCTAAAGATTGAGTAATTGCTTAGGTAACACAGGTATATCTAGTTTTTATGTCATCATTTATAACATATTAACTAAAATTTTTCAAGTCTAATATCTTTTGATGATTGCTATTACAGTTATATGTGAAAAATTCAAGTATTCAACCTGAATAATGATGAAAACTTTACACTATTTATGACATTTCATTGATTTATTTTGATTGTAAAAGTTGTCTCTCAAGTATTTGTAAAGAAAGATGTTGGTTTATCAAATAAAATCTATCTTTTTTGCTAAGATGACTATCCTTTGAGACTTAAAAATTCTATTATACTTTATATTGACTCTAATTTTAGTATAGTTTATTTCATTTTAGATTAATCTAGTTTATATTTCCATTTCTTTAGATTTGTTTAGTTTACTTGTTTATTTCTATTTTCTTAAGTTACTCTCTTAGATTTTTCTCTTTGTCCACTTTCTTTAAGTAAAATTTATTTTCTTTGATGAATTATTCTTATAGTTTTAATATAGCTTAAGGTTTACTTGTTAGATTTATCTTAGATTAATTTTGTAGATTATGTTTTAGTTTAGATTAGATATTTTGCTTGTTTAGATTTTAGATTTATAATTTGTAGTTCTATTTTAGATTTAGAATATTTATTTGTTAGTTCTTAGATTAGATTAATTCTTTTTTAGTTTTAATTAATTAGATTTAGATTATTTAGTTCTTAGATTTCTTTATTGGATTAGATCTTTAGTTCTTTTCTTGTTTAATTTACTTTATTGTTTAGACTTAATGGCTTACTGGTTTGGTGTCTTTTCTTAACTTAGTTTTTTTTTGTTTGTATTTTCTTTGTTTCTTTAATTTGATTTTTGGTTGCTGATTTTTGTGTCTCATTGAGTTAATTTTTTATTAAATCTTTACTTTATTGACTATATTTATCTTGATTTATCTCCAATTTGTCTTACTTATATTTTTGGTTTATTATCTTTAAAGTTACTTTAAAAATTTCATAACAAAAACAATATATTACTTGAAATTTATTATTTTTTTGAATTAGATTTATTTCCTTCAAGAGATTTCATAATTCATAGGTATTCTCTATCAGATAAGATATATTACATATTCATATCTAAATTGATTCATTATTTGATAAAAAAGATTTTTGTAATTATAATGGAATATGTTGCATTTGATAACTTATTTATTATTTATTAAAACATTTAAAAAACCACTCACATCTTTAAGATCATAATTGAAGCTTTAGAACCTTACTATTAGACTGGTATGATTCCAACTTGACCTTCATGATAGGTGAAAGGGTTGATTCATTGATGATATAATTTTCATCATCAATAAATTTGGTGATTCTATTGCTAAAATCACTCAAAAATATGATTTATTTTAAGCTACATTTTCTTCTTACCCATGGTACTTAGAGGACAACAACCTCCTATTATCCAACCTAGAATTGATATTGTTGATGATTAAGTTGATGTTGATTTTAATCTAATGCATTATGCATGGTATAATCATCCTCAAAATCTTCATCAAGTTATTCAAGTTATAAACAAAGAAGAAGAGATTGTAGAATTTGAGATAGATTGGTATTATAATCTTATATGTGAGACTCAATGAGAAATTATAAATTCAAATAAAAGAATTCAAGAAAATAAAGAAAGAGTTTTAGATGATAATCCTAGGCCTAGAACTTGTTTTCTTTCTGATTCTTTTTCATTTAATACTTTTTTTGCCTTCTAAACTTATTGTTACAAATCTATAATTAAATCAAGTTAATCAAGTTTGAGATAATCAATTTGTTTATCTATAAACTATTAAAACTTCTAATGGGAGATCAAGTAAAAGTTGGAGAGAGAATAAAATATCTGATTCATGGATTTTAAAATAATAGAGATTAAGATGATCTTACTAAAGGTGAAGATGAAGCAGAAGCTCAAGTAGAATAATAGATAGCTATAACTTCATGAATTTTTGAAAATATAATTAATATTAGAAACTATCCTAGTAAGTTTTCTTCTCATAAAGGATTAAACATACCAATGTTTTCTATTGTTATTGTAAAATATTTAGAAGATCATTTGGAATCATTTAGGCTAGTTTGTGCTACTCTTGGTATAATGGATGAAAAAATTTGCTTAAGAGTTTTTTCTCAAACACTTAAAAGAAAATCTTACCAAGCATTTATTAGTTTACCTACCAAGGTTATTTATCTATGAAAAGATATTGAGGATGATCTAGAGTTATCCTTTGGGGAAGCTAAAGAAAATTTTCATCTAGTTAATGATCTTGTAAATTTTTCTCTCAATCCAGGTGAAACCATTTATCATTTACTTTTTTGGTTCACTAAGCTACATCAAAAGATACCACATGATCTTAGACCTTCTAAAAATTTATCTAGAATTTATCATTGTAATGCTTTACCTTTAAAATTTAAAATGACTTTAGAAGATAGACAACTTGATAAAATAAATGAGTTTGTTAAGAATCTAAAAACTGATTTAGGCTTATAAGAAGAAGAAAGTATTGAAAAATCAATTATTTTTGCATAAAGCCTTGATCCTCGTGTAAATTATATTATTCCTTTTTATGTTATGGTTAACATTGCTAACAAGATAATCCATAACTATAGCTTAGATACAGGTGCTTCAAAGAATATAATGATTAAATACATTATAGATCAATTAGGTATATCTTATGAAATGGATAATAGAAAACTTATTAGATTTAATTCTAGACAAACTAAAAGTTGTGGTAAGTTTTGTGAATAGTCATTAATTTTGCTCAAGATGAAAGAATAATATGTATGACTAATGTCCAAGTTTTAGATATTCTTAGTAATTATGCTATGTTATCAGGAATAGGTTGGTCTAAAGAAATTGGTGCTTTTGTTGGAAAAGATATCACATGGGTTCCTGTTAGTAATGAAATTGCTTTCATAAAAAAGAAAGATTTGTATGGTAAACCTATTGAGTCATATAATTATTCTATTATTTCTTATGTTTAGATAGAAATTAAAAATTATGAATTGATGAATTTAGATGAACCAAAAAATTATCATGAATAATTATTTTAAAAGAATATTTTATGGTCACTTTATTTTGATGAAGCTTGTTCTCAATAATGTAGAGGTGTTGGAATTTATTTAATTTATCCTATAGGTGAGATTTTTCATTATGATTTCAAATTATCATTCTAAAAAACTAATAATACTTTAGAATTTTATTCTTTATGTTTATGATTTGAAAAAGTAATAGAACTTAACATTAAGCATTTAGAAGTCTTTGGAGACTCTGAATTAGTTGTTAGATAAGTTCATAAAATTTATAAAACTAATCAAACTCATCTACATCATTACATGAAAACATTTTGGTCTTTACTTGAACATTTTGAGGCTTTCAATATCACTCATATTATTAGATAATTTAATATAAGAGCTAATAAAATTGATATTTTTTCATCTAATCCAACTTTAAGTGAAAGTGAACCAATCACAAATTTCTCTTATGCTAAAATTTTTCATCCTAAAAATGTCAATTTGAATGATAGTTGGCCTATTTTTAGTTGTGATGAATACACATATTATTTAATTAAGGGTAATTATTTTGATCATAAAGAATATGTGTTAAATTGTGGAGATTATTTGCAATTGAGTACTAACAAATTATCTATTAGTTTAGTGAGTTTAGAATCTATATTTTCACCAAATGATCAGCCCAAAATTTCTAGAAAGGAAGATACTTCAAGGAGAATCATAGGTGAAATTATTACCATCAGTTTATGTACCAAAAAGGATTCATAATATGTTTATGTAGGAATTAATGTTGCTGCAAGTGATAAAGTTAAACTCCTTAAGCTATTTAAAGAATTCATTGATATTTTTGCTTGGTCTTATAAAGATCTTAAAGGGTTATGATACTAAAATTATTAAACATGATATACTTATAAAAATAGGTATCAAACTTGTAAGATAGAAAATATGAATAACTAACCTTTTATTATAAGAAATCATTAACGAACTAGACAAAATTATTGATGCTAGTGTCATTTTTTTATTATAAAATATTCTAAATTTGTATTTAATATAGTGCTAGTTACAAAGAAAAATGATGACATTAGACTATGTGTTGATTTTAAAGATCTAAATAAAGCTAGTGTTAAGGATAATTTTTCTCTACCAATATAGATCATATTTTACAATAAGTTACAAGATCAAAAATGATGTCTTTATTATATAGATTTTTTAGTTATATTCAGATTTTTGTAAATCTTGAAGATAGACATAAAAATAGTTTTACAACTTGTAGAGAATCCTTCACTTATAATATAATGATTTTTGAATTAATAAATGCATGAGTTGCATTTCAAAGAGATATGCATGTTTCATTTGATGATTTGATTGACATTATTATTTAGGTATATCTAGATGATCTCACTATTCATTATAGAAAAATAAAAAACATTTAGACCATATTTGTAAAGTTTTCACAAAATATATAAAATATGGTATTTATTTAATCCAAATAAATAAATTTTTAGTGTTAGTGAGGGTAAGTTGTTAGGACATATTATTTCTAAAGATGGCATTTCTATAGGATCCTGAATGTGTTAAAGCTATTAAATAATTACCTCCTCTCAAAGTTCAATCTAACTTAAGGTCTTTCTTTGGTAAAATAAACTTTGTTAAGAAATTCATATCAATTTTTTTTGATAAGTCTAATCTTTTACAATTATTGTTTAATAAAGATAAAATTTATATTTGAGATGAAAGTGTTGATTTAGCCTTTAATACTATTAAAGATGCCATTATAAATGTTTTAGTTCTTGTTAAACCTGATTTAAAGAAAACATTTATTCTTTATGTTAATGATACAAAAAATTCATTAGAGTAGTAATAACTCAATAATTTAAAAATAATGAATAAAAACCAATCGGTTACATGAGATAAGTTTTAAAATATGTTGAAATGATGTACCTCCTCATTGAGAAATTTATTTTCTTATTAGTTTACTCTTTGATTAAATTTTGATGTTTGTTGATGGGAAACAAAGTTTTTGTGTAATCTAATGTGCTTATTTTATCTTATATTTTTAAAAAACCAACCATTCAAGGAAGGCTTTCTAAGTGGATTTTACGTATTTAAAAGTTTGATATTGAATTTTGAAATTCCAAAATAATTAAAGGTAATGAATTGGTAAAACATTTAATTGAAAATGCTTCTTCAAATATTAATGTTTTAGTTTTATCAGTTGATCATAAATTAAATGTAAATTCACATTTAAAGACCATGAATATTGTTGGTTTTTCTAAAATTTTTAAGTTTGATCTTGAGATGAATGAATGGGATTGTATGCTGGCTTAAGATGATTAGTACCATGATTTAGATTATTACTTTCAAAATTAGGCCTATACTAATAATTTTGATAAAAATCAAAGATGTTTCTTAAGATTATAATCCTTAAATTTTTGTTTATTATTTTTTTTTTAATTTTATTAAAATAGAAATGAAATTTTATTGAGATGTCTTAATAAAACACAAAACACTTTTAGAGGCTATCATGAAAGACATTGTGGTAGACATTATGCTATTAAAACTATTGGATATAGGATATTAAGATCAAGATATTATTGGCCTACTCTAATTCAAGATGTTTATAAGTAAGTTTATTCTTGTATTCCATGTTAATTATTTTTTGGTAGAGATAAGTTACTAGTAATGCATTTAAATTTTTTTAGACTTGAAAAACCTTTTATGAAATGAGGTATTAAATTTATTTCAGATATATATCCACCCTTATCTTCTAGTCATAGGTATATTTTAAAAATCATAGATTATTTCAATAAATGGCCTAAAGCTAAAGCACTTAAAAGTTATGTAATAGGTGAAGTGATATCATTTTTAGAAAATTAGTTTTTTTCTATATTTCAAGTTTCTTACAAAATCATTTTAGACAATGAACCTCAGTTTGTTTTAAATGAAATTATAAAGTTCTTAAGAAAGTATTCAAATATATCTAGTCATTAATCAAAATATTACCCTAAAAACAATGGTTAAGCTGAGTCAATGAATAAAAATCTAATTAAAATCATGAAAAAATTAGTTTGTGATAATAAAAAGAATTAGCATCTTAAATTTCTTAAAGCTTTATTTGTTAATATAACTATTGTTAACTTAACAATAGGGTATTTACCTTTTATGTTAGCTTCTATATTTGAGCCCACCTTACCAATACAACTTTATATTATAGAGTTGTCATGGTGATGTCATGGAGGTATCCTAGTGAGTAGATGAGGTGCCTTGATAGTCTAAGTGATAATGATAAAGTGTGTAATGTGCTTGTCCTAGTATGCTTGGAGTATGATTGGTTGATCTTCAATTTTAGCATGGTTAAAAATGTTTAGAGATGAGTATGGTAATTTGAGCATGTGAAAAAGGTCCCTAAGATGTTTTTCTATGATTTTAGTGATTGTATGTATAAGTGAAATTTATTTAGTTGTCCATAATTTTTATCTAAACACTTTGGGTTCAGTGGTATAAAATTTGAGTAGGTAGTTTGATGATGTTACCATTACCACATGGGAATGAGTCAAGGAGAGTTAGTCCTATGGTTGTGATAAAATTAGTACCTAGTTATTTTTTGATAAATCTCAAGTCATGCAATTGAATACTTCAAAATATATACAAGTGAAATGTTGTGATCCCAGGCATTTTGATAGTGTTTTCCCATACTTAGCCAAATTAGCAATGTGGTAAGAAGAGCTAAATAAGCATTTTGATGATGACATATCTCACATGTTTAGATGTTTCAAGAGAAGGTGATCATATGGGTTTGTTAAATTTTATGATTATTTAATTTTTGATAATTTTTAGGTCAATAACTAAAATTTAGAAAAAGATATGCATTTTTAAAGTTGGCCTTCCAGACATGTTTTTGACATATTTGGCTCTATGTCAGAAAAATTTGAGTGACCATTTTTATGTCAATATATCTCACATATATGAGTAGTTTATCACATGGTTGGAATATCCTATGTGATAATATCATATGTTCTAAATTTTAGAACATGAAAGTGAGTGAGGTAAAAGATATGATTGTGCAAAGTCAGCCTTCTAGACAGATAAGTAAGGTTCCCATACTTGGTCATTTTTTCACATGTTAAAGTTCAAGAAACATTGATAGAGCACATTTATCCAATAAGTTAGGAATAAATAAGATGGTTCTAAGTTTCATGATCATATTGGTTCTAATAAATATCAAATGGTGAGTATTGATTGATAAACACTTGACTAATCTATAAAGATTGATACAGTGCATTGAGTATAAGTTTCTAGATTACATGAGATGAGGTCAACATGTTCAAGGTTTAACATTTAGATTTAGTAGACTATGTATTAAAATTCTATTTTCATACAATAATAATGATGGTGAATATTTAATATGAGTATTGAGGACTTGAGATGCGATCACAGAGTTTAAGGTTTAGCTATGACCATTTATATTTAAATATTCAAATTTAATAAGGGAAAAACTAGTGTCTAGTTTTTAGGCTATATATTTTGATATAAATAGAATTTATTCATGATGTAAAAATAAAATATGAATAAGAATCCATGGTGAATCTAATTAACATAATTTAAAGATCTAGAATTGTGTACAATAAAAGATATTAAGGTTCAAATTTGACTGTGTTCATGCATTGATTGTAAGTGACCCAAGACAATTGTTAGTGCTTGTTTTAATATTGTTTAGATATATATTGATGAAATGAATATTGAGGAGTGTTATAGAATACATTAGGATGATATATGTTCATTATGAATGTTTAAAAATTTGTTTATAATATGAATAATGGTTTAGAAGGTGACTATATGTTCGCCCATAATGATTTATGCACATAATATTGTTTGAGCAAATTGTGCTTAAGTAGAAGGGTACTATGTTAGTTATTATCACTTAAGGGGGAAATATCGATTATATATAATTGGTACATGATTTTGGTAGTAGTTTTTTATTTATTTTTTAATTTTATGAAGTCTTAAAAGAGTGAATGGGTACACATGAGACCTATAAGGGCTACAAGGGCCTTATTAAAAGGTGTAGTTCCTTAAGGGTGACCCATAGATTCTATGGCTGACCTTTAAAGATCATTTTTGAGTTGTGTATTCATGTGAGAGATGCCTTAAGGGCTAAGGCATGTCTAATGGTAGAATGAGATGGTCATGATCATGATTACTTTATAAATAGTGGAACCAAAGATGATGGCTTCTAGACTTTATGTGAGAGACTTGGGAGAGATTTGAGACAGGTTTGTGTGTATTATTTGTGGAGTGAAGGAGGGGTAGAGTGACTTTTAGATGAGTTAACTATTATAATATATTGAGGATTATTGTATGACCTATAGGTCATAATTTTGTTGGTAGAATAGTGCTCTTACAAATTGAATGTGAGTGAAGGTAAAGAGTGATAAGTAGAGGTCCATCATCAGGTGTTGAAGACATTACTATGAGTAATATGTATGCTTCATGAATGCTTATGATAACTAGTTAAGTGTTTATAAATATTGAAATTGAATATGGATTATTTGGGCTCACTAATTCACCCCCCCTTCTCAATAATTTTGCCTCTAACACTTTAGATTTATTTAGCGAGAACTGATTTACAATATGTTGTTGAAGATACAAATTTGATTGAATAAATATTACATGATTTAGTAGCTCTAGATGAATCTAAAGCTACACAATTTTATAAATTAGGAAAATATATGAAAAAATTAAAAAAGTTTTTTGATATAAAATTTTCTAATAAAAGGTTTAAAGTTGGTGATTTAGTTTTATATAAGATAAAGCACATGAAGATCTTAGTAAACACTATAAATTTGATTCATTATGGCTTGGTCCTTATAGAATTGATATTGTACTTAGAAATAATGCTTTTCATTTAAAATATCTTAAAGGAAATTAGTTGTGTTACTTAGTTAATGATCATCATTTGAAATATTTCATGATTAACTACTTTCAATTTGTTTGTTTGTTTATTTTATTCTTTATTTTGGGTATTTTTCTTCTTTTATTTGTTGTTTCTATTTTGGCTTCTTTTTTGTTTTGATATACTTTTAATTTTGAAAAGATCAATGAGGGTTGCAAATGGAAGAGTTGCATATTATGAAGGAAGAGTGCAAGGATTCTACAAAATTTTATTATAAGTAACAATGATTTTAAAATATTACTATTTTTAAATTCAATTCTCTTTATACATGAATAACATATGATGAGTTATATCAAGTTGTTGAAGTATTAATTAATTTTAAAAATTTATACTTAAGGCATTTGTATTAGATTGTGTATCCAACCTGAACTTCCCTGCTATATCATTTCCTTTCTTCGCACCATTCTAGATGAATAATCCATCCCTTGCCAAAATTTATCATTAAAGGTGTTCATGCATAGATACTTGAGAAATCATTTTCTTTGATTTCACTCTCAATAATATGTTTTTATCAATAGGCAATTATTGACTACTCAATTCCATTACTCAAAATTAACTATCAAGGTCACTAGTGTTATGCCTATCTTTCACACCCCCTTAATTTCTTTAAAATTAATATTTTTTTACTATAGAGATGGTTCAATCATGAAGTTTAAAAATGTATCAAGAACTTGGTCAATTAGTAGTATTTTATGATGATATTTTCAATTATGAATTGATGATGATTGGTTGATGAATTCATGTTTATATTTTAAGTGGTTTCAAAAATAAACATTGATAAATGAATAAAATATGCATATATGTTTGTCATTATGAATGTCTATGATCAGTTACTTTGATTTTTTTGTTCATGATCAAATTTTGATACAACATTTTTAGTTTGGAATAAGATCACTTTGTATGGTTTCAAGATTGAAAGCATTATATTTTTTCTATGATATTTTTAAATATCTATATTGATTTTAGTTATATGTGAATGATCATAATAAATTTTGGATTAGACTCTTCAATTTTGGAATAACATGAGTAGTTTGTGGTGATTGATTTGATGTTTTTAGTGTAAATGTTGGACTTAGTTTGAAATAGATAAGAGTGGTATATAATTTGTTATTTTATAACCTTGTTAGTTTGATTTTTGAATTATGAAATCATAATTATTCTAGTTTGAGAAAACATTGTATTTGTGGTCAAATGCTTCATTTCATTTGTTTTGGAAATCATATGAGTTCTCAATTTGAAAATGGACCTCAATCGAGTATAATTAATAATAAGGAAGATCATTTAGAATTAATACAATTCATTTTGAAAGGCAATTATGATTGTTTCATAGATTAAATTGAGGGCTCACTTTTATTTCTTATGATATAACAAACTTTAGAAACTATTGACATGTTGAATTTGGTTTGATATAAAGTATCAAAGGATCCTAAGATTCTAAGTGATTAATCCTAAGTTCATATTTTATTAGGATTCCTAAGTCAATGTTACCTAGCATAAGTTCTAAAGTGATATCGATTTATGTGTTCAAAGGATCTTATCCTAAGGTCATTATTCTAAAGTTTTAAAATAATAATAATGAGTTCATTGAGCCATAGTGTTTTTAAATGTTGCTTTCCCAAGTATTTATCTCAAGGCATAAATTGTGAAAGGCATAAATAAAGGCAATAGAATTATCTAATTAGAATAATGAATCTCTATGGAATAAAATAATTGTTTGTTTTCAAAGGAAATATGGTCTTACTTTGAAACTTATGGATGGTTAATTAGTATTAAATTGGTGAACATCTTGGTGAGTTAGAATTCAAGTTGATAGTCTATTTGATAATCTATTGAGGCAAATGGAGCTAGTAAAGACTTAATGCAAAGGTATATTAGATGATGTTTTGATATATGCCAAGATCTTGGGCATGTTGTACCCAACACACCCCATTTCTAAAAATGGGAACCCTTGTTCAAATTTTTCAAATTTGTGCTTTAAAGTGAACATTCAACTTGATCAGGAACTAGTATTGAATATCTTGTGTTGATATTAACACATAATCCTCATTTGACTTCATTTAATGTTGCTAACCTTAGATTATTATATTTCCATGTTGCAAGTTTAATGAGTTCTTATTGATGTGAACATTGCCTAGGGTTTTACACTTTAATGCTAAATTGACTCTTTGTTTTGATTAACCCTTGGTCTCTTACTGATTAAATTGAATATATGTTTAGAATCATGTTAAAAACCATTAACTTAATTTGTTTAGCCTAAGTCCTTTTGAAATAGATTCAAAATATATGTAGGGTGAAAATTACTAGAGAGAAATTTATTATAATAAGATTTTAACTTAGGTCCAAATCATATTTAATAATATAATGAAGATATCAAGCTAAAATATCTATGCTAGGTCATTTATATTTCACAAGACTAATTAACATAGGGGTTCTTTAATATATTCTAATCTTAGGTCCAAATCATATTTATTAATACAAATATGACCTTATGCTATAATTTTTTATGTAAGGTCCTTTATATTAACTTATGTCTTTTCTTTATTCCTGTAGATCTAATGAACTACATTAACTCAAGCTCAATTGATCAAATGAAGTGAGATTAATGGTTACAAATTCAAAGGACCTACTCAGCTCCATAAGGGTGATAAGTGTCACCATTATGGGAGCCTAGTACATAAAAATTAAATGATGTGAGTGTCAATATTCATAGAGCATAAAATACCTAAGTAAATACCAAGTGGCATACATATGATCATCTTTTTAACATTATCTTATCCTAAGGAGTAGGGAGTATTGAGGAAATGATAAGTGTTAAGCTCATAGGGAGTCAAAGTAAAAGTCAAAAGGTTGAATAAGTAAATTTTAATGGTCATGTGGATGCCATTGATGCTCATGAGGATGTCATTAACAGTCAAATAAATGCCAAATTTAACCTCATAAATTATCCTCTTGAATTCAAATATTAGTTATCCCAAGTAGATCAATGGTCAACATTGATCTATACAATTAATTCAATGGTGCTACATCGGTAAATAATTTTCAAAAGAATGAGGATGTGACAAGTGTCAAGCTTACATGAGTTAAAGAACTAAGATATATAAACTATGTTAACTTGGTCACAGATGATCAATAGTGTGAGATCAACATGGACTTTTCAAAGGTCTTAAAACTAATAATAGATTGCCACTTAGAATAAAAGTATTTGAACTAGGACTATAAAGTACATAGAGACCCTTATAGAGCTACCAAGTGGCATGATCATGTTATATTATGAAGAAGATATAATAGTGAAAGTCTTAGGAGGACTTTTCAAAATATCTAGACTTAATAAGGTGTTAACCCATGTCCCAAAGGCAAAACTACATTTTGAAAGCTAGTAAATACACTGGCATGGCATTATGGATAGACTTATGTAGATGTTCAAGACTTAAGAGATCCAGACTTATTCTTTCAAGATTTTGACCTAGAATTATTGTTTCAAACATTTTTTCTGTTGGAATTTCCCTTCAAACTTATTATCACAAACATTTTATTCAATGTAAAGAGATCTTTTGACACTTGCGATATATTTATCAATAGCCATTAGGTCTCACAATTAAGTTATATTACTTTGGTAATTAAACTTTTATAACATTTTGAAGAGGAATATTTTATTTTTTAAAAGGCACAAGTGACATACAATTCATAGTTTAGTTACATTAGTCACATCAAACATAATATCCCTAGTTCTCAAGCATTGGCAAAAGTAATACTTTTCTTGGACCTTTATCTAAGTTCTATTTGAAGGTGGATAATATAAAATATCAAAAAAAATTTCTAAAAAACTATAAAAGGAAACAAGTTGTTCTCATAACCTTTAAAATGAGGCATGCACAATTTTTTGAAAATTTTGCATATATTAACAAAAAATAGTCTTTATCTTTATACACATGCGCATGTTACATAACTTTTGTAGAGGCTAACTGAAATTGATAACTATATGAAGACTATTATATAGTTTTAGACCATAGTTAGAACTTAGGTTCTAAATATGTAATGACATTGCATGAGCTTGGAGGATGAGGTGACCCCTTCCCCAAGTTTATATTAAAAATTGTAATCCAACCTTAATTTTTATTAGAGAATTTTAAATATAGAAGAAACATCAATTTTGATCATCAACAAATGTGTTTGTGTATTTTCTTTCAAATTTTTATGTAATTAGTTGTTACTTTCTTTGGTTTTATATTTCAATAATCTTTAGTGTATAATATCTGAGAATGGATTCTTTATTATTTTGATCGATGTTTTGATATATAGATATGCAACAGCTATTTAGATATTGGTAAAATATATTGGTTAATATGGTCAAATTATTTGGTTCATAATTTTGAATTTATACTAGTGATTTCTTTGAGGTAATTTTTTGTTTGTGTGCTAAATCTACCTCAAATAATTTACTAGACCAGGCCATAATCTCTTAAATAAGAGTGTACAATAGCTACCCCAAAAGGATTAACCTTTGTCTAAGGACTATGAATTTCTTGCATCGTTATCTCCTTAGACTTCTTAACCATGTCTGATTATGTGTGTAATTTCTACTAGTAATAGGCATAGGTTCTGAGAGCATAGGTCTATTTAAAAACTAACTAGAGAGGTGATTCTTAAAAGATAGATAGCCTTATTTTCTACCATATCCTTCCCTCTATTTTGAGTTTTTTTCAACATATATCCACTTTATATTAGTAACCAATCACCCATATAAATCACATAGGAGTTCACTACTCTTTAGCAACCATACCTCCATTCAAAAAAACCTTGTTAATAACCTATATGCCCTACTAGCTATTCCATCAATAGGTTATTCCAACTATATACCTACAAATCATGCCCTAGAGTGGATTTTACCTCCATTGAGATCCTAAAATGTTAGAGGCTACCTTGTTACATTATGGTATGCATAAAACTTTCATCAATAGTTTCACTAGTGCTAGAAGAAGGGCCTATTCTTGAACCTCTAATAATAATAGTATCCTTCATATAGAGTTGCACTGAAGTTACCCAAGTGAGTGACCAAATCTAATTTTCAAGCTAGTTTTCTAGTCTCACCCTTGTCATATCATAAGAGACCTACAACTATGTCAATAACTCTAGTTCATAACAATCCGCCTCCTCTAATTTGGAGTCCTTTACTTAAAAGGAACCCTTTACCTATTAATTTACTAATGGCTTAACCACTATGGTTAGTTGGATTTGTTACTCCCATCCTAGGATATGTGCATGATTTGCTTAAGGATCCTAAAAGGTACCTACCATGCTTTTCTCCTTCAAAATAAAGGGTAACATAGGAACACATCAAATCTTTCAAAGCTACTTTAAGATTAATGAATATTGTCGATAAAGATGTTACATGCATATTATTCCTATTTATATTAATAGAAACTACTTATGATTGGTATTTAAATCTAATGGAGAACTCCAACACTTCTTGGGATGAGTGTCAAGCTAATTTAATTGCATAATTTAGATAGGTTACTAGTCCTAGCATAATATACTAGCTCTTCACTAGTATGTAGAGAGAGCCTAATGAGCCTATCCATAATTTCAACATGAGATTTCAAAAGATATAGAACTAGTTAACAACATGATATAATCGAAAGGAAGTATTAGCATTGGAGATGTACAAGAATGCATTAGATTTGATTACCATGGTGTTCTTGAGGAGAACTACTATATCTAACAATTTATCATGAGCATTTAAATAATCCATTAATATTGATAGATATCTCAATCCTTAGGTTCCTACTATGTATAACATCCATAATGGCCTTCCCACATTAAATCCAATTCCACATGGAAGGAAAAATAACACATCAAAACTATATACACTATATACACTACATTTAATTAGAACCAACTATATATGATACCTCCCATTATGCAAATAACACATCCAAACTATGGATTCTTAATTAATCACATATAAGGAAATATCCACCAACATAATCAATAATTGACTATATCTCTTAATATTATTTTACAAGGTACTAATTCTACAAAGGTAAAACTTCATTTTATTTAGAATATGGTTCAAAAGTTGAGCAATGACTTCTTAAATATACAAAGGAAGATGGGAAATGCAAATCCCCCAATTGGTAATCAAAATGTTGTATTCCAATTATACAACAAACCATTCAACATGCTTGAGTAACCTAACAAACTTTTAGAGATCAACATGGCAAAAATGACTCTTCCCAATTGGTGCAACTTTCACAACACCTCTCAACATGGTGATTTTGACTATGTAGAGTTTTATGTAGCATTCAAAATATTTTAGAGGGAAGTAGTCAAATAGGATTAGATGAATAGTCCACCAAAATCAAACTAGTATCTTGGCTCTTTAAGTACTGTTATGTTATTTTAAACTCATGAGTTTCCCTTCCCAAGTGAAGATGATAATATACTGAAGGATAATATGGATAAAATTCATGCTTTTCAGTAGTTATAGATAGGTCCATATAATCTAAGGAACAAGAAGCCACTTACAACATCAACTCCTCCAAATACTACTGCAATTCTACCTAATCTTAAAGATGACAACAATCCACCTCCTTTGAGAGGTAGTGATTAGCCTTAGACCAAGGAATAACCTAGAAAGGGAAGATATAAGATTGTTTAAGACATGAAGAAGATCAATACAACTATAAATCTTCATGAGTTAGATCAGATTACTAAACAAAATGAGCTATTGTATAAGTTTATTATTAGGAAGACACCTATGAAAATATATAAAACATCTATAGATAAAGTAAAAGTTGCTAATGCCAACATCATTTACAAGAGTAAATGAGAAGTTTTACCCTTCCTACTAAATATCTAAGTATTTGATAAGAACATTCATAATTTTTTAGTTGATTTTGGAATATTTACAACTATCATACCCGCATCCATATGTCAAAAGTTAGGTCTCACTCTAAGTACTTAAAAGATAATATTTTTTAAAACTAAACAAAATAATAGTATCATTAGTTAGAGAATTGACCAATGTAAACATTCAAATAACAGTTGAACTACAAGTCTAGATGACCATTGATATTCTAGTGGTAGACATATCTGAAGGCTACATACAATTGCTAAGTAGGGATTGGTCCAAAACACTTAGTGAATATCTCTCTACAGGCTTCTCTCATATCTAGCTACCATGGAGAGGAATTGTAAATCAGATCAAGATTGATAGAGAGTCAAGAATGAAGTATCCCATTACAAAATATAATATCAAGAAAGAAGAGGTAAAGTATGAGTCCCCTAGCCTTGGTATTTATACTTTTACTAATTAGAATCAACTACAAAAGCTAGAACCTAAAGGTTCCAATTAGCTATAGAATTTACAATTTGATGATGCTAGATCTAAGCAAGGATAAGGCATGAGAATCAAGTTGATTGATCCATAAGGTAAACATTTCTTGGTAGCATATAGGTTAAGATTTCTATGCAGTAATAATAGAGTTAAGTATGAGGCTCTAATTCTAGGATTATAATTTGTACTTTAAAATAATGTAAAGAAAATATCAATATTTGGTGACTCAAAATTGGTGGTCAATCTAGTCAAAAATAAATACCAATGAAAGTTATCTTATTTAAGAGATACAAGCATAGAGTGTGGGACCTAATTGAAAACATTGAATCTTTCAACATAGTAGTACTTCCTAGATATCAAAATCAAGTGGTAGACTCACTAGCTGCTAATACTACTAATTTGGAGCCATTACAAGAATCTATGGTAAAAGGGTTCTCTATTGAATTGGCACCATGTCCTTTCATTCTAGATAACATAAAAAATTTCTAGGTCTCTGATGATGATCAATAGATTATTTTGTTTTTAACTAATTTAGGGCAATTCAAATCCTAAATCATCAATGACAAGGACATTAATCACCTCTATCAAGAGGAATTAGACAAATAAGGAATTTTTTAGCTCAAAGAGAATTGAATTCCAATTAGGTTGATCTCTTTGGAAAGTCCATTTGACATATACCCTCATGCTTAGTAACTCAAGTATCTCAATGTTAATGAATCAGAATTCAAAAGGGAAAAGCTAGGAGATGAACATAGCCCATGTTATGTTAATATTGGTCTTAGATGTACCCCCAAAAAGAGGTAGTGAGTGAAGGATCTAATCACTCGATACATGGATGTCATTTATTAGACAAATGAATACTTGAAGGTGTATGACCCATAGGTAATTACTCATATGATTCCATTGAAGCTAGATCACAAGCCATTCAGATAGAGGTAAAGATTGATCAATCCAATTCTAGAGCCTCTCATTGAAAGAGAAGTGGAGAATCACATAACTAAATTTGGCATGCCCATTTATTTGGTTTATGACAATGGACCAAATCTCATATCAGTATAATTTACTGAGTGGGAACATGACAACTTGATTATTATCAAGTTAGATTATAATTATTACCCCCAAGGAAATGGATTGGCAGAATCAACAAAAAAACTCTAATTGATGTAATTAAAAAATTAATAGGGGATAATCTCAAGGACTAACATAATCTATTGAAGTATGCTCTTTAGGTAGACTAGAAAAGATATGAATAATCCCATAAAGATTCACCTTACCTGTTGGTGTATGGAAGTAAACTAGTATTCCCTATCATGTTGAAGCTACCCACTTATCAATTCATTCAGGACTACATGGAACCAAGTGATAAAGTAGAATGAATATTATTTAACATAATAAAAATGAAAGATTCAAGAAATGAAGCCTTATAGATATTTAACAAACACTAGGATGTGGTTAAAAGGTGGTTTGATAAGAGAGTGGGAGTCAAAGCATTCAAGCTTTTGGATCTAGTGCTACTTTGAGATAAAGCACCTGAAAAGAAAGGATAACATGATGCTAGGAATAAAACACTTATAAATATAGATCTACTATTACAATCAACTAGATATAAAGTTATCCAATAAAATACATCATAAAAACATTCATTAATTAATCATTAAAATGAAAGCATAAATGAGAGCAAGATAATAATAAAATAGATAACACATATCTAACATGGTTCACCCAATGTGGGATACATCCACCAATGAAAGTTCTCAAATAAATCAGTAATCTAAAATAAGATTACAATGAACTCTCATAGATATAGAAAAATATCCTATAGAAAGTGCTGCACAAAAAAGCTACACTTTCACCTACACCTACACAATGTTGTATCTCACAAGTTGTTAAACCACACCCTGTAATGAACACTTGCACTTTGCAAAACAACTGCACTTTGACTCTGATCCTCAAAGCCACACCTTAAAAATATGCCATCAACCTCTAAAGGCCACACCACACTCTATATATATAATAGAATGAAGAAAATCCACAAAAGAAGGAGAAAATGTGCAATGCTTATCCAAGATAAACATTATCCAACATGTGACAACTCTCCTCCACCTCATCAAGGTTATCAAAAAGCTCTCCCAAGGAGGAATTCACCATTTCCATCTCTCCACCTTCTAAGGGAACATTTTACCAAAATCATGTGATCTCAACCAAATCCACTCAACAAGGAAGGAGTTCCTTTTTTTCAAAAAATAAATAGCTTCCTCAAAACAAGGAAGTCAACAAAGGAAAGGAATCTAACAATTAACTCCATGAAATATGGAATACATAGAAATTAGGAATACAAGGAATATTCCACTCACACATGGAGAACATGAAAATTATGTCCCTCACATCCTTGGAGCTCTTTAGGCCCCAAAAATTTATTCTTATGGTCATGTGATATCCCTAAAGGGCTCCACACTCAATAATTTCCCACTTGGAGATTGTTTCTCCTAAACATAATCTATCACTACTCTGTGACCACTAAGGCCAACCAAATTTGAACATATTCACAAATTATCTTATGTGACCACCTTGGTCATCATTTCCATAGGATTATGTCTAGTATGATCTTCTCCAACTTTACCAAGTTCTCCTCCAAAGATGTCTTGATGAAGTGATAATATAACTTAATGTTTTTCATCCTTGAGTGGAAAGTGGAGTTCTTTGCCAAATGAATAGAACTCTAACTATCACTGTGTAGTCTCCTAACTTCTTGCTCATGCCCCAACTCTCAAAACAAATCTTATAACCAAATCATCTCCTTGCTAGCCTCCATAGTAGTAACATACTCTACCTCTATGGTTGACAAAGACAAAACCTTATATATCCTAAAAATCCAACTAACTGCTATATCTCCAATAGTAAAGATATATCTTGTCATACTTCTCCTACTAGCAATATCCCCTACCATATCTAAGTCTACATAACCACACAAAGTGGTATATGATCCAACATAGCATAATGTAAAATCAATGGTTCCTCTCAAATACCAAAGAATCCATTTCACTACCTACCAATGCTCATAACCTAGATCACTCATATACCTACTCACAACTCCCACTACTTGGGAAATGTCTAGCCTAGTACAAACCATGGCATACATAGAGCTACCAGCTAATGATGAGTAAGGTACATTAAATATCTTAAGCTTTTTATATTTCATCTTGGGATACTACTCCTTTGATAATCAAAAGTGGCCTATCAAAGGAGCACCAATAGATTTAGCATCCAACATGTTAAACCTTTCCAAGACTTTCTTCACATACTCTTATTGGGATAAGATCAAGTTCCTCTCCTTCCTATCATGATGAATCCTCATACCAAGTATTTGCTTTATAACACCTAAATCCTTCATAGAAATGGGTCACTAAGTTTTTTATTGAACATATAAATATGTTGTATGTTCTTTCTTACAACTAACATGTCACTGACATAAAAGCGTAATATAATCAAGGAACCATCATCAAAATGTTTGATGTACATGTAATGGTTATAATGACACCTTTGATATTCTTGTTCCAACATAAAATAGTCAAATTTCTTGTACCATTGCTGTGGAGCTTATTTCAGGCCATACAAGCTCTTCTTTAGTCTACACACATAGTTCTCCTTCCCTTTAACCTCATAACTCTATGGTTGCTTCATATACAACTCTTCATCCAAATCACCACGAAGAAAAGTAGTTTTCACATCTAAATATTATAAGTGTAAATCCTCAACTACAACTAAACCAATAACATTCCTAATAAAAGTCATTTTTATAATAGGAGAGAAAATCTCATCAAAATCAATACCTAATTTTTGTGCAAACCCATTGACCACCATCCTCACCTTATAACATTTTTTGGCTTCATCCTCTTCTTTGATCCTAAATATCCACTTATTTGACAATGCACTCTTGCCCTTGGGTAGCCTAACCAAATCCCACATTTGGTTCTCCATGAGATATCTATGCTCTTCATCCATGTCTTGTTCCCATCTCAACTTGACATCTACCTACATTGCTTCCTCATAGCAATCTAGGTCTCCATTTGCAATGAGTAATAAATAATTTAAAGAAGGAAAAAAATGTTTAGGTGATTTTCTTACCCTATAAGACATTCTTACCATAATAGTCTAGGGTCTTTATGTAGAATCATCTTGAACTAAATCCTTGGATACTTTGTCATCCATAATATCATCCAATACCATTTACTCTTTTTATTTCTAATATTGTTCCTATAACTGATCCTTATGCATGACTTTTTCATTAAATACTACATCTCTAGATTGAAATATTCTCCCATCTTTAATGCTCCATAAATGGAAACCAATGTCATCCTCACCTTTACCAAAAAATGTGAATTTATTTGATTTAGCCTAAAGCTTGGTCTTATCTTCTTTCTTGATGAGAGAAAATGCTTCACATCCAAAGATTCTAAGAAAAGAATAATCAACATTCTTACTAGACCTAGCTTGTTCTAGAATACCTCCATCCAAAGTTACAAAAGGTCCTTCATTAATTAGATATACTACCATGCTAATTACTTATGGCCAAAACTATAAAGGCAACCCTACATGTAACCTCATGCTCCTATCATGTTCCATTACTATTATATTCATCCTTTCATATACCCCATTCTACTGATGAGTTTTTAGAACCATAATTTGCCTATGGATTCCATTGTTAGAACAATAATCAAAGAAAACATTACTACAATACTCACCTTCATTATCTGATTTGAGACATTTCAACTTGAGACTTATTTCATTCTCAACCAAGGATTTACACTTATTAAAAGTGTTAAATACATCATATTTATTTTTAATGCAATAAACACAAATTTTCTAGTTGCAACATCTATAAGAGTAACATAAGATTTAGATCCACCAATAGAAGATACCTAAGATGGTCCCCATACATCTAAGTGTACCATATCTAACTTGTGATATTTCTTTATAGGTTCAACCTTTAAGAACATAACCCACTTCTATTTCCCATACACACAATTTTCACATAAGTCTAGATCTATGTCTTTTAATCCAAGCAATTTATATTTTAAGATCTACATGCCCTTATGACTCATATTATTGAGCTTGTAGTGCCACATAGTTACATCTCCATCTATAATAACTAAATCAATAGAATCAACACTACTAATAAAATAAAAAGTACCAACTTTCTTACCTCTTAACATCACTAGAACACCTTTTGTAACTTTCCAAGAATCTATAGTAAAGAATACTAAACATCCCTCACTACTCAATTACCCCACTAAAACAAAATTGCATCTCAACATAGGCATGTGTCTAACATCCTTAAGGATCCATCTATTCCCATTCTTCATCTTAACCTGAACATAACCTTTCCCTACTATCTCACATGGTTCATCATCACCAAGATATACATGTCCTAGATTCTATTAAACATAATCCATAAAATAATGCCTATGTGGGGTGGCATGAAAAGAAACCCCTTAATCTAATACCCAAAACTCAAAAAAAAATCCATAAAAGGAATTAAGGCATCTTGACATGATTTACCTAATGTCACATGTACCTCATTCATTTCCTCCTTATTGGCATTTTTATCTTGAAGTGACCAATAATCCTTCTTTTAATGTCCACTCTTCCCACAATTCCATAATATCATTTTGGATCTAGATTTGAACTTAGATCTACCTTTTGAATTTATTTGGTTGCCTTTGCTCTTGTCCTTTTTCCTCCCTCTAGTATCAGTGGATAAAGTATTACCTAAAGATGATTCACTAGTTTTTTTATTTTTCATCTCTTCATTAAGGATCACACCTACAACATCCTCAAAGTTTAAGCTTCCCTTGGCAAGGATTGCATTACTCATAGCCATAACCTAACTATCCAAACTATCAGGCAAAGAACATAATAATAGTAAAGCTATAAATTCATCATCAAACTTAATTCCATCTAAAGTGAGCATACTTACAATCATATTAAAATCATTTAGATGATTAGCTATTGAACCATTCTCAAACATTTTCATGTTAAATAATCTTTTCATAAGAATTTTTTTAATTAAAAACTAAAGGTTTCTCATATAACTTTCCAAGTTTATCCATGAGATCCATTATAGTTATCTAATCTTAAATGTTAAATGCAACAGAAGATGCAAGGCATAATTGTATGGCTCTTAATGCCTTCCTATCAAGTAATGACCAATCTGCATCATTCATACCTATAGGTTTTCCTCCTTTTCCCTCTAAGGGGAGTTGAAGTTCCTTTTGATATAGGTAATCTTCCATATACTTTTTTCACAAACCAAAATTCTTACCATCCAAATTCTCAACTTTTAATCTAATCTCTTCTCCCATAGATCCCACTTAAGCTCAGCCTTCCTATGATTTACCACTTAGCAAAACACATAACCAATAGCTTTGATACTAGTTGTTAGGAATAAAACAATTCTAAATCTAGATCTACTATTACCATAAACTAGATCTAAATCTATGTAATAAAATGCATCATGAAGACATTCCTTAATTTGGCATTTATATGAAAGCACAAAGGAGAAAAATATAATAATAAATAGATAACACAGATCTAACATTGTTCACCCAATGTGAGCTACATCTACCAATGAAAGTTATCAAATAAATTAGTAATATAAAATAATATTACAATGAACTCTCATGGAGATAGAAAAATATCCTGTAGAAAGTGCTACACTTTCACCTACACCTACACAATGTTGTAACTCATAAGTTGCTAAACCACACTCTATAATGAACACCTACACTTTGCAAAACACCTACACTTTGACTCTGATCCTCAAAGCCACACCACACCCTATATATATATATATATATATATATATATATATATCATAATAATAATAAAATGAAGAAAATCCACAAAAGAAGGAGAAAATGTGTAATGCTTATCCAAGATAAGCATTACCCAACATGTGACAACTCTCCTCCACCTCATCAAGCTTATCCAAAAGCTCTCCCAAAGAGGAATTCACCATTTCCATCTCTCCACCTTCTAAGGGCACATTTTACCAAAATCATGTGATCTCAACCAAATCCACTCAACAAAGACGGAGCTCCTTTTTCCAAAAAACAAGTAGCTACCTCAAAATAAGGAAGGTAACATGGAAAAGACACCTAACAACTAACTCCATGAAATATGGAATACATAGAAATTAGGAATATAATAAATATTCCACTCACATGTGGAGAACATGAAAATCATGCCCCCACATCCTTAGAGCTCTTTAGGCCCAAAAAATTTAGTCTTATGGTCATGTGATAGCCCTAAAGGGATCCACGCTCAACACATGATAAGTTTAGTCCACTATGGATTGGACCATACCAAATTTCAAAGATCATGGGAAATAACACATTTCTTCTAAAATGCCTAAAGTCAATGAGCTTATGTATCTATTCAATGTATAGTTCCTAAAGCAATACTTTAGGGCTATGTCATCTTCTAATGTTACTAAATAATGAGAGACAAATGAGTGTAGACATAAGAATAGCTTATAGTTGTTGATTTCTTATATTAGATTTTGAACTTTTATTATTTTAGTTTCTTGATTTTCTTAGTTTAGTTTCTTGCTTTCTTAGATTAGATTTCCTAATTTCTAGATTAGTTTGTTTTTTGGTTATTTTCTCTGGAAATCTAAATTGTGTTTGATCTAACCATAACCAAGCTAAAATATGAACCAATTGATTTTAGTACTTGTATAAAGGGGGGAAATTAAAATTTGTCAATTTGGGACCAGTTTATAGATGGGGCATATCTCTATATTTTTGAGTCTTCAGGATAAAGGTATGTAATCATGAACCATTATAGATATTGTCATAATTAAATACTTTTATCATGCATATGGAAGTTGCTCTCAGAGTAATTCATACAAATTTAGAAAGTTTTCCTATTTTATTAGATCAAATGCACTTATCACGTTAAATACCTATTGGAAATGATAATTTTAGGTATAGATGTGACTGGTAAGGACATTCTAGTAATGGTTTATTTTATAATTATACCAACTCACTGGGGCTCCAAATCTTCTCTTTTCATTCAAGAGTAAAATAAAAATAAAAGAAGAAAAAAACTAATGAGCTCAAAATATCAAAATAAAATTTAAATAAAATCAAAAGGCTCACATGATGAAATAAGGTTAATGTACCATGCATCATGATTAAGAGAAAATAATGAAATAAGAAGAAAAGGATCCTAAGGTATCTCTATCGAGGCTATGGAATGCCTAGATCGAAGTAGATCAATGCCTGAGCTTCCTTTGTTTTTAAGCTTTAAAAGATACATGAATGAAACCTACAACCTCATCAAAACTTTTAAAAAAATCATCACAACAAGGGTTAAATAAATTACATGTTTGAAACACATAGATCCAAGAAATTAGAAGGCAAGTATGTTGTGTGAGTGAACTTAGGATTCTCTTTCATGTTTATGATTTAATTATTCTTCTATGTCACACTTCATGATTGACTTAAAGATTTCTAACTGAAGTTTTGGGTTCTTAAATACTCAGGAGTATTCCCTCTGTGAGTCACCATTTGTTGTATCTAACACACGCCATTTTTAAAAATGGGAACCCTCGTTCAAATTATATAGATTTATGCTTTAAAGTGAACATTCAACTTAATCAAGAACTAGTATTAATTATCTTGTGTTGATCTAGTTTACATAGGTATATTAGCATATAAGCTTCATTTGAATTCATCTAATGTTGCTAAACTTGGATTCTTATGTTTCTATGTTGTAGGTTTAATGGGGTCTCATTGATGTGAACACTACTTATGGCTTTACACTTTAATGCTAAACTAACTCTTTGTTTTGATTAAACCTTAGTATCTTATTAATTAAATTGAATCTATGTTTAAAATCATGTTAAAAAACCTTATCTTAATTTGTTTAGCCTAAATCCTTTTGAAATAGATTCAAAATTTATGCAAGGTCAAAATTACTAGAGAGAACTTTATTAGAATAAGATTTTAACCTAGGTCCAAATAATATTTATTAATACAACTAAGACCTTAGGATAAAATATCTATGATAGGTCATTTATATTTCATAGAACCAATTAATGCAAGGGATATTTTATATATTCTAAGCTAAGGTCTAAATCATATTTATTAATATAATTAAGACCTTAAGCTATAATTTTTTATACAAGGTCCTTTATATTAACTTGCCTTTTATTTATGCTTGTAGATATAATGAACCATGCTAACTCAAGCTCGATTGATCAAATGAAGTGAGAGAAATGGTTGAAAATTAAAATGACCTATTGAGCTCCATAAAGGTAACAAGTGTCACCATTATGGGAGCCCAATACATAAAGATCAAATGATGTAAGAGTCAATAGTCATAGGGAATAAAATCTTTGAGTAGATACCAAGTGGCACACATATGAGCATCTTTTTAACATTATATTATCCTAAGGAGAAGGGATTCATGAAGAAATTAAAAGGGTCAGGATTTTAGGGAGTCAAATTACAAGTCAAAAGTTTAAACATGCAAATTTTTATGGTCACATGGATATCAGTGATGATCACAAGGACATCATTAATGCTCACAAAAACATAAAAATTAATCTTAGTAATAAAATTTTAAGGGTTTAAATTCTAAAAATTTCATGGATGTCATTAATGATCATGAGGGCATCATTGATAGTCATGTGAAAATCAAATTTAACCTCATAAATTATATACTTAAATTCAAATATTAGTGGGCTTAGGCAGATTGATGATCAATGTTGATCCATATAGTTGATCCACCAGTGCGAGATCATTAGAGACTTTTCAAAATAATGAGGATGTGAAAAGTTTTAAGTTTGTAGGAATTAATGAGTCAAAGCACTAAGATATACAAACTACACTAACTTGGGCATAGACAATTGATAGTGCAAGATCAACATGGAATTTTCAAATTTCCCAGAACTAGTAAGAGATTACCACATGGCATAAAAGCATTTGAAATAAGACTATAAAGTACACAAAGACCCCCATAAAGCTACCAAGTGGCATGCTCACATTATATCATGAATAATATCTAATGGTGTGAGTCTTAGGAGGAATTTTCAAAATATCTAGACTCAATAATGTATAGACCCGTGTCCGAAAGGTAAAACTACATTTCAAAAGTTAGTAAACATAATGGAATGGAATTATAGATTTAATTACATATATGTTTAGGACTTAAGAAACCCAAACTTATTATTTTGGGATTTTCCCCTAGACTTATTCTTTTGAACATTTTATCTAATGAAATTTCCCTTTGGACTTATTGTCATAGACATTTTATCCAATGGAGATAGATATTTCAACATTTGCGTTGTATTTATCAATAGCCATTGGGTCTCATAGTTAAGTTATATTCCTTTGGTAACTAAGCTCATCTAATATTTTGAAAAGTAATATTGTATTCTCTAAAAGGCACTAGAGACATGTAATTCATAGTTTAATTAGATTAGTCATAGCTAACACAAGTGTCACTAGTTCTTAAGCATTGGTAAAAGTGATACTTATTTTAGACCTTTATTTGAGTTCCATTTGAAGGTGACTATTCTAAAATATCAATAGTTTATTCTCACAACCTCTAAAAGGAGGCATGTAGAGTTTTGGGAAAATGGTGCATATATTTGAAGAAATAGACTTTGTCTTTATAAACATGTACATGTTGCATAACTTTTGCAAAGGCAAACTTAAATTGATAACTATAAGAAGAATCTTATATGGTTTTAGACCACATTTAGAACTTAGGTTCTAACTATCATATGTAATGACATTTCATGAGATTGGAGGATGAGGTGACCCCTTCCCCAAGTCTATATAAATAATTATAATCCATATTAGATTTTTATCATAAAGTTTTGAATATAGAAGGAACATCAATTTTGATTGTCAGTGAATGTGTTTATGTATTTTATTTTCAATTTATGTGTAATTAATTGTTACGTTCTTTGGTTGTATATTTTAATAATCTTTAGTGCATAATAAATGTGAATGGAGTCTTGATTATTTTGATTGATGTATTGATCTGTAGATGTGTAATAACTATTAAGAGACTGGTAAAATATATTGGTTAAGATAGTCAAGTTATTTAATTCATAATTCTAAATGTGCACTAGTGCTTTATTTGATGTAGTTTTATGTGTGTGTGACAAAGCTACCTTAGATACTTCATGAATCTGAGCCATAATATCCTAGGTAAGAGTAAGTAATAACCACCCTAAAAGGAAGAACCTTTGTTTGAGGCTTATGAATTTCTTTCATCAGTATCTTCATAGACTTATTAACCATGTCTAATTATGTGTGTGTAATTATTGCTAGAAATATGCATATATTCTAAGAGCATAGGTCCATTTAGAAACTAACCATAGTGGTGTTCCCTGAAAACCATAAAGCCTTATTTTCTATCTTATCCTTCCCTCCATTTTGAGTTTTTTTGAGATATACCCACTTTAGATTAACAACCAACCACCCATCCAACTCACGTAGGAATTCACTACTCTTTAAGAACCATATCTCTATCCAAAAAATCTTGTCAACAACTTGCATGTCCTACCAACTATTTCATCAATAGGTTGTTCCAATTGTATTCCTACAACTCATTCCCTGGAGTGGAGTTTACCTCTATTGAGATATTAGGATGTTAGAGGATACCTCATTACAATGTCATACACATAAAACCCACATCAATAGGGTGGTTTAAAATTAATGGCAAGGCATACATGCCTCAAATGGTAGATGTTAGCAAAAGGTTTAGTATGCAATTTGGTTAGCACTAAGTTTGATTGTTTCACTAACTTAATTGGTAAAATTGATAAATACATCATAAATTTATATGAGCTAATGAGAAATGGATACATAAACTAGGTAATTATGATGGAGGGTGGAAATTAAAAAAGGTTATTTTTCCTAGTTTTTGGTCATTTCAAGAAGCTTGCTTGTGTAAGTGAAGCTCTAATAGTTTGGATTTTGAGTTGTAGATATATGTTTGGAAGGAAAGATTTTTTATGGAAGATGTATCTAGGTATGTTGTGAACAAATGAATAGGTTATTGAAAAACTTTGAGTTATTCATAAAGATTTTTTGTTTTGTGGAAAGAATATGATATCAGTTTGCATGTGATAGAATTTTGTTAAGAAATGTGTGCATGATGTTTTGGAAGTTAATAAAGTATACCGATATCTACTTATCTCTTCCATAAATGAGATTTTTGGGTAAATGAATTTAGTTTTGGCAAAAGACAAGATAACAATCTATTGTTTTACTAGTTTGTTTTGGGCATGATCTTGAGAAATTTAGGGATTTTTTTTCAATATTCTTCCAGTTTTGGCTTTCAATGAGTCATATAAATTGTTATGGTTTCAAACATATCATTTATAGTTTCAAGGGCCTTGTTTCAACTTTGAATCTATATAGATGAGTTTTGTGTATTTATTTTGTGGATATATTTTAAAGGATTTTGAATAAACTTATGTTTTATCATAAATAAGTGAAAAAGAGATTATGTTCAAGAATACAAATATGATTTTTTAGTTATATATTTATTTGGTTTTATATATTCATGGGTTTTAAATAAATCCTACATGGGTATGTTTCAAAAATATAATATGTTAATTTTTGTCTTAGAAGATAACAAAATTTTATCGAATTATTTTCATTGACTATTGTTGAGTTGCATAAATGTTGTTCTATCGACATGGAATGATATGTTTTTGGTTCATTTAGAAATTTTGAGATAAACAAGCTAAAAGTAATAGTTTTTGGGTTATAAATGATATGCTTTTAAAGATATATTTTGGACACATAGAGTTTTATTTTGAGTTTCTATTTGATAATATGATTTAGTTTGAAGCTTGTTAGTTGAATAACTATAATTCAATATGTTTGAAGATATAGCTTGCATGTACTAGTTTCAATTTTGAATCTTAATTTTAAAGGATAGTTCTATATTTGAAGAATAGTGGGATGAATTTTGAAAATCATGAAGGTGTTTCTAGTTCTGTATCTTAGTCCTAAATTTTTTGGATTTGTCTTGAAGTTTGATATCAAAATAATAACACTTTGAAAAGTAAAGTAGGTGAAATAATTATGTTGTATGGTGTTTAAAATCTCTTTTCAAAGGCTCTTGTAGAAATTATACATAATATGTATGTATAAGATGAGTGATTAAAAAAATATAAATAAGATATATTTTGAGGATTTAATTTTGAATACTGTAAACAACATGTATCTCAAAAGCTCATATAGTTGGGTTTTTTTCTTAATTTGAAATATGGCTTTTGGAAAAGAGATATGGTTTCTGAGAGATACTCTTCATGAACAAATTTTTGAAATCCTACTTTTATTCTAGATTGATTCACTTTGATTTTTAGATAATTTGATAAGTTGAAGATAGAATCTTCATTAAGATATATTAGAATATGTTTGAGATAAAATTATGATATTATAGTTTTATTTTTGAAGATTCAGTTAGTTTCAAGAGATTCAGTTAGAAAAATGGAATATGGTCTTTTCTAATAAAATAATTTTGATATTATAATGATATTAGATACATTTTGTATAATTTAATTTAGAGTATTTTTGAGATGTGACTATGTGTTTTGAATATAGTCCTATTTCATTTTGAATCAATATATGTTGATTTTAAGTCTTCATAATCAATATTTTAGATTGTTAAGATGTTTAGATGGGATAATCTTGGGTTGAGTAGGAGTAATGATAATCGAGGATGGGGTCAAAATTTAGATAATGTTAACCATTAAAACCCAAATAAAAATTTCTTGAGGGGTGGTTTTAGGTCTAGGATATCTAGCCCTAGATTTCATAGAGGAGCTATGATGTCCATTCACTTTGATGCATCAAACCCTAAGTTTTGGAATGTTCTAAATTATCTACCTTTCAATCTAGCCAACAAAAGGGGAAATAGGGGATTTCATGGATGTAGGTTTGGTTCTATGACTCCTAAAAATAGTTTCACCATTTGAACTGTAACCCACATCATTTATTGATTCAGTCTCCCACACTTGAGAGAATCAAATCTATTGATGAGCCACACATTACCAATCAAGCCACTTAGCTTGAGATTGAAATAGTCAATGTCAAAAACTTTATTAATCTTGCCATTATTTTAGTTTCTAATGAGCATTCATCCTCTCATAAATAACCTATTATGGTATGCAATAAGTTAAGTTTGGAGAAGCCTATTTCAATTGGTAGGAAGCATATACTTGAGATTCACCCTTCTACTTTAGATAAAAAATTAGATAGTCAAAATGATAAAAATACTCCTGTTGAAGTTAGAGTGCTCAAACATATTAAGTTGGAGATTGACGATCCCTCAACTAATTTGGGCATAAATATAGCTCATCTGCCAGTTGTAAAAATGGAGTATAATGAATGTGTCAATGAGCAAGGGAAGATTGTAATTGAAATGCTTTCAGATTCTAACGACTATTGGATGTCTATGAGATAGAATTCTATTTTTAGTTGAACCATAGTTGGTAGAATTCTATACTTTTAGACTTGATATTTTGACTTTTAGTTTTGATATTTTTGGTAGATGAATTTTAGAAAGTATAGCAGACTTTTAGTTCTTTATATATATATATATATATATATATATATATATATATATATATATATATATATATATATATGCCTAAGTTAATTTTTTAAAATATGCATTATGTTTAGTATAAATAAGGATTTCATAACTTTGATATATCTATTTATTTATTGATATATGTATTCTTTTTATTATTAATTGATAATGGTCCCCACCCATTAAGATAGTACCTAGTTTATAATAAAAAACTTGATCTATTAAGACTTTTAAAGTCTTAATTAAATCTTACCTTAACCAATAACTATTTATAATTAATTGACTTATAAAGTCAATTAGCTAAGATAAATTAATAACTAAGGTTAGTTATAACTTATTTTTCAACTAAGTTTGAAGCATAAAAGGAGATCAATGATTAATTTAAAGAGGAGGAACAATATAGGTATTAAAGACTTATACATTTGTCAAGTCAATCACTCATCTCTCTCTTTTATATGTAACTTCTTTGAGATAACATGACTTTTGAAGATAGACCCAATGGTAATTTTTTTTATGGTTGAGTAATTGCTTAGGGAACATAGGTATATCTAATTTGTATATCATTATTTATAATAGATTATCTAAAGTTTGTCAAGGCTAATATATGTTGATGATTTCTATTCTAGTATTATGTGTAGAATATAATTATTCAACCTAAATAATGATGAAAACTTTATTTTTTGTGACATTTCAATGATCTATTTTGATTATAAAAGTTATCTCTCAAGTATTTGTAAAGACAGATGTTGGTTTCTCAAAACAAATCTATCTTTTTTACTAAGATGACTCTCCTTTGAGACTCACAAATTCTATTGTACTTTATATCAACTTTGATATTAATAGAGTTTATTTCATTTTAGATTAATCTTTAATTAATCTAGTTTCTATTTTTATTTCTTTAAATTTGTTTAGTTTACTTGTTTGTTTTTGTTTTCTTTTGTTACTCTCTTATATTTTTCTCTTTGTCTGCTTTCTTTAAGGTAAATTTATTTTCTTTGATTAGTTCTTCTTATAGTTTTAATATAGTTTAAGGTTTACTTTTTATATTTATCTTAGATTAATTTTATAGATTTAGTTTTAGTTTAGATTAGATATTTTGCTTATTTAGATTTTAAATTTATAGTTTGTAGTTCTATTTTAGATTTAGACTATTTTTTGTTAGTTATTAGATTATATTATTTCCTTTGTAGTTTTAATTAATTATATTTAGATTACTTAGTTCTTATATTTCTTTATTTTCTTTGATGTTTAATTATTTTCTTATTTAATTTTCTTTATTGTTTAGACTTAATGGTTTACTAGTTTGATGTCTTTTCTTAACTTAGTTGTTTTTTGTTTGTCTTTTATTTTCTTCTTTAGTTTTATTTTTGGATTATAATTATTTTATCTCTTTGAGTTAATTTTTTCTTGAATATTTACTTGATTGAATATATTTATCTTGATTTATCTCAAATTTATCTTACTTATATTTTTAGTTTATTATCTTTAAAGTTATTTAGAAGATATTGTTGTCACTTTGATTTTCATTCATTGAGGAGATGCCTATATATACTCATCCAAGTGTCACAATGAAAACACATCTCTCTTTTTTGGTAATAATTTGATGAGATGAGTCTCTAGAAGGGCTAGTTCCCTTGATGCACTCTTTGAATTACTCTCTTGCCTATCAACTTTGGATGAAAAGGGTTATGAAAAATATATATATATAAAAAAAAGATGATGCACAAATATTTTATTTCCTTATATTGGCTAAAATTATACTACTTAGATAAAAATAAAGCTTTTGTTACACAAAACTCATAATACAAGAAAAATTGTTACATCAGTGTTTCATAAGCTAGGTTCAAGAAGGTATTTTGATACTTAGGAGGGAAATGAATGATTCCTTGAGATAATTTAGTTAGGGGAAACTTATAATAAAAGTATACACTTTTAATATAACACTAAAAAAGACCTATAACAATTACTATTCTACACACTTGGTGGGCAATCAAGGATAACATGCTAGAAAAGATTATCTTCTACTAGACAAGACCAACAAGATTGAAATAACACTTAATTTCACATAATTTAAGTAGGAAAAGTCACTAATTTATTTTTTCAAGAGTTATTTAGGTACAAACATGGCCAAATTTTCACCATTAACCAATGGAGGCTACTAAAAAGAGCCAAAAGAGTCAATATTTATAGCCTTTAAGAGAAGAACAAGATAAAGGAAGTCCAAAGGTCACTTGGAAACTTATCAATATGATAAAAGGGGTTGAAATTAAATGATAAATAGGTATGTAATGAAACATTCAATTTTAAGAGGACCAAGTGTCCATACAAGTCATAAAACTTATGGAAAGTGGCATAAAACTCCCAGTTCTGGCTCATAAAACTACCTTCATAACTTAAACCTATTTGAAAATCACACAAATAACTCTAGATATTTATAATTATTGGACTGAGATATAAGGCCTTTAGGTATGCCTCTTCATGCATCTATTACATTCCTACTCATCTAGAAATTCTTAGAAGGAAGCCATCACTGTCAATAGTTTAAAAAACTCCTTTTTTAGTAGCCCCTCACACTTGGCCTCAAAATTGGATTTATTTTTACATTAAAATATATTTTAGGGATTTAATGACACCTATAAATATCCTACATGGAATTATAGGCATTAATCATGGTTTAAAAAGTCTCACACTTTAAGTTTTCACACTTCTCACCCTTATGTTCACTATGCTAGTTTTGACTGGCTAAAAGGAGAGTTATAGTTTAGAAACTTAGGAGATTTTAATAAGAATAAAATTTATATATGGAGTTATTATAATTACTAAGTTTACACATAAAATTGATTTCATATTTAGAATCCTCTTGTAGACTACAAAACACATAACATAGTCAACAAAAGCCTATTTATCACCCCATCCATATAATTATGTACAACTCATCTTAGTGGGAGATATCCTAAGGGAGTCCTATACATTTTACAACATCTTTAGTTTCCTAACTATGTCATTAGGATATCTTTCCAAGCTTGTTTTCTCTATCAGGGCCTAGCTAAGGGTTTAGTGGGGTTTTAGGTAGTTTTTGGTCTTAATCTTTGTTCATAAAGATTTGACATTGGATCTACCACTAAATTCCACAAATTTTATCCCAAGGGACCTTTATAACACCTCAAAATTCCTTTGATTCCCATAAAAATCCTTAAAAAATATATGAGCATTTGAAAACAACTCATTAAACTTATTACTACCCTTTTTGCATAATTGGGCTCTTTCTAGGCTAAAACTAGATTTATTATAAGATAATCTACATACTATGAGTTCAAAAAAGTCTATATACACCTCCCTAACATGCCTCAATCATCTATAAATTCCAACAAGAGTTAGAAATGAAGGTATATACAAATTGGTTCTAGGTCCCCTCAAAGCCTAATAGCTCTAAAAGGTACCTTACTAGCTTTGGCTATTTAGACTAATATTTCATGGTTATGTTAGCATATTATGAAATTTAACATCCAATTTTATCTTACAAAGTCACTACATTACCCTCCAATCACTCTTCTTCATTTTCTTCTCTCATTCACTATCTAGGCTTAGTGAAAGTTTGCCTATTTGGACTGTGTGCATGGGTAATTTAGTCACCTTGAGGGTTATGAGATTTATATAGTGTTTATAATCACCTATTCACATTCCATACACCTCCAAAATCATTTCCTAAAGTTCCCAGAGATTTATATCAAGTCCTTTGCCCATTTTGCACTTACTAGCTCACTTTGCCAAACCTTGATTTTTTCAGACTGACTGACCTCTGAGACAAAACCATGAGGTATATCCCTCAAAACCAAGGAAAAGTTATTATTTTATTAATGATTTATCTTGATTCCATGGTTTAGGTGTCTAACCAGCTCCAAATGCCCAAAAAAGGCCTTTAAAAAGTGTTTTCTTGCTTTTTCTTCAAACCCTCTTAAGAGTGATCTTTATAAGCCAAAAAATTCTATATTTTTATTTAAAATGTTTAAAATATCCAATTAATTATAATTAAATTTTTTATTCACCCTAAAACATTCTTTCTCTTTGAATTCTTCATGTTCATCTATTGAGCAAAGGGGTTTCCTAGATCATTATACAGACTAATAGCCCTTTATCCAATTAAGGAAGAGTAGATAAATATGTTGAAGGGGTATCATAACATATAAAAATTAATTCATAAATCATGTACCATATTAAGTTTATTTAAAATTTAATCTCTTCACCTAAACACCTTCATTTCTTCCTCTAACCTTCATGTTCAAGACTACAACATGGTGGTTGTAGGTTCATACAGGGGTAAAAGAGACACTTTATAAGTTTTTTCATCATATTTATAGTTCATGAAGTTATAATGACCTTTATTTAGGTTACCACATGTTTTTTTATCACCTAAACTCTTTCTTTTGGCCTCATATGCACTTTTAGTCAAAACTAGGTACCCCACTATACTCTAACTGAGACATTCTACCTTTTACCCATGTAGGTGCCTATTTTACCACTTGAGACATATTCATTATTAGTGAGTAATTTAATGACACTATTAAAACTTTAATGAAATAATTTAAAACTCTACCAAATAACTTAACTTTTCCAAACACCTCAATTAGACCTTACTTCTCAACTTGGTGAACTGTTGACTATATTTTCTATTCAAAAGAAGCACTTATAGGAGCACTTATATAGTTTAGGTATGTAAAACCACATATAGTATATTCTTGAGATTTAAGTCACTTTAATATCTTATAGGTCATTCATATCATGCTTGTCTTCCTCATATACATATGAGCCTCAAGATTGAGTCTCTCCATACTTGACTAAGAAACCCTATTTATTAACCCTACCTGTAGATGTCTATGCTTCTAATTAGCTTATACATGATGTTAAAACTCTCCTTGAACATCTTATAAACCCATTTAAGTTAAAATTTAAATAAATTAGTTATCATTCATATATTATAGGCTTAAAGTACCAAGAAGGCATCAAATTGAAGTCACTATTTATTGATTGAGACATCTCCCTTTTAACCTACCTGTAGGTGTCCTTTATCTTGAATAGGGTTGAAAAATATGATTGAGAACCTATATTGAACCCTTTTTGCTCAAAAAAATCATGTTTTATCATGCATTCACCTTTTTAGAATCTTAGAGCATAAAAAAGGCATCAAGATTGGGGTCATTGTTGTAACCCTATTGTAAATGTATGTTCTAGGTATAAGGGACACTTGTGGATGGTCATGGGGGTTGCATGGGAAATTAAAATACTTTCCTTCTTACCTTAAAGACATTAGTGAATCCATACTTCATTTTAAACCATCTTAGCCATGATTATTTGTTCAATGTTTCTTCCTAGGGTGATAAAAGGCCATTTACCTCATCAAGCATGTAAATATTACTAGAGCATTTCAGTCTATTTTAGGGCATGTTTGAGGCCTTAAACTCTCATATTGAATTTACATTTTGAACTAAATTATTAGAATAGATATTTTCCATGATAAAAGTCTCAACATTTAAATATTTAGAAGATTTGATACCCTTAACAAACCTATCATAAGAGGTCCATAAGAACCCCTTAGAGCTCTGTTTTGACCTTTTTAAGGAAAACTTCCCTAAACCTAGTCATTATATTCACACATGATTCCACACTTATTCCTACCATTTCAAAACTTTAAATAGGTATGTCATGGATTTCTTGTCATACCAATATCTTAAGGAAGTGTCAAATTATTTCAACCCTTTTGTACAAATAGTTTAATCCCCTGCTCAGCCACATGAAAGTGGATGTTTTAGTGTAAAAAGCATGAGTTAAATATGGGAAATATGAAAATATCCATGAATATGGAGTTTTTATTATTAATAAAACATCATAATACACTTATATCAATCTAAGAGGTTGGAAAACACATTCAACTTCCCACACCTTAGTATGATGTCAACAAGGGCCCTATAGGTGTTCATTAGGCATGTTATATAGGAAAGTCATTGAATTAAGAAAAAACATGTTAGTGAATAGATTAAAAACAACTAAAATTCATTTTTAACCTTTAAGTACATGATCTCCATTTTTAGACACCTTGAAACTAGTTCCAACATGGAAATCACCTGTATATACATGGAGAAGAGTAATCAGGGGAATCTTAAGACTATTTTATCATGGTGGATGAACTTTTGACCATAATTATACCTTTTAAAATTTTATAAATGGAATATTTAAAACTATTGATAGCTTGGACAACTAAAATACCTTGATTATCATCCCATGAGTAAGTTTAAAAAGCTTATACATGTGACTACAAATTAAGTTGGGCAAAGAGTTGACAATGAAAAAAGACAAGGTGGGAAATTAACCTTAAGTATGATGTGATGAAACCAAACATGGTAAGGAGTGATCATATGGATCTGAGGCATGTGTGACATCAAATTATATTAAAAAAAAAACCTCTACAAAATCCCAATATTCTAAAACAAGGTAAAACTGACTGCAACTTCATTCCTTCACTCCTCCTTACAAACTAAGTTTGTTGTCTCATCAAATCAAATAAAAATGTGAAAAAAATCATGGATAACATGATATAAGTGATTAAAAATCCTCTAGAACCAAGCATGTGATTTTTATGGACTTTCACAAATAAGAGCAAAAATTACAGGGTACACATATTAGTAAGTAGATTTGAAGGGTCAACTTCTTAGGAATGGTTCATAAAGATCATCCCACCATTCCTATTTTAAAAAAAAGGAATATAATTTAGTGTATAATACACACCCAAGAAAATTTTACTTGAAACCTTTTGTGTTGACTGTACCAAGTGTAAACGTGTAGGTTACTTTTACTTGTCAAGAAGGGTGAAAAGGAATAGAATAATTTTGACCAATAAATGGAATTTATATATCAACTAAAACATGGAATTGATATTGGTAATCTTAAAAGGAATTGTGTGATCCTTTCCCACATGGAACACTTCCCAAGGATCTATATAAGTGCTAAAATCTCCTTTTTTCCTAGGAAAACTACCTTTTTAATTGAAGAACCTATCAATTTTTAGTTATGTCAATTGATTAATAATTAAGTGGACACATGGGGCATTAAATCACATTTTTTAACCTTCACACTTCCCAAAAAATTTGTAAAACTCATTAAATGCTCAATTTTAACCACTAAAATGACATCAAAAGGACATGTTGTCTAATGAAATAAGTGACCAAGGATAATATAAATTTGAATACCATTAAATGACCTATGACATACCTTATCACTAAAAATTAAACCCCATTTAACATTTAAAACTCAATTTTTTACCTAGGGGTACCCTAATTTGACCTAAAAGTCAAATTTGGTCAACAAATTGGTGACTCATTAGGGTAGTATGCCTGCTATACTAAATACCAATAGACATCTTATAATAGGCTAAGGGAGTCAATTATTTATTGAAAAAACTATAAAATAATTTCCTAAGACACACACAAAACAACCATAACACACCAAGAATACATAAGACAAAGTAAGACACAAACAAGACTCACACATGTGCATAACACTTAAGGAAAATAAAGAAAACCATAAACTATGTACAAAGAGAGATGAGAACATTAGTATAAATTTTTGAGATATATCCCATTAACTAGTATATGAAGCTCCTCTCCATACAACTTTTAGAGATGGAAAGTATTATGTTTCTTGTATTGGGTGATAACATAAAGGCCACTCCACAAATAATCAAAATTTGTGTGTTTTCTAGGTTTAGCCCTATCTTCATCTCACTTTAGGACAATGTCTCCCTCTTAGAAAATTCTTGTCAAAGTATCTCTTTATTTGATCTTAATGATTTCTCATAGTTTACATAGCTTGATTTCTTTTCTCCTCAAGCTCCATCAACTCACACAACCTAACCTCCATGATTTCATTCTCCATCAATTCCAACTGATAAGTGAGATCTAAGGATAGTAGCTCACGTGAAATAGTTAGTATATCTTCTCTCCCATAAATACTTATATATAGAGATGTTATAATTTCTCTCTTTGGGCTAATCCTATCGACCCAAATAGCTGTCTTCAACTTGGAATGCCAAGTCCTTTGGTTATCCTCCATTGTCCTCTTTATGATCTTGATTAGATTCTTGTTGGTGGATTTAGCTAGTCCATTCCTTTGTGGATAATATTTCAAGGAAATACTAAGATATATTCCATGTTTCAAATCCCACTCATCTTAATTCCAAGGAAAGCCAATGCATTGTCTAAAATTATTGTTTAAGGAGCCTTAAACCTTGTCACTAGGCCTTCATACAAGTCTAGAGTTGAACATTAATTTACTTCTTTGAGAGAAACAACCTCAACCCATATTGTAAATTAATCTATATTAGTCAACACTAACTTGTGACTAGCACTATAAGATGGGTTTATTAGGCCTAAGTAATCTATACCTATTGAATAAAGGGTTGGTCGACTTGAATTAGATGAAGAGGAAAAGATACAAGATTTTGTTTACCATCAAAGAGAGCACATTTTTGACACTTACTTACCCAAGCATGGGTTCCTTTGAACAAACTAGGTAAAAAGTATCCATCTCTCATAATCTTAGTAGTTGTGTTTATTAGAGCAAAATGACCCCTAATTAGTCCATCATGAAACTAAATAAATATTTTCTCAACTTGATCTAATTCAACACACCTAATAAGTATTTCTTATAAAAAATGCCATCAAAAATCACATAAGGAATAGATTTCAATCTAAAGTAACTTCTTCTAACTATATCTAGACCTTGTGGACACTCATCGGTTTGAATAAAATGGATCATATATTGTGTCCAAATTCCAATTGATTAAAGTGAAACTATCATAGGGTCATCATGGAGTGATAAAAATACCTCTTTTTGTTATTTCAAATCTGAATAAAGATGCACACATAAACCCCTTTCCTTTCACTAGCTTGGTTGTCTTGATTTCTACATCATACTCCATCACTTTTATGATCCAACCAACCCTTTTTTCATTCAAATATCTGCTCAAAAGGAATTATTTGAAACTAGGATGGGGTACTAATATGTGAATCTTTCTATTAGATAACATATGCCTAAACTTATTTAGGCTTATAACAAATGAAGGTACTTAATTCTCAACATAAGTGTATCTTAACACCTAGCCTTCCAAACCTTGACTAAAGAAGGCAATAGGTTACTCCAAGTCTTATTCATTTGATTGAGTAAGCATGAAAAATATAATATCCTCATTTAAAAAGGTATAAAATTTGAAATCCTATAAGAAATTAGGACTTGCAAGAGTTGGAGCTTGGGCAATGGCTTGTTTAATCTCTTCAAAAATCTCCTTCCTTCTTATTTTCCAAGTGAACATTTCATCTTTCCTTATCATAGATATTAGAGGCTTGAATAAATTATAAAAATTGGGAATGAATCTCCTTATAAAATTTATTTTCTCAAAGAAACTTTGCAAACCTTTCTTGTGTTTGCGAAAATCCAATGCCAAGATTGCACTTATCCTTTAAGGATCTATGAATAGGCCCTTATTTGAGACAATGTGTCCTAAAATTTTTCCTTCATGGAAAAAAACACACACTTTGGGTTAAGAGAGATTACAAACTCTCTACATCTCTCAAAAATCCACCTAAGATGATTCAAGTGATCCTTTGCATCCTTATAAAAAAATATGATATCATCAAGATACACCAGCATAATGTCATTTATTAGTCTTTGAAAATCCATATCCATTACATTTTGAAATTTAGATCCAAAATTAGACAAGCCAAAAGGAATTTTATTATAGTAATTTTTACCATATTTAGTAGTAAAGGTTATCTTATATTGGTCACTTTCTTTCACCAAAATATGATTATACCTAGCATATCCATCAAGGAGAGAAAACCTTTCACTACCTACCACAACTTGAAAAATTTGCTCCATGAAAGGAAGAGGATAATGGTACTTCAAGGAAACTCTAATCAAATCCGTAAAATCAACACAACCTAATTACCCCATTCTTTATCCTAATAGGAACTATGTTTTCCAATAAAGATGAATGCTTAATAAGAAAGATGATTTTAAACTCAATCAACTTAGTAAGCTCCTTCTTTATGAGAGGCTCAATCTTAGGATTGATTAGAATTTGTCTTTAATTAATAAGATTAGCATTATCATATAGATATATGGTATGTTGAGATAAGTTTGGATCATATCCCTTCAAATCACTATATTCCTATGCAAATACATCAAAAAAAATCCTTACATAACTCAATGAAAGCATGCTTCTCTTCACTAGTACATACCTTCCAAAGTGTAAGAAAAGTATCCTCAAATATTGGTAATTTCTCATAGTTTTCTTTTTTAGTAGACATTTTACCTTTTATTACTTCAACTCGTCATCATCATTGAAGATAATATCAAGTATGATTAAGCCTTTAATAAGATTATTTAAATTTAATTATACAATCTAGCCTCCATATTGTTATTGTAGTTTAGACTGATTCTTGGAAGAAATCTTAGCCTCCACTTGTATAAAAAGTGTTATTTGTTGGTTAGTATCAAACACTTGCCAATTAGTGACATTATCAGGTATATAGGGACCTTGAGATGTGGCTAATTCCTATCTTCTCATATCACATTAACAACATCAAATTGAGCTCGAATTGATATCAAACTATCAACATGTTTATTATATTCTCTTGGGATAGATGTGATTTTGAAACCTTTTAAATCCTCCACAAGATCCCAAACTCTATGATTATAGGACTTAAGTAAAGATTTCTTAATCATATTTTGGCCTCTTACTTGATTTAGAATCAACTCACTATCACCATAAATTTGTATTTACTTCACACCTCTTTTCTTAGCCCACTCAAGGCCATGAATGAGGGCCTCATATTATACCACATTAAAATTACAAGATAATAAAAATATAAAAGTGGAATAGAATCTTTCTTTGGATGGTGAAACCAACATTGCTCCACCACCTACCCTAACTTTGCTTCTAGATCCATCAAAGAATATCTACCATAAACCATCCATTTATTCACTTTACTTCATCAAATTTGGCATGAAATATTCCTCCTCATGAATTAAATACATACCAAGAATAGATTCATCTATTAATTTGTAAGGATCATGTTCATAATGTTCATATCCCTATTCATCTAAGTATAAATTAGAAAATCCTTCAAGAGAAAATGTTGGAGATTGATCTATGTGAAGTTATTCCTCATCAATAATGGCATAATTGATATTTACCACTTTATGCATGTAATTATCTAAGTTATTGTGAAAAATAGACTTTGATTCAATATTCATTTTAGTGCCATACTTTGTCCTAAAAACCATGTAGGACCAATTGGCTACCAAGTATCCACCTATCTTAGATGTAAACTCTCTTGACAAATAAATAACAAAGTATGAAGGTAAATATACCACAACCAAATCATGAAGAATATATAAAGTGGGAAAATAATGTAAAATTATATTCAAATCATTTATTACTTCTAAGGTCTTTTTTGGTGATCCATCCAAATGTAAAACTCCTTTAGCCATTAGTTCATGCTTGAGGCCTAGTTTATCCGCTATACACTTGGGCATAACTAAAGTAGTATCCAGACTATATATGATGAAATTGTGAAATAAAAAATCACCAATGATTAAATATAGGTGAAAAGTATAAGTATTATCATTTTTATTTACTTTCCCATCAATGGGCTGAATTCCATTCACCAAGACAACACTCTCATTCCTAGTTGATCCAACTTTCTTACCTAGTCCTTGAAAGTCATTATGAAGCATATACTTTTGTCCTAGTATTGTAAATAATTCCCATAATTAAATATTAATATGTAACTTATTAATCTAGTCCATAAAATTGATATAAGGATTTCTCACCTTGAAAGGCTCTTTGGAAGTATTAGTACCTTATGGTGTAGCTTATGAAGGTGGATGTGTAGGAGCAAGCTTTACATTCTAAAACTTCTAATTTTATTGCACCTTAGTGGCTGATTTTGACCCACCCACCATTGGATTTTATGTAGGAGTAAATATAGGTCCTTGATTAACCCCTTTAATCTCTTCAAAAACCCTCTACATAGACCTAGTATTAGAGGACACATTAGCATTCACATTGCTTGAATTCCCAAAATGATTGATGGCACAAAACTCTCCCTCCAAATGATTTATGAGAGTAGAATCAGATTGTGTTTCTCCACTCTCTATTACAATTTTCATTCCATTTTGCATTGGCATCTAAAAATTGGAAATTTGAGATGCTTAATTACCTTGCATTATCATGTTTTGACTAGGCATTTCATTGGCATATGCAACTTGGCCTTGATTTTGGTTATAAGAAGGATAACATGGTTGTTATTGAACAAAGTTGTTTTTAGTGGGGACAATATCTTTGGAGGACAATGGGGCATTAGGATTATAACTTTGATAAGGTCTAGCTTGAGTGATTTGACCTTGTCCTTGATT
Source organism: Torreya grandis (assembly GCA_037957365.1). Classification (NCBI taxonomy): domain Eukaryota; kingdom Viridiplantae; phylum Streptophyta; class Pinopsida; order Cupressales; family Taxaceae; genus Torreya; species Torreya grandis. Next base: position 874,044 of record JARHVA010000264.1, on the reverse strand, counting down.
ATTTCCTTGAAAAGGAAGCCTATTTGCTTGTCCAAATGAATTATAAGGATGATAAGATCTATAAATTTGAGCTTGTTGCCATTTAAGGGAAACTAATTAATTAGTAACACTTTGTATTATACTCTTGACTTCATTAATCTCATTTGTTGTGGTAATGGTAGACATTTATTTACTAGGCAAAAGAGCTAAGGTAGGTAATTCAACTTGACTAGGAGGCTACAAATTAGGGAACAATGGCATTGGTGGCCTAAGAGCAATCCTCCCTACTTGAAAAAGATAATTATCAAAATTTATGTCTATCTAATAGGTACTAGGTAGTGTATTATAACCCATGTATTGTATCATCATGGTGATTCGGAAAATAATTTAGGTGATAATTTGGGTGACAGTTCCACCCCAATTGATGACAAAACTTTTGGGAGCCATCACTTTTGCACTGTAGCTCTAATTGACTCACCATTTGAACCATTGGAGATATAATAATGAGGATAAAATGGTGAGATGCAATTGAGATTCACTCAATATATTTTGACCATCTAAAACCCAATGGAAGTGCCCCAAATTTTAATTTTCGTAGTGCAGTCTAAAAATAGTAATTCCTCAAATTCTATATTGTTTTAAATTAGGTAAGTCAAACCACTTAATCTACCTCAATATTGGTGACCTTCCACATCCTACGCATACTTTTAAAATGTTTATAAATGAAGATGTAACCTAAAATCAAAATCAGACATCTCTTCCTAGAGATAAGCATATAGTTGTATTACGATCTTGAGTAATAAAACATCTCTTCTTAGAGAATTCATTACTACTGTGTTATTTCCTATGTTATTGAATTATTTGTCAACCAAAAATTCGAAGTTTTGGATCACATGGCTACATCACTATTCAATTCTTTTAGATAATACAAGAAGGCATAATTTGGAGTAGGTATCACAAGGGCTAGAATCCAATCTCATGTCTTTTGAAATCTAGTATTAAAATCTTGCATAAACTATTGTGGTGCCATTTTGATAATGGTTAATTACTTAACTAGTGATATATGATCACTCTTCTCTCCAAACCTCTTAGTCAATAGATCTCCCAGTTCATCCCATGAACCAATCTAATTTTCAAGTAGAGTCCCATACCTATTTAAAGCTTTTTATTTGAAAGACAATGACAATAACCTAATAGACACATTTTCTTGAGTGATATTATGGATATTATATAAGTTTTCTAAGTTTATAATGTGTTTAATGGCACTAATAGGACCCTTTTTTCTAAAATATGGAACACTGTTAAGGGTTACTCTAGGAATTTGGTCATATTATGCAAGATTCAAAGTGGATGATTTGGTAAAGGTTATAAAAGGCTAGTTCCTAGCCATCTTGGAATGTAGGCTATGGGTAATATAGGTTAAACTTAGTAGGAATTTGGACTTCTTAAACACCAACTCTCTTTAATAAGGATGAGTATTCACAAACCTAAACTTTTTGATAGAATACAAAGGCAATTGCACAAACTAAAGGGGTATACCTTTAATATTAAGCTTAATGAAATTAGGGACTTATTATCAACCAAAGATTTAAAAAATTTAGTGGATTTTTGAGGTACTAAATGTAGATGTTCTTTTAGCTATAACTATGCAAAGACCAACACCAATCTTAGATAATATTCTAAGACTTAGGGTCCCACTAGGCATGCCAAAAACTATTTTCACTTAGATTTGCACCCCTTCAGGAGATGCCTAGGTCTCCTCATCCAAGTGGAACAATGGAAACATATTTATTATTGTGTGTAATAATTTGATGAGATGAGTCTCTAGAAGGGATATTTCCTTTGATGCACTCTTTGAAGTACTCTCTTGCCTATCAACTTTGAAAGAAAAAGGTTAAGAAAACAACCAAGAAATATAAAAAAAGGTGATTCACCAATATTTTATTTCCTCATATTGAATTAAATTATACTACTTAGAGTAAAAGAAATCTTTTCTTACACAAAACTCACAATACAAGATAGATTGTTACATCAATGTTTCATAAACTAGGTTCAAGAAGGTATTTTTATACATAGGTGGTCAATGAATGATTCCTTGAGATAATAAAATTATGGTACACTTATAAGAAACTTATACACTTTAAATATAACACTAACAAAAACCTATAATAATTACTCTTGTACATACTTGGTGGACAATCAAGGATAACATGCTAGAAAAGATCATCTTCTACTAGTCAAGACCAAAAAGATTTTAATAACACTCAATTTGAAAGAATGTAAGTATGAAAAATCACTCGTTTATTTCTTCAAGATACATTCAAGTAAATTTTTTCTATGATTTCACCATTAACCAATGGAGGCTGTTAAAAAGAGCTAAAAGAGTCAATATTTATAGCCTTTGAGAGAAGAGCAAGACAAGGTAAGTACAAAGGTCACTTGGACACTTGTAATTATAATAAAATGGGTTAAAATTTAATTATAAATAGGTATGGAATAAACCATGCAATTTTAAGGGGATAAAGTGTCCATACAAGTCATAAAACTTATGGAAAGTGGCATAAAACTCCCAGTCTTGGCTCAAAAAATTAGCTTCATAATTTGAACCTATTTAAAAATCCCACAATTGAATATGGATAGGTATAATGATTTTAATAAGAGTTAAGGACTTTATACATTCCTCTCCATTAAATTTTTTCATTCTTACTCATTTAGAAACTCTTGGAAGGAAGCCATCAGTATTTATAATCTAAAAAACTCCTTTTTCAATCACCCCTCACACCTGGCCTCAAAATTGGATTTAGTTTTCCATGAAAAACCATTGGAGGGAGTTAATGAAACCTATAAATACCCTCCATTTCCTTATAATCATCAGGCATGATTTAAAAAGGCTCACACTTGGAGTTTTCACCCTTCTCACCCTTGTGTCCACTATGCTAGTTTTGATTGGATAAAAGGATAGCTATGCTTTGGAAAATTAGGAGTATTATGGATATAGTGAGTTATTATACGTCTTAAGCTTCCACCTAAACTTGATTTCAGCTTTAGAATCCTCATATAGCCTACAAAACATATAAAATAGTCAAGAAAAACCTATTTATCACCCCATCTGTATAATTTTGTATAGCTCATCTTGGTGGGATATATCTTGAGGGAGTCTTATTAATGTTATAATATCTTTCATTTAAAAATTATGTCATTAGGATAACTTTCCAAGCTTGTTTACCCACCAGGTCCTGCCTGAGGGTTTAGTGGGGTTTAAAGCAATTTTTGGTCTTAAGTTTTGTTCATAAAGATTTAAAATTGGACTTACCACTAAATGACACAAATTTTATACCAATTTACACTATTAAACCCTCCCAATTCCTTTGGTTCCCATACAAATCCTTAGAAAATATATGAGTATTTTAAAACACCTCATTGAACTTATTTATATCTTGTTTGCATACTTGGGCTATTTCTAGGTTAAAATTAACTTTACTGTAGGATAATATTAATAATATGAGTTCAAAAATGTCTATATACACCTACCTAACATTCATAAATAATATATAAAGTACACCAAGAGTTATAAATGAAGACGGACCCCCAATTGGTTTTACATCCCCTCAAAGTCTAATAGGTCTAATAGGCACCTTGATATATTTGGATATTAGAAATTATATTTCATGTTTATTTTGGTTTATTATGAATTTTAACATCCAATTTTATCTTAAAAATCAACTACATAACCCTCCAAGTACCCTTCTTCATTTTCTTCTCTCATTCACCAATTATGTTTAGTGAAAGTTTGCCTAGTTGGATTGTATGCATGGGTAATCTAGTCACCTTGAGGTTTATGAGCTTGATATAGTGTTTATAAAAAAAATTCAACTTGAATACACCTCAAAACATTTTTATTGAAGTTACCAAAGCTTTATATCAATTCCTTTGCCCATTTTGCACTTACTAGCTCACTTTGTTAAAGCCTAATTTTCCTAGAATGGTTGACCTTTGAGACAAAATAATAAGGTATAGACCTCATCCCAAAGGTAAAGTGAGAATTTTTGAAGTTTTTAAAAGTAATTATTATGATTTTTACCAATTTTTTTAATTTTATTCCATGGTTTAGGTGTCTAACCAGCTCCAAATTCCCCAAAAAGGCCTCTAGAAAGCTTGTTTTCGTGTTTTTCTTCAAACCCTCCTAAGAGTGACCTTTCTAAGACAAAAAAATACCTATATATTTATTTAAATTTTTTAAAATATCAGATTAATTATACTTAAATTTTTTATTCAACCCAAAACATTCTTTCTCTTTGAATTCTTCATGTTCATCTATTGAGCAAAGAGGTTTCCTAGTTCGTTATACAAACGGATAACCCTTTAACCAAGTAAGGAAGAGTTGATAAACATGTTGAAAGGGTCTTAGTGTGTATAAATAATTAAATCAAAAATATTGTATCATCTTAAGTTTATGGAAAAACTTCTCTCTTCATCTAAACACCTTCATCTCTTCCTCTCACCTTCATGTTCAAGACTACAAAAGGTGGCTGTAGATACACACAAGGGTAAAAGAGACAATTTGTAGGTTTTTTTCATCATATTTATAGTTAATGAATTTATAATTCCCTTCATTGAGGTGACCACATGTTTTTCTTATCACCCAAACTCCTTTTGGCCTCATATGCACTTTAAATTAATTTTGGGTACCCCACTATAGCCTAATTGAGATATTATACCTTTTACCCCTATAGGTGCCTATTTTCTCACTTGATCCCTATTAATGATGAGTTAAAAAGTGAATGACACTATTCAAACTATAATTAAATCATTACAACTCTACCAAACAACTCAACTCTACCAAACACCTCAACTAGACCTTGCTTCTCAACTTGGTGAACTGTTGACTATGCTTTCTATTCAAAATAAGTACCTCTAAGAGCACTTGTATAGTTTAGGTCTAGAAACCACATAAAATATATTCTTGAGATTTATGTCACTATAATATCTTATATGTCATTCATATCATGCTTGTCTTCCTCATTACATCTAAGCCTCAAGACTGAGTCTCTCCATACTTGACTAAGAAACCCTATTTATTAACCCTACCTATAGATGTCTATGCTTCTAATTATCTTTTCCATTATGTTAAAACTCTCCTTGAACCTCCTTTTAAACCATTAAATTTATAAGTTACATACATGATTTATAATTCATATATTATAGTCTTAAAACACCAAAAAGGCAATAAATTAAGATCACTATCTATTGACTAGGACATCTCCCTTTTGACTTGCCTATAGGTGTCCTTTATCTTGATTGGGGTTGAAAAATATTATTGAGAACATCCCTTGAATCCTTTTGTCTCACAAAATCTAGTCTTGATCCTGCATTCACCTTTTTATAATCTTAAAGCATTAAAAAGGCATCAAGATTGGGGTCATTGTTCTAGCCCTATTATAGGTGTATATTCTCTATACAAGGGACACCTATGGATAGTCATGTGGGTTGCACGATAAAATTTAAATCATTTCATACCTATATTAAGTCCATTAGTGCAGCCTTCCATTAGTTGAAACCATCTTATCCATGAGAATATGTTCAATGTTGCTTCTTAGGGTGATAAAAGACCATTTACCTCTTGAGGCCTATAAATATTACTAGAGAATTTCAGTCTATTTTAGGGTATGTTTGAGGCCTTAAACTCTCATCTTGAATTCACCTTTTGACCTCTATTATTTTAATATATCTTTTCCATGATATAATTCACAACATTTAACTATTTATAAGCTTTGAGACCATTAACAAACCTATCATAAGAGGTCCATAAAAACTCCTTAGAGCTCTATTTTGACCTTTTTAGGGATAAATTCCCTAAACCTAGCCATGATATTCACACATGATTCCAAAAATTTTTATACCATTTCAACACTTTAAATAGGTCTACCATGGATTTCTTTTCATACCAAAATCTTAAGGAAGTGTCAGATTATTTCTACCCTTCTGTATAAACACTTTAATCCACTTCTCAACGACATGAAGATGGATGTTTTATTAGAAAAAAACATGAGTTGAATATGGTAAATATTAAAATATCCATTAATATGGAGTTTTCATGCTTCATCAAACATCTTAATGCACTTCTAGCAATCTAAGAGGTTTGAAAACACATTCACCTTCCCACACCTCAGTATGATGACAACAAGGGTCCTGTATGTGTGAATTAGGCATATTATATAAGTATGTCATGGAATTGGTAAAAATAAATTATTTTAACTTAAAAACCAATAAAATTAATTTTTCATCCTTCAAGTACATGATCTCCATTCCTAGACACCCTGAAACTAGTTCTAACTTATCTTTTCCAACATGGAAATCACCTATATATACATTGAGAAGAGCAATCAGGGGCATATCAAGACTATTTTAGCATGGTGGATGAACTTATGATCATAATTTCACATTTTTAAAGCATCTAAATGGGCCCTTTCAAACTTTTGATAGCTTAGAAAACTAAAATACCTTGATTATCATCCCATGATCAAGTTAAACAAGTTTATATAAGTGACTACAAATGAAGTTAGGCAAAGAGTTTACAATGGAGAAAGACAAGGTGGGAAATTGATCAAAAGTATGATGTGATGAAATCAAAAATGAGAAGGGGTGATCATATGGATCTGAGGCATGTGTAAAATCATCTTCTATTCACAAAAAAACATTTGTAAAATCCCAACATTTTAGAACAAGGTAGAAATGACTGTAACTTCACTCCTTCACTCATTGAAAACTGAGTTTTTTGGCTTATAAAATAAAATCCAAATGTGAAAAAAATCATGTATAACATGATATAAGAGAGTCATCCTCCTCCGGAACCAATCCCAACAAGTAATTGTACAAACTTTCATAAACAAGAGAAAACTATAGGGTACACAAATTAGTAAGTATATTGAAAGGGTCAACTTATTAGGAATGGTTAATAAATATAAAACCACCATTAATATTCAAATAAACATAAAAATTAATCTAAATTAGTGTATAATACACCCCCAAGAGCATTTTTTGTTAAACCTCTTGTGCAAACTGTACCAAGTGCAAACCTACAGGTCACTTTTGCTTTCCAAGAAGAGTGAAAAGGAATAAAATGGTTTTGACAAAGAAATGTAACTCTTAGATCAACTAAAATGTGTAATTTATCTTTGATAAGTTTAAGAGGCATTGTGTGATTCTTTCCCATGTGCCACACTTCCCAAAAAGTTGTACAAGTGCTAAAATCTCTTTTTTCCCAAGAAAACTACCTTTTTAATTCAAAAACTTATGAATTTTCACTTATGTCAGTTTATTAATACTTAAGTGGACACATGGGGCATAGAATCACATTTTATAACCTTTAAAATTTCTAATAAATTTGTACAACTCATGAAATACTCATTATTGACCCCTAAAATGACATCAAAAGGACATGTTGGCTAATGAAATAAGTGACCAAAGCTAATATAACATTGAATAACATTAAATAATCTATTATATCCCTTATGAATAAACATTAAAACCCTTAAAATACTTAAAACTCAAGTTTTTACTTTGGGGGTGCCCCAATTTGACCTAAAAGTCAAATTTGGTCAACATATATCATAGCAAAAATGAGATATTAATTGAAATATATTATTTTGCTAAATAAAATTTCTTTCCTTCAAGAGATTTCTTAATTCATAGGTCATCTTTATTGGATTGGATAGATTATAGATTCATATCTAAACTGATTCATAATTTGGTAAAGAGGATTTCTAAAATTATAATGGAATATGTTGCATTTGATAACTTATTTATTATTTCCCATAACATTTAAAAAAAAACATTTCTTTAGGATTGTAATTGGACCTTTAGAACCTTAATATTAGAAAAATGTGATTCCAACTTGACATTCATGATAAGTGAAAGGTTTGATTAATTTATTGTATAATTTCCATTATCAATAAACCATAAACTAAAAACACAATTCCATAAACTAAACCCTAAATGAAACACTAAACACCAAAACATAAACCATAAACCCTAAAATAAGCCTTAAAACCTAAATTCAAAACTCTAAACCCTCAAACCTCAACCTTAAATGAAAACCTAAATTAAACACTAAAATTTCAACCCTAAACTATAATCCTTAAAATAAACCCTAAACACATAAACCCTAAACTAAATTCTAAACCCTAAACCCTAAACTTAAAGTTAACATTAAAGCCTAAATCCTAAACTATACCCTAAATTAAACACTAAATCATAAACCCTAAATCCTAAATTAAATCTAACCTTAAACATTAAAACCCTAAACCTTAGACCCTAATCCCTAAACACTAAACCATAAAATTTAAACTATGAACCCTAAACTAAACCTTAAACCCTAAACTAAACCATCAATGATAAAACTTAAACCCTAAAACCTTAACTAATCCCTAAACCTTAAAATTAACCCTAATCCTTAATATATAATCCATACATGCTAAACTAATACCTAAACCATAAACCCTAAACCCAAATAACCTAAAACTAAACATTAAACTTGAAACCCTAAACCTTAAACCCTAAACTAAACCCTAAACCCTAAAATAAACCATAAACCATAAACCCTAAACCAAACTCTAAACCCTAAACACTAAACTAAATCGTAAATGCTAAACCCTAAACCATAAAACCATAAAACATAAATAAAACCTTAAATAAAACTTAAACCCTAAACTAAAACCAATCATAAGCCCTAAACACTAAACCTTAGGCTAAACCATAAACCCTAAATTAAATCATAAAACCTAAACTAAACTCTAAATCTTAAACTAAACACTAAACCCTAAACCCTCAACCCTTAACCCTCAACTAAACACAACCAAAAACCCTAAACCTTAAAACCTAAGCTAAACTCTAAACACTAAACCCTAAACCCTACCTAAACCTAAACCATAAACTATAAACCCTAGACCCTAAAAATTTAACTAAGATTTAAACCCTAAATAGTAAACCCTAAAACCTAAACCCTAAAACCTAAACCTTAAACCTTAAACTAGACCTTAAACATTGAAACCTCAAACCTTAACCATAAATACCAAACCCAACCTTTAAACCTAAAACTTAAATAACAAATAAAAACTCTAAACCTTAAATAAACCCTAAACCTTAAAATAAACCTTGTTGTACCCAACATCCCCTCTTTCTTTATGGAAAGGGGGCCCACATTTTTTTAGACTATGGTCTTGATTTTGAGCCCTTATTCTATATATTTATGCAAAATATGAGAGAAGATTTATTATTGGCCTTTCCTAACATTAGTAAAATGACATTGGTATTGTGTTCATATACCAACTCTTTCTATTGGGTTTATTTTATTGCGATTATGTTTTCAGGCTTATCTTTATCAGACTTATGTGATTTATCTTTGATAGGTATTTTGGCCATTATCTTATTCAAAGCTACTAAATTTTTTTGGAATTATTATGATGGGATTTTTTTGTGGACTTATCTTTGTCAGGGACAATATTGAGGACATTTTGTCTAAAACTATTATTCCCTTGATGGAATTGGGTCTATAAGTTTTTTCCATAGGCATTTTGCCTAATGAAATAGACTTACCCTTTGGACTTTTTGTAGTTTCCCTTCATAATTTTTGTTGTGGCCATTTTGTTCAATAGAATTCCTTTGTAATTTTTGAATACACACTTTGGGATTTATGCAACATACCCTTCAAGACTTTTTTCTCAGGCCTTTATCCTCTAAATGACCCTTTAGGATAATTACCTCAAACATTTTATCTGACATAATTGGGTCTTAAAGATAATTTTTATAGATAATTTATCTAAAAAAATTCCCCCATTGGAATTAATTTTCAAACAACAATCCTGAAACAATTACACCACATAAAAAATGCTAAAATGAATTCCTCAAATACCCTACTACCACGATCAATAGACCAAAAGTCCTATGGAATTACTAAGTGGCACCACTACTTAGAGAGAATTTTATCATGTTTTGAGCTTAGTTTTAAGATTTTGGCCTAGGTCATAATCATATTTTATTAATACTAATACCTTAGGATAAAAATCTATATGCTTGGTCCTTTTTATATCTTCTAATTTATGTAGGGTCAAAAGTAATGCAGGAGATCTTTTATATATTCCTAGCCTAGGTCATAATCATATTTTATTAATTCTAAGACCTTAGGCTAGAATTTTTTATGCAAGGTCCTTTATATTAAATTATGTCTTTTATTTATGCTTTTAGATCTAATGAACCACATTAACATGGGCCTAGTTGATCCAATGAAGTGATAACATTGGTTAAAAATTTAAAGGTCTTGTTGAGCTTCATGAGGGTGACAAGTATCACCATCATAAGAACCTGGTATATAAAGATCGAATGATGTGAGTGTCAATAGTTAAGAGCATAGAAGCCTTGAGTAGTTACCGAGTGGAACACATATGATCAAATTTTTAAAAAACATTAGTTTAGACTCTAATCCTAATGTTTTTTCCATGTTTATTAACACAAAAAAACCTTAGGTTAAAATTATGTCCTAAATTATTTTTTCATAAAACCTTAGTCTAAGTTATATATGCTAAAGTCCTCTTTTCATTTATGATAGTAGAGTAGAACAAACTAGGAAATGAAAAGTGTAGATATCATAGGGAGCTAATCCGACTTGATGGTCATATGGATGTCTTTGATGTTCATGCGAACATCAAAATTAGGCTTAAAGATAAAATTTTTAGTTTTAAATTATGACAGTTGCATGGACATCATTGATAGTCATGAGGATATCTTTGAAAATTGCATGAATGCCAAATTTAAGATCAATAAGAAAATGATAGGGATTAAATTTTGATAGACATTTGGACATCATTGATAGTTGTGAGGACATCATTGATGGTCACACATATGTCAAATTTAAGCTCATAAATTAACCATTTAGATTCAAAGGTTAGTGGGCCCAAGTAGATCGATGGTCAATATTAATTTGGGTACAAACATATTGATTTTACAAGATCAACATAGACTTTTCAAGGGTCCCATAATAAGAGAGGAGTTGTTAAGTGGCACAAAAAAATTTGAGTTAGGATTTTGAAGAGCATAGAGGCCTCATGGAGCTATCAAATAGCACACTTATGTTCTATCATATAAATAGATCGATAGTATGAGTTGGTAGTGGAATTTTCAAATATTTAGACTCAATCAACCATTAGGGCTCACATTTAAGCTAGGTAAGGATTATGAAAATGCATGGTTAGCAAAAATGAAAATGAAGATTTGATAATAGAATAAGAAAATGCTATAGTTACATGGCATCTCAAAGGTAAATTAAGTGAACACTGTCAATTATTTTTATTTAAGACCTTATAAATATTTCCAAATGGATATTATATAAAGGCATGGTTGACACGCAATGCATAGTTTAGTGACATTGGTCACATCTAAAAATATTGTCACTAGTTATGAAACATTGGTAAAGGGGTACTTATCTTGGACATATGTCTGAGATCCATTTGAAAATAGATTATTTGAAAGATCAACAAGTTATTCCCATAGCCTATAAAAGGAGGTATTGTCATGCAATTTGAGATATAATTGTAAAAAGTGCCTTTATACACATTCACATGTTGCATATCTTTTTCAAAGGCTATTTTAAATTGATAACTACAATTGGACCCTTGTATGGTTCTCAACCACATCTATAACTTAAGTATTAAGAATCACATTTAATGACCTTGTATGAACTTGGAAGATGAGGTGAGCACTTCCCTAAGTCTATATAAATAATTGTAATATAACTTGGATTTTTGTTAGAGGATTTTGAATACAGGAAAAGTATCAATTTTGATAGTCCATGAATGTGTCTATGTATTCTCTTTCCAATTTATATGTAATTATTTGTTACTTTCTTTGGTTATATGTTTAAATAATTTTTAGTGTGAAAATCTATGAATATATTCTTGAATGACTTGATTGATGTACTAGTCTATAGATGTGTAACAACTATTGAAATATTTTTGAGTTATATTGACTAAGTCAATTGAGTTGAATTGATTCATAATTCTAATTATGCATGAGTGATTTATTGGATGTAGTTTTCTATGTGTCTGCAAAATCTACCCTAGATACTTTACTAGCTTGAGTCATAATCTATTGATTAAGGGTGTGCAATAGCTACCCTAAAATGGGCAACCTTTGTTTGAGGCTTGTGAATTTCCTATATCATTATGTCCTTATATTTCTTAGCCATATCTAATTGTGTGTGTGTAATTGATGCTAGAGATAGGCATATGTTATAAGATCACTTGTCTTTTTAGAAACCAACTAGGGAAATTATTCTTAAAAACCATAGATCTTTATTTTATACCTTACCCTTCCCTCCCTTTTTTGAGTTTGTTTTGAGAGATACTCACTTTAGATTAGAAGCCAACTACCCATCCAACTCATATAGAGATTCATTACCTTTTAGGGACCACACCTCTATCCAAAAACCTTGTGAACAACCTGCATACCTTACTAGCTATTCCATCAATAGGTTATCAAAGACCACATACCTACAACTCATGACTTGGAGTGGAGTTTACCTCCATTGAGATCCTAAAATGTTAGAGGCTACCTTGTTATGATGTAGTGTGCATAAAACCTACATCTATAGTGAATTATCACTAAGATGGCATTACCCCTTGATAATAGTAGTTATTATTTGGATAGAGTTACACTAGAGTCACCTAAGAGAGTGACCAAAATTCCCAAGCTAGTTTTCTAGTCTCACCCCTAAAAAATCATAGGAGACCTAGAACTATGCCAACAACAGTAGTTCAAAATAATCTAACTCCTCCAATAAGGAATCCCTTACTTATAATGAACCCTTTACCTATTAACAAAATAATGGCTCAACCCTAGTTAGTTTGATATGCCAATTATATCCTAGGAGATGTGCATGATTTATCTCAAAATACCAAAAAGTAATCACCATCCTTTTCTCCTATAAGAATAAGGACAATAGAGGAACATATAGGATCTTTTAAAGACACATTAAGGATAATGAATGTTGTTTATGAGGATTTTGCATACAAATTATTCCCTTTTAATTTAATTGGAGCTAGTTATGATTGTTATTTAAATATAACCAAAATTATATCACTTTCTGGGGTGAATATCAAGTAACTTTTCTTATGCAATTTTGATAGGTCATCAATCCTAGTTTAGTATACCAAAAAATAATCAACATGAGGAGGGAACCTAATGAGACCATATATGATTTCAACACAAGGTTATAAAAGATGCATAATTGGTTGATCCCAAGGTAAAAACCATATGAGCCATTATCATTAGAGATGTATAAAAATTACCTAAACCCAATCACTATCATGTTCATGAGAAGAATAGCTGCTGCTAATAATCTTCTATTAGCATATGAAGAGGCTATCAATATAGATATGCATATCAATCATTAAATGATTGGTGTGCCTAATGTCAACAATGGATTTACATAATTAAATTTGATACCATATGTGAAGCATAATTTTCTCTCATTTAATTAAAATCAATTGTACACACTACCTCTATTGACATAACCAACATAGCTAAATTTTAGCTTCTTGAATAATCATATGACATGCAATGGTTATCAGTATAATCAACAATTATCTATTCTCCCCACTATTATTTTAAAAGTTACTGATTCTACAAAGGTATAACTAGATTCTATCCTAAGGATGGTTTAAAATTTGAGCAATGACTTCTTAAATATGAAAAGGAAGATGAACAATGCTAATCACCTAACGAGTAATCAAAACACTAGATTCTAAAGATATAATAGACCATTCAATAGGTCTAAGTGGTCTAAAAAAATTTTAGAGATAAGCATGTATAAATGAATCTTCCTAATTAGTGTAGAGTTTACAACACCTCTTAGTATAGTGAGCTTGACTATGTAGAGTTCTATGTAGTGTTCAAAATATTTCAAAGAGAAGTAGCTAGGAAGGAATAGATGAAAAATCCACCAGGATCCCACCAAGATCCTAGCTCTTCAAGTACCACTATGTTCTTATAAACTCATGAGTTTCCCTTCCCATTAAAAGATGATAAGGAACTAGAATACAATATAGATGAAGTTCATGCTTTTCAACAATTCTAGAGAGGTGTATACAATCTAAGGAATAAGAATCCACTAACAACATCAACTCCTCTAAATACCATGGTGATTATTCCTAATCCTAAATTAAATAATAATCCATCCCTCCCAAAGAGGAATGATCATACGTAGAGTAAGGAAGAACTTAGCAAAGGAGGATATAGTATTTTAGAGGATATGAAAAAGATCAAGGCAAATATAACTCTTCATGAGTTACCTCAGATCCTTAAACAAAATAAACTACTATGAAATTACATTACTAGACAAGCTACTATGAAAAGAACTAAAGAATCTATAGACAAAGCAAAGGTTGATGATGCCAACATTATCTACAAGAGTAATCCATAAGTTCTACCCTTTCTATTGACTATCAGGGAATTCAATAAGAAAATTCATAATTATTTAGTTGATTCTAGAGATTTTGTAACTATCATGCCTACTTCTATATTCCAAAATCTTAGTTTAATGCTAAGCCCTTCAAAGAGAATAGTTTCACAACTAAAAAAGATATTAGTACTACTAGTTGGAGAATTAATCAATGTACAAGTTCAAGTAGCATTTGCACCACAACTCCAAATGACCATTGATATTCTAGTGGTAGATATACCAAAAGAGTATAAACTATTACTGAGTATGGATTAGTCCAAAACACTCAATGAATATCTCTCTATAGACTTCTCTCATATCTGACTACCATGGAGAGGAATTACAAATCTAATCAAAATTGATAGAGATCTAAGAATGAAGTATCCCATTATAAAATATAACATCAAGAATGAAGAGGTAAAGTATGATTCACCCAACCTTGGTATTTATACTTTTAATACTTAGAATCAAGTATAGAAGCTAAAACTTGAAGGTTAAAATCAACTATGGACTCTACACTTTGATGGTGATAGATCCAAACAAAGATCAGGTGTGTAAATTGAGTTGATTGATCCACAAGATAAAAGGTTCTTAGTAGCATATAGGTTATAATTTCCATGCATGAATAATAGAGTTGAGTATGGGGCTCTAATTATAGGATTAAAATTTTCACTTAAGAGTAATGTAAAACAAATACTAGTATTTGGTGACTTAAAGCTAGTGGTTAACCAATTCAGAAACAAATAAAATGCAAGCTATCTTATTTAAAAATATATAAACATAAAGTGTGGGACTTGATTAAAATCTTTGAAGCTTTCAACATAGTATCACCACCTAGAGATAAAAATCAACCCACTAATTCATTATCTATTTCTACTACTAATTTGGAGCTACTAAAAGAATCTAAGGTAAAAAAGTTCTCAATTGAATTGGTACTTCCCCCTCTATTCAAGATAATGTAGAAAATTTCTAGGTCTTTGATGATGACTAATAGATTATTCAGTTTTTAATTAATTCAATGGAATTTAAATCCCAAATCATAAATGATAAGGACATTAATCACCTTTATCATTAGGAATTAGACAAATAAGGCATTCTTCAACTCAAATAGAATCAAATTCCATCTGGCTTGGTCTCTTTGGAAAGACCATTTGACATAGACCCTCAAGCTCAACAACTCAGGTAACCCAAGCTCAATGAATTAGAATTTAGAAGGAAAAATCTAAGAGATGAACATATCCCACATTATGTTAATATCGACCTCAGCTACACCCCAAAAGAGAGATAATGAGTGAAGGATCTAATCACTTGATACCGGGACATCATTGTTTAGACATATGAAGATTTAAAAGTGTATGACCCACATGCCATTACTCATATGGTTCCCTTAAAGCTAGATCATAAGACATTTAGATAAAGGCAAATATTGGTCAATATTTTTTTGAAACCTCTCATTTAGAGAGAAGTGGATAATCTTTTAAGTGCAAAAATCATCTTTCTAGTAAGACATTCTATTTGGATGGCCAATTTGGTCCCAATAAGAAATAAGAATGGTGAGATAAAATTATGTGTGGATTTAAGGAACATGAATAAGACTTATAAAAAACACAATTATCCCATATCTTATCTAGATTAGATGATATAAATAGTATGTGTTTTTGAAATGATGTCCTTTTTGGATGGATTTTTAGGCTATAATCAGGTATTGGTGCAATTTAAAGACATGATGAAGATAGTGTTCACTACAAAGTGGGAAGATTATGAATATAATAGGATGTCATTAAGCCTAATAAATGTATAAGTGACCTTTAAATATGTCATTGATCACACTTTCAAAATACTGATAAGAAAATGAATAATCATCTATATGGATAATCTTACAATATTTTCAAAGAATAGAAAAGATCACATAAGTCATTTACAGTCCATATTTGAGGGATGAAAAAGGTTTGGTATTTCATTAAACCCAAAAAATATCATATTTAGAGTGACTAAAGGTAATATTTTAGGGCACATCATCACCAAGGATGGGATCACCATTGATCCAAAAAAAATTTAGGCAATTTCAAAAATTTAGCCACCAAATAATGAGATTAAATCATTCTTTGAAAAGATTAACTTTATAAGGAAGTACATCTCATGATTTTTAGAGATTTTTAAACTTCTAAAGGTCATGCTCAAGTAGGATTCCAAAATAGAGTAGATAGTTAAAGCCCAAAAGTCCTTCCAAGACATTAAAGATGAAATATCATACACTCTAGTACCAATCAATCCAAATTTTAATAAATATTTTTACCTATATTCATTTGATTCTAATTATATGATTGCATATGTCATCATGAAAAATAAGGATGAGACTAAGCATCCAATTGTGTTTATGAGCACAAATTTAAAATATATAGAACTCAATTACTCCATGATTGATAAATAGATTTTTGCCCTTGTCAAATCTATGAATAAGTTTTAGCATTAAATTTTGAGGAATATAACCATTTCCATTGTGCCTAATCATATGATCAAGTTCACCCTATCATATAATGAACTAGGAGAATGATGAGGCAAATCGCTGACCAAGCTACAATAATTCAACATAGAAATCAAGCTTACAAAGATCATTCAAGGCAAGGGCATTATTCAACTCATGACTAAACTAGATCCACACGTCACCACTTAAGAGATATGTGAAGCTCAAGTATATAAATAAAAATGATATAATGATATAATACAATATTTATTGACATGAACTTTTTCCTCGGAGCTTAATAGAGAGAGAAAAAGAGATTTAAGTCTTAAAGGTACTCACTACATGATCAAAAAAGGAATAATTTATAAAATAAATTATGAAGGTATTTATCTTAGGTATGTATCTATAGATGAATATAAATGAATTTTAGAGAATTTTCATCAAAATATAGGTAGTGGTCACCCATTTGGGAATACCATAACCCATAATATCTTAAGAATGGGCTACTACTATCCAATTTTTTTAAGGATGCTCATGTTCATGTTAGAACATGTTATAAATGTCAATCTTTAGCTAAGAGAGAAGTACACATAGTAATGAATTTATAGCTAGTTGTTGAATGAAGTCCATTTTCCTAGTGGGGTTTAGACTTCATTGGTGTCATCAATTAAAATTCCTTAGTAGGCCATAAGTTTCTACTTACCACCACTAAATACTACACCTGATAGATTGAAGCCATAGACACAAAGAAATGTAGAGCAAAAGACATGATTCAATTTTTAGAGGAACACATAACAACTAAATTTAGCACACCTATTTCTCTAGTTTGTGACAATGGACTATATTTCATATCTAAAAAAATTATTGAGTGGGCACATGATAACCAAATAATTATCAAGCCAGTTTTTAACTATTATCCTTTAGGAAATGGAATGGAAAAATTAATGAATAAGAATATGATTGATGCAATTAAGAAATTAATAGGGGACAAGCCAAAGGATTGGAAAAATTCACTGAAGTATGCTCTTTGGTAAGATCATACTATACACAAGCAATATCTTAAAGATTTACATTACCTACTGGTGTATGGACATAGGCTAGTATTCCCTATCATGTTGAAGTTACCCACTTACTAGTTTATGTAGGACTACATGAAAATGAGAGATAAAGTATAATTAAGAATGCTAGACATAATAGAAATGGAATATTCAAGGAATGAGGCCCTATAGACATTTATCAAACACCATGATGTGGTTAAGAGGTGGTTTGACAAAAGAGAAAAGTTTAAAGCATTCAAGATTTTGGATCTAGTGCTACTTTGGGAAAAAATACATGAGAAGAAAGGACAACATGACAAGTTTGCCCCATTATGGATTAGATCATACAATATTTAGAGATCATGAGAAATAATGCATTTTGTCTGGAGGACCTCCAAGGCAATGATCTTACATATCCAGGCAATGGATATTTCTTGAAGCACTACTTCAGGGCCTTACCATTTGAAGAAATTATTGATTAATGAGGGACAAACAAGTTTAGACATAGAACTAGATTAGTTTCCTACTTTTTAGATTAATCTTTCCTACTTTTAGTATTTTCCTTTCATAGATTAGATTTTAGTGATTTTTTATTTAAGTTCCTTGATTTTTTAGATTAGTTATTTGAATTTTTTTATGATTAGAATTATTTTTAATCTAACTATAACTAAATTAAAAATCCAAACCAACTAAGCTTATGACTTGTATAAAAGGGGAAAATTAAAATCTTGACACTTTGGGACTAGTTTATAGATTAGGCATATTTTTATATTTTTTTAGTCTTCAAGATGAAGGTAGGTAATCATGAATTATTGTATATAGTGTCATAATTAAATAATTTTACCAAGCATGTCAAAGTTTATCTTAGAGTACTTCATATAAATTTAGAAAATTTTCTTATTTTATTGGATCAAGTACACATCACATTAAATACCTGTTAGAAATGACAATTTTGGGTATAGGTGTTGTTGGCAGGGACATTCTAGTAATGATTTGTTTTATAATTATATTAGATTACTAGGGTTCTAGCTATTTTATTTTCCATTAAAGAACAAAATATGAAAATAATTAATTATTTCAAAAGATAAAAATAAAATTTAAAGAAAATCAAAAGGATCACATGATGAAATAATGTCAATGTACTATGCAACATGATCAAAACAAAACAATTTAATGAGAAGAGAAGAAGCTCAAAGTATCTCTTTTAGGGATATGGATGCCTAGCTAGTAGTACAACAATGCTTAAGCTTCCCTTATTTTTATCTTCAATAGGCATTAAAATTAAACCTACAACGTTATCAAATCCTTTGAAAAATTCATCACAACAAGGGTTAAATAAAATATACATTTAACACACACACACACACACACATAGATCTAAGGAATTATAAGGCAAATATGTTGTCTGAATAAACTTAGGAGTCTCTTCCATGTTTCTTAATTAAGTATTCTTCTATGACACACTTCATGGTTGATTTAAGATTGTAAACTAGAGTTTTGGGTTCTTGAGTACTCATGAGTATTTTACCTATAAGTTTCCATTTATTATACACAACATCCCCTCTTTCTATACAAAAATGGGGTCCCACTTTTTTTTAGACTATGGTCTTGACTTTGAGCCCTTATTTTATATGTTTATGTAAAATTTGGGAGAAGATTGATTATTGGACTTTTCATACTTTAGCAAAATGGAATTGGTATTGTGCTCATGGACCAACTCTTTCTATCAAGATTATTCTATTGGGCTTATGTTTTCAGGCATATCTTTATTAAACTAGAGTTTTGGGTTCTTGAGTACTCATGAGTATTTTACCTATAAGTTTCCATTTATTATACACAACATCCCCTCTTTCTATACAAAAATGGGGTCCCACTTTTTTTTAGACTATGGTCTTGACTTTGAGCCCTTATTTTATATGTTTATGTAAAATTTGGGAGAAGATTGATTATTGGACTTTTCATACTTTAGCAAAATGGAATTGGTATTGTGCTCATGGACCAACTCTTTCTATCAAGATTATTCTATTGGGCTTATGTTTTCAGGCATATCTTTATTAAACTTATGAAATTTATCTTTTTTAGGTATTTTATCCATTATCTTATTCAAAGCTACAAAGCTCTTTTAAACTTATTGTTTCATACTTATTATTGTGAGCTATTTTTGTGGACTTATCTTTATTAGGGACATTATTGCAGACATTTTATCTAAAATAATTCTCCTGATAGAATTGGGTCTATGAGTTTTTTATTGTGGGAATTTTCTTGATGAAATAGACTTACCCTTTAATTTTTTTTTAGTTTCCCTTCATCATTTTTATTGTGTCCATTTCACTAGATAGAATTCCTTCATACTTTTTGAATATACCTTTTGGGCTTTGTGGAACCTACCCTTTGGGACTTTTGTCCTAGGCCTTTTCCCTCCAAATGACCCTTAAAACTAATTACCTCATACATTTTGTCCAATGGATTTGGGTCTTCAGGAAAAAATTTGTAGACATTCTATCTAAACCAATTCCCTATATGGAATTAATTTGCATAAAAAAACCTAAAATAGTTACCCTGCACAAAACATACTAAAATGATTTTCATGAATACCCTACCACCAAGATTAATAAAAAAATTCCATAGAATTTCCTAGTGGAACCCTTGCTTATAGAGAATTTTATCATGATTTGAGCTTAATTTAAGATATTAGCCTAGGTCATAATCATATTTTTTAATACTAAGACCTTAGGCTAAAAATCTATATGCTCAGTCCTTTTTATATCTTATGATTTATGAAAGGTCAAGATTAATGTAGGGGATATTTTATATATTTTTATCCTAAGTCATAATTGTATTTTATTAATACTAAGACGTTAGGATAGAATATTTTATTTAAGGTCCTTTATATTAACTTATGTCTTTTATTTATATGTACAAATTTAATGAGCTACATTAACTAAGGCCTAGTTGATCTAATGAAGTGAGAGCAATGGTTAAAAATTCAAAAGACTTGTTAAGTTCCATGAGGGTGATAAGCATCACCATCATAGGATCATGTTACATAAATATTAAATGATGTGAGTGTTAATAGTCAAGAGATCAGAACCTTGAGTAGTTGCCAAGTGGCACATATATGAGCACTTCTAAAAAACATTAGCTTAGACTCTAATCCTAAGGTTTTTCCCATGTTTATTAATAGGTATAAACCTTAGGTTAAAATTATGTCCTAAGTTATTTTTTCATAAAATCTTAGTCTAAGTTATATATATGTTAAAGTCCTCTTTTCATTTATGATTGTAAAGTAGAGTGAATAAGGAAATGATAAGTGTCGAGCTCATAGGGAGTTAAGTTGACTTGACAGTCATGTAGATATCTTTGACATTTGTGAAAACATAAAAATTAAGCTCATAGATAAAATGTTCAAGTTTAAATTATGATGTTCACATGGATGTCATTAATGGTCATGAGGACATCTTTGACAATCACACAAATCTCAAATTTAAGATCAATAAGAAAATGATAGGAGATTAAATTATGATATTCATATGGAAATTATTGATGGTCATGAGGGTGTCATTGATGGCCACATGGAAATCACATTTAAGCTAATAAATTAACTATTTGGATTCAAAAGCAAGTGGGCACAAGAAGATTGATGGTTAGTGTTAACTCAGGTATAATCAAATTGATGGTGTGAGATCAACATGGACTTTTTAGAGGTCTCAAAAAAAGCAAGCAGATATCAAGTGGCATAAAAACATTTGAGCTAGGATTATGAAGAGCATAAAGGACCTATGGAGCTATGAAGTGGTGCACTCACATTCTATCATATAAGTAGATTGATGGTATAAGTTGATAGTGGAATTCTCAAATATCTAGACTTAGTCATCAATTGGGTCTCATAGTTAAGCTATATCAAGATTATGAACACGCATGGTTAGAATATATGAAAGTGAAAATTTTGCAATAAAATAAGAAAAGTCTACAATTACATGTCATCTCAAAGGTAAATTAAGTGAAAACTATCAATTATTTCAAGTTAAGACCCTATAAATCCTTCCAAAGGGATATTTTATAAAGGCATGGGTGATATACAATGTATATTTTAGTGAGATTGGTCATAACTAAAAATAGTGTCACTGGTTTTAAAACATTGGTAAAGAGGTACCTATCTTGGACATATGTCTGAGATCCATTTGAAAATGGATAATCTAAAAGATCAATAGGTTGTTCCCATAACCTATAAAAGGAGGTATTATCATGCAGTTTGAGATATAATTGTAAAAGTGCCTTTATGCACATTCATATGTTACATAGCTTTTACAAAGGCTATTTTAAATCGATGAATATAATTGGACCCTTATATATTTATCAACCATAGTTAAAAATTAAGTTCTAACTATCACATGTAATGACCTTGCATGAACTTGGAGATGAGGCGACCCCTTCTCCAAGTTTATATAAATAATTGTAATCTAACTTGGATTTTTCCAAGATAATTTTGAATATAGTAGCAATATCAATTTTAATCATCAGTGAATGTGTTTGTGTATTTTATTTCCAATTTTTGTGTAATTAGTTGTTAATTTCTTTGGTTATATGTTTCAAAAATATTTAGTGTGCAATAGCTACGAATGGATTCTTAACTAACTTTAATGATATACTAATATGTATATGTGCAATAGCCATTGAAATACTAATGAATTATATTAAGTCAATTGAGTTGAATTGATTCATAATTTTGATTGTGCATGAGTGATTTCTTGGATTTAATTTTCTATGTGTACAAAATCTACCTTAGATAGTTCACTAGCCCAAGCCATAATCTCATAATTAAGGGTGTGTAATAGGTACCCTAAAAGTGGAAACCCTTATCCAAAGCTTATGAATTTATTACATCATTATCTCTTTATACTTCTTAGCCACATCTGATTATGTGTGTATAATTGATGCTCACAATAGGTGTAGGTTCTAAGATCACTTATTCTCTTAGAAATCAATTAGGAAATTAACTCTTAAAAACTATATATCTTTCTTTTTTACCTTATCATTGACTCCATTTTTTTAGTTTGTATTTAGATTAGAATCCAACCACCCATCTAACTCATATAAAGATTCACAATCTTTTAAGGACCACACCTCTATCTAGAAACCTTGTCAATAATGTATATGCCCTACCATATATTCTATTAATAGTTTGTCAAAGAACACATACTTATAAATCATACCCTAGAGTGGAGTTTACCTCCATTAAGATCCTAAAATGTTACAGGCTACCTCATTATGTTATGGTATGCATAAAACCCACATCAATAAACCCTATATCCTAAGCCCTAAACCTAAACCCTAAACCCTAGAATAAACACTAAAACTTAAATAATAAACCCTAAAACCTAAACCCTAAAATAAAACCTAGACTCTAAAATAAATCCTAGACTCTAAAATAAATCCTAAACCCTAAACACTAATCGCTAAACCCTAAATCCTAAACTAAACCCAACACTAAACCCTAAACTAAATTCTAAACACAAACCTTAAACCTTTCCCTAAAACTTAAATCCTAAACCCTAAACCATAGACCCTAATACCTAAACCCTAAACCCTAAACACTAAACTTTAAAGCAAACCCTAAATCCTAAATTCTAAACAAACCCCTAAAACTTAAACCCTAAAACCTAAACCCTAAACCCTAAAACCCTAATCTTTAAATTAACCCCTAAATCCTAAATGCTAGACCCTAAACTAAAACCTAAACCTTAAAATAAATTGTAAACTATATACCCTAAACTAAACCTTAAACCTTAAATCCTAAACCCTAAACCTTAAACTAAACCTTAAACCCTAAATCCTAAACTAGAAACTAAATGCTAAACCCTAAACCCTAAACCCTAAACTAAAATCTAAACCATTAACTAAACCCTAAAATAAACCATAAACTAAATAACTAACCCTAAACCCTAAACTAAACCCTAAACCCTTAACTAAAATCTAACCCATAAACCATAAAGCCTAAAACCATAAACTAAACCCTAAACTAAACACTAAATTTTAAGCCCTAAACCCTTAACTCTAACATTAAACTAAACACTAAACCTTAAACTAAACCCTAAACACTAAATCTTAATCTCTTAACCCTAAACCTAAACCTTAAACCCTCAACCTTAAACCCTAAACCCTAAACCCTAAACATTAAGCTAAACCCTAAACTAAACCCTAAACCCTACTTAAAACCCTAAACTCTAAACTATAAAATCTCAAACCTAAATTATAAACCCTAAACCCAATCTTAAACCCTAATCCTTAAATTAAACCTAATTATAAACCTTACACCCTAAAGTAAACCTAATATTAAAACTCTAACTTTAAAACATTAAACCCTAAACCCTACCTTAAACACTAGGCTAAACCCTAAACCCAAAACCTGAACTAACCCCTAATCTAAACCTAATTCTAAACCCTAAACTAAGCCTTAAACCCTAAAACCTAAAACCCTAAGCTAAACCCTAAAAACTAAACACTAAACCATAGACTAAACCTTAAACCCTAAGCCCTAAACTATAAACTTGAAATCCTAAACTAAAACCTAAACCCTAAACTAAAACCCCAATCCCTAAACCCTAAATATTAAATGAAACCCTAAAACCTAAACCTCAAACTAAACCCTAAACCCTAAACTAGAAACTAAACACTAAACCCTAAACCCAACCTTAGAACTTAAACCCTAAACTAAACCCTCAACCTTAAACCCTAAACTCAACCTTAAATCTAAACCTAAAACCTAAACTAAACCCTAAACTCTAAACTAAAATATAAACCCTAAACTAAATCCCAAACCTTAAAACCTAAACCTTAAACTAAACCCTCAACTTCTAAACCTAAACCATAAACTCAACCCTAAACCCAACCCTAAACCCTAAAGCCAACCTTAAAACCTAAACCTTAAACTAAACCCTAAACCCAATCTAAAATCCTAAACCTTAAACAAAACCCTTAACCACTAACTCTCAACCCTAAACCCAACTCTAAACCTTACACCCTAAACCCTCAACCCTAAGATCTCAAGCATAAACCCTAAACCTTAAACCAAACACCTTAAATCTTAAACCCTAAAACCTAAACTAAACTTTAAGCCCTAAACCCTAAACTATAAACTATAAACCTTAAATCCCAACTAAAAGATAAACCCTAATCCTTAAAACCTAAACCAAACCCTAAACCCTAAATGAAACCTTAAACCCTAAACCCTAAACTAAACACTAAACCCTAAACTAAACATTAAATCCTAAACTAAACACTAAACCCTTTACCCTAAACCCTATCCTTAAAGCTCTAAACCCTAAGTTAAACATTAAACCATAAACCCTAAAGCCTAAAAACATAAACTAAACCTTAAACTAAACACTAAATGCTAAGCCCTAAACCCTAAACCATAGACTAAATATTAAACCCCAAATTAAACCCTAAGCCTTAAAGTGCAAACCCCAAAATAAACTTTAAGAACTAAACCCTAATCCTTCAACTCTAAACCCAACCATTAACCCTAAACACTAACTTAAAACCTAAACCTTAAACCTAAATTTAAACCCAACCCTAAACCCTAAACCTTAAACCCTCAAGCCTCAATCCTTAACACTCAACCTTAAACTAAACCCTAAATTAAACCCTAAACCTTAAACTCTAAACATAAACCTAAACCTTAATCCCTAAACCCCAAATTATACCCTAAACCCTAAACCCTAAATATTGAACTCTAAACTAGACCATAAAGCCTAAACCCTAAATCTAAAACCCAAGCCCCCAACCCTAACTAAGCCCTAAACCATAAATCCTTAACCCTAAACACTAAAATATAAACCCTAAACCTTAAACCCTAAACCCTAAAGTAAACTCAATCTTAAGCCCTAAACACTTAACCTTAAAATCCTAAACACTAAAGCCTACCCTAAACACTACCTTACTCTAAACCCTAAAAATTAAACTAAACCCTAAACACTAAATACTAAACCCTAAAATACTAAACACTAAACACTAAATAGTAAACCCTAAAATAAAACCTAAACTCTAAATCATAAAACCTTAACCCTAAATATTAAACTAAAACCTAAACCTGAAACTAAACCTTAAATCTTAAAAACTAAACCAAACACTAAACCCTAAACCTTACATTAAACCCTAAACTAAACCCTAAAACCTTAACCAAAAGTTAAACCCTAAAACCTAAACCTTAAACCCAACCATATAACCTAAACCCCAAACTAAACTATAAATCCTAAACTATAGACCTTAAACCCTAAAACCAAAACCTTAAACTAAACTGTAAACCTTAAACAAAATGTAAAACTCAACCCTAAACCCTAAAACAAACCTTAAACTAAACACTAAACCCTAAATCCTAAACTAAAAACTAAACCTTAATCCCTAACTTAAAACCTAAACTAAAACCTAAATCCTAAAGCCTACACTCTAAACTAAACCATAAACCCTATACTAAACCCTAACACCTAAGTCTAAACCCTAAACCCTAAGCCCTAAACCTTAAACCTAATACTAAACCCCCCTAAGCTAAACCCTAAACCTTAAACTAAACCCTAAACCCTAAAATAAACTTTAAACCCTAAACACTAACCTTAAACCCTTAATTTAATCCCAACCCCTAAAAACCTAAATTGCAAACCTTGAACCCTAAATTAAACCCTAAACTTAAAACCCTAAACTAAACCCAATCTTAAACCCTAAAACACTAAACCCAAAACCCCAAACCTTAAATTAAACATTAAAAACCTAAACCCAAGTCCCTAATGTAAACCCTAAACACTAAAATATAAATTGTAAATCCTAAACTATAACCTAACCCTAAACCCTAAAATAAATTTTAAACCTTAAACCCTAAACCAAAAATTAAACCCTAAACCCAAAACTCAAAACCCTAAAACCTAAACCCTAAACCTTAAGCCTTAAACCCTAAACCCTAAACCTAAACCCTAAACTAAACTTTAAACCCTAAACTCTAAAAACCTTAAACCCTAAATTAAACCATAAACCCAAAACCTTAAACTAAACCCTAAACTCTAAAATCTAAAACTAAACCCTAATTCCTATTTCCTAAACCCTAAACCTTAAACCCTAATCCTTAAACCCTAAATTAAACCCTAAAACCTAAACTAAAATATAAACCCTATATAAAACCTTAAATAAACCATAAACCCTAAATACTAAACTAAACCCAATCCTAAACCCTAAATATTAAACCCTAATCCCTAAAATACTAAACCTTAAACCCAAAACTCAAAATTAAACCCTAAAACACTAAATCTTAAACCCTAAACCTTAACCCTAAACTAAACCCTAAATCTTAATCTAGACCCTTACCCTAAATTAAACCCTAAACACTAAACTAAACCCTAAACCTAAACCCTAAACTAAACACTAAACCCTAAACTCTCGAAACCCTAAACCCTAAACCTTAAACTAAACCCTAAACTAAATCCTAAATTAAACCCTAAACTAAAACCTAAAACCTAAACTAGACCCTAAAACCTAAACTAAAATATAAACCCTAAATAAAACCTTAAATAAATCCTAAACCCTAAACTAAACCAAATCTTGAACCCTAAACACTAAACCCTAATCCCTAAAATACTAAACACTAAACCCAAAACCCAAAACTAAACCTAAAACCATAAACACTAACCTTAATATATACTCTAAACCCTAATATAGACCCTAAAACCCAAATCTTAAACCTTAAATTAAACCCTAAAAACTAAAGTAAACCCTAAACCTTAAACCCTAAACCCTAAGTTAATTACCCCATTAGGCAAATGGCCTTCCTTCAACAATAGGTTATAAGGGCATTATTGCATGTACTTCCCTCTTAGCTAATGTATAGCATTCATGGCATGTTCTCACATGATCATGAGCATATTTGAAAACTATTAGCCAGTAATAGCCCATTCTTATGAACTTGTGGGTAGTGGTATTCCCATATGGATGACCATTGCCTATCTTTTGATGTAAGTTTTCTAGAATATCTTTAGCTTCTTCTATAGATACACACCTAAGATAAATTCTTTCATAGTTTTTTCTATACAAGACTCCTTTCTTGATCATGTAATAAGAATATTTGAGCTTCAAAGCTTTATTTCACTCTCTATTGAGTTTTGGGGAACAAGTACTTGTAAGTAAATATTGTATTATATCAATAAACCATTCTCCTTTAGATACTTGAGCTCCACATACCTATTCGACAATAATACATGAATCAGGTTCAATTATGAGTTGAACAATGCCTTGAACCCAAACAATCTTAGTAGGCTTGATCTTTATGTCAAATTCCTACAACTTTTTCATCTAATTACTTTTGGGTTCTCGTAATTCATTTTGTGATAAGGTGAGCTTGACAACAGGATCAAGAAAAATAGCAATAGTCTTATTTTGCAAGATGTAGTGTCAAAATTTCTTTACTACTTTGACAAGAGTGAAGATCTATTTATCAATCATGGAGTACCTAAGTCATACATCCTATAGGTTTGCACTCATGAACATAATTGGATGCTCAGTCTCATCTTTATTTTGTGTTATGATAACAACAATTATATGTTTTGAGGTAAATGGGTACAAGTAAAAATCTTTTGTAAAATCTAGACTAATAAGTATAGGGGCTTGATATATTACATCTTTAATGTCTGGAAAAGACTTTTGGGCTTCAATTATCCTTTCTATTTTAGCATCCTTCTTGAGCATTATATTCAGAGGTCAACAATCTCTACAAATACTCAGATAAACTTCTTTATGAAATTTATCTTTCTAAAGAATGACTTGAGCTCCTTCTTTCCGTTTGGTAATGTAATCTTTGAAATTCCCTAAATTCTATCTAGTTCAATGATGATCCCTTCTTTAGTAATTATGTGTCCTAAGATCTTGCCTTAAATTACTCCAAATATGTTTTTCTTTAGGTTCAATGAGATACCAAATCTTCGACATCTTTCAAAGATTGATTGTAGATGGGCTACATGATCATTCCTATTCTTAGGAAACATAATAAGATCACTTATATAGATGATTATACACTTATATGTTAATCATTTAAATACATGATCCCTAGCTCATTAAAAGGTGGATCCTATGTTTATTAGGCCAAAAGTCATCCTTTATACACATAAGTACCCCACTTTATAGTAGACGTAGTCTTCATCCTATCCTCTGATTATACCAGTACTAGATTATAGCTTAAAAATCCATCCAACAAGAACATCATTTCAGAGCCACTCACTATTTGTATCACCTCATCCAAGGAAGGTAAGGGATAGTTATCTTTTCAAAAGCTTTATTCAAATTCCTAAAATCAACACATAACCTAATCTCATTGCTCTTATTTTTGACTAGGACCAAATTGGCCACCTAAGTAGAATGTTAGATTGGGAAGACTATTCTTGCACTTAGCAACTTTTCCACTTCTCTTTGAATGAGAGGCTCTAGGATATGATTCAATGGTCTCTGTCTCTATCTAAATGGTTTTTGGTCTAGTCTAAATGTAGTTTTATGGGTGATGACCTTAGATTCATAAAACTTCAAGTTTTCATATGTCTAAGCAATCACGTCTATGTATTAAGTGATTAAATCCTTCACTCATTATATTTCTTCTAGGGTGTAACTAAGACCAAAATTAACATAACATAAGCTATGTTTATCACCTAAATTCTCCATTTTAAAGTTAGACTCATCAAATTTTGGTTACCTTAGCTACTGATCTTGAGGATCTATATCGAATGGTATTTCTAAGGAGACCAACCCAGTTAGGAGATGATTCTCTTTAAGCTAGAGAATACCTTCCTTATCCTATTCTTCTTAGTAGAAATGGATAGCTTCTTTATCATCAATGGTTTGGAACTCAAATTACCTCAAATTGTCTAGAAACTAAATTATTTGTTGATCATCATCAAAGACGTCAAAAATTTCTACATTTTTAGAAATAGAAGGATAGGGAAATAACTAAATGGAGAATATCTTTAACTTAGATTCTTATAGAATTTACAAGTTGGTAGTAGTATCAACTAGTGAATTTGTAGCTTGATTTTACTCTCTAGGAACTACTACTATGTTGAAAGTTATAAATCTCTCAATTAGATCCCATGTTCTATGTTTATAAATTTTCAAATAAGACAACTTGCACTGGTATTTATTTCTAACTTAATTGACTACCATCTCTAAGTCTCCAAATACTAATAACTACTTGACATTATTCATGAGTGTAAATTATAATCCCAAAATTAAAGCTTCATATTTAGCCATATTCTTAATAAAAAGGAACTATAACCTATATGTTACCAAGAACTTCTTTCCTTATGGATCAATCAGTTTAATTCCTAAAATTAACACTTGTTTGGATCTAACATCATCAAAGTGTAAATTTCATAGCTGATTGGAGTTTTTAGATTCTAGCTCTTGTATTTGATTTTATGTAGTAAAAGTGTAAATACCAAGGCTAGGAGATTCATACTTTACCTATTCATTATTGAAATTATACTCTATGATATGATATTTCATCCTTAGTTCCCTATAAATCTAGATTTCATTTTCAAGGCCTATCCATGGTATCTAGATGTGAGAGAAGTCTATAGAAAGATATCCATTCAACATTTTAGACTAGTCCCTACTAAGCAATGGTACATAGCCTTTAGGTATGTATAATACAAGGATATCAATATTCATCTAAACTTGTGACTCATATGCTACTTAAATACATACATTAGTCAATTCTACAACTACTGGTACCACCATTTTATCTAATTGTGACACTGTTCTTTTTGAAAGGTTTGGAGTTAGATCAAGATTTTTTGACATATGGAAGTAGGCATAACTATTGATGAGGCTCTAAAATCAATTAAACAATTATGAATATTATTACAAAATGATCTAATAGTGAGCAAAAAGGGTGGAACTTTTGGCTTGATTTTATAGATGACATTAGTGTTAGCAACTTTTTATTTATCTATAGTTTTGTTGGTGCTTTCCATAGGGGTCTTCCCTATGATAAACTTCCATAATAGCTCCTTCTATTAAGTGATATGATCTATTTCATGGAGTGTAATATTTGATTTAATTTTATTCATAAGTTTGATGATGTTGTATCCTCTTTTGCTTTGTTCCTCCTTAATCTGAGGCTGATCATTCCATTTTGGGGGAGGTGTATTGTTTTAAACTCAAGGATTGGGTGAAATGGTTATGATATTTGGAGAAATAGAATTTGTAAAGGGCTAGCCATTACTTAGATTGAAACCACCTTTTTAGAATTGTTGGAAAACATCAATCTAATCGATGTTATCCTATGGTATGTTATCATCATCACATGGAGAAGGAAACTCATGATTCTTAAAGAACATGATAGTGCTTAAAGGGAAAAAATCCTAGTGGGATTGTATTGTATTATACATCTAGTCTTATCTTGCTACTTCTCTTTGAAAGGTTTCAATTGATATAAATAATTCAACATAATCAATATCAACATGTTGAGAAGTATTATGGATTCTATACTAGTTAGGTAGATTCATCTCTACCATTGTTGATATTTAGAAGTTTTATTGGCTACTTTATGTTGTTTTTAGGCCTATTAAATGGTCTATTATACCTCTAGAATATAGAATTATGATTACCAATTGGGCCATTAGCATTGCCCATCTTTATTTGCATGCTAAGGAAGTCATTACTTAACTTTTGAACCATCTTTTGAATGACATCCAACTACACCTTGATAAAGTTAATGCCCTGAAGAATAGTATTAAAAACATGGCCAATCATTGATTCTATTTGTAATCATTGCCTTGTGCATGGTTTTTCAAGAAACTATAATTTAGCTATGTTGTCTATGTTAGAGGAGATAGTATGTATAACTAGTTTTGATTAAACACAATAATGTTCTAATTTACATGTGGTACTATATTTAATTCTAGGAATCCATTGTTGAAGTTAGGTGTGCTAGGCACCTATGAATTAACCTACCTATCAATGCTGATGGCCTTTTTGTATGCTAATAATAAGTTGGTGGAAATAACTTATCTTCTTAGGAAAACCATAATAATTGGATCCAAAACATTCATGTACATCTCCAATGCTAATGCTCCTTTTGGTTTATACCTTGGGCTTAACCATGTATACATATTTTGAAATCTTGCATTAAAATCACTGTTTGGCTTATTAGGCTCCATATTCACATTGGTAAAGTTTTGATATATTAAATTGGGGATGGTTACCTATCTAAATTATGAAATAAAAGTTCCTTGAAATACATTCTAAGAATTGATGGAATTTTATGTTAGATTTAGATACCAATCATAAGTAACATCCATTAGTATAAAAGGGAAAATCTTGCATGTAACATTTGATGTGTTCCTCTATTATTCTTACTCTTGAAGGAGAGAAAGATGGAAACTAATTTTTAGGATTCTTAGGTAGGTCATGCACATCTCCCAAAATGGAAATAATAGATCCAATCAACCAATGTGGCTGAGTCATGGGGTGATTAATAGGGGAAGTAATGCTTACTAGGGAAGGTGTCTTGGGTCTATTAGGAATAGGTGGTAAGACTCTAGGTCTCCTATGATTTGATAAGGGTGAGATTAGAAGACCAACCTATGAACTAGATCTGGTTACTCTCTTGGGTGACTCTAGTGCAACTCTATGTAGAAACTAACATCTTTTATTAAAGGTGATAGGCCCTCCTTATAGTGCTAGAAAAACTATGTTGATTTGTGTTTTTTTGCACACCAGTATCATAATGAGGTAACCTTTAAAATTTTAGGATCTTAATGGACGTGAACTCTACTCCAAGGCATGATTTTTAGGTATGTGATCTTAACAATCAGGTGATGAAAGAATAGGAAGGGAATGTAGGTTGTTAACAAAGTTTGTGGACAGAGGGGTGGTATCTAAAAAGGGAGTAATATCTAGATGATTTTATGGCTAGATGGTTACTAATCTAGAGTGGGTAGGTATAAAAATAAACTCAAAATAGAGGGAAAGATAGAGTAGAAAAAAAAGGTCATGTGACATTAGGAATCACTTCTCTGTCTAGTTTCTAAGTGGACAACTACTTTCAAAACCTATTCCTATTGCTATAAGCTATTACACACACATAGTCAGACATGGTTAATTAGTCTAGAATAGTATTGATATAGGAAACTCACATGCCGTAATAAAAGGTTGCTCCTTTTAGAGAAGCTATTTCACAATATGAATAAAGAGATTATGGATTGGGCTTAGTGAGGTATCTGATAGAGCTATTATACACAAAAAACTGTATCGAATGAAATCATCTCTACACACCTAAAAATATGAATCAATCAACTTAATTGCCAATAATTAATATAATTTACTAATCCTTCAATAGATGTTGCATATCTAAGACTAACATATCAATCAAGACAAGAAAAAAAAACCCTTCACATATTTTACACACTAAGATTTATTGAATAATAAAACCAAAATAAATAAGCCTAATTACATAAAAATTGGAAAGAAAATACACAAACATGAGTTGACAATCAAATTGCTTATGCTCTTGTATATTGAAAATTCTCTAACCCTTAAAAAATATGGGTTACATGTGTTTAAATAGACTTTGGGAATGGGTAATCTCATCCTCCAAGAACATGAAAAATACATCAAATGTCATATTTAGAACTTTAGTTCTAACTATGGTAAAAAAATGTATACAATTATCTTTAAATTGTTAATAGTTTAAGTTAGCCTTCACAAAATCATGAAATGTGTGCATGTTTAAAAAATGAATTAGGTAACTTTTAAAATATTATTCAAACCATAAGAAGATTATAAATAAATAATATACACCACTATAGAATGTACATGTAACAAAACTTGGCCTTTTATGTCTATGTTGACATTTGTATGGCTGCATGGAATTTATTTGGAGTAGTAATTGTAGCTATTAATGTAGAATTAGAAGTGGTATCTCGAGTCTATTTATATTTTTCTTTTATTTTGAACTAGAATTTATGTGACACATCATGTTGTAGTCTAATTATGTCCAAGTTTAAAAGAGGGTTTATACACCCTGACAACCTATTGTAGGAGCTTTACATGTTCTAATTTCATCATTTGGAAGTTGATTTTGAAGATCTAAAATTCATTCACCTTTTTCCTAACAAATATCAATCTTTCCTTGATGTCTTCTAATGGTAACCCTTGTAAAATTTGTTTGGAATTGTTTGAGGACTCTTGAATAAGTTGATAAAAGTTCATCTTATTGATCAACTTTCTTGTAGCATCTTTCACTTTTGACAGTTTTAAATCATTCAAACTTGGTAAAATAAGGGCCTCATGATCTTTTTACTTGGGGAACAATGCCCTAGTAGCTATTACCAATATCCTAACCTTTTCTATCCTAATGACCACCATGTTGAGGGCATTATATGCCTCTAATGGTGTCATTAGATCCAAATGGCTATAAGCCTTATTAGTTGTGTAAATAATTAATAATTTGAGATTATTCCCATATACTTTTAAATAATTAAATAATTTATGAGTGCTAGTAATATGGGAGGCTAATTCATCTTACATAAAATCTAGTACCTCTAAAGAATTGTAGCATTTTGATGCTGCCTCTTGCACCTTAACTTCATTGCCTACTAGGATATGCACTATCTTTTGTTTTTGTTTTATTTTCTCTAATTCTACCTCAAGTTCTTGTCTCGCTAGCTCTATGCCTTCATAAATTTCCACCATGGCATCCTTATGTACCTTGACTAGAGACTTTAAGTTTTCATTATAAGGGGATTTCCCTAATTATCTATTTTGCATTTTGGTCAAGGAAAAGACCTCTTGCCTCTCTTCTATAATTATTTTTACCAACATCTTATTATAACTTACTCTTTATTACTCTTTAATACTCCCAAATGGCTTGTCAAATAATGTTGTAATGGATGGGAGATCTATTATTTTAAAGCTAGGTATTTGAGAAGTTTTAGATTTTAAATCAATGGCCTACAAAAGAAATATTAACTAGTTAGGGTTTATCTCCTTTGTGGTTTTGACCACAACCTCTTATTCAACATTATCTATTGGTTGTTTTTTCATTTTTTCCTTGAGGATTATGTCAGGCAAGGAAGGCCAAATAATCTTTGACCAATCCAAACCTTCATAGTAGGGGAGTGGATGGACTGTGATAACTTGTTTTTCCTTCTTCACCTTTTTTGAGCTAGTGACAATGGTTTCTCAGGATAAAGTGTAGATGACATGGGTAGGGTGATTTGGGTAGATGAGACATGGATTTGGGGAGTTTCCATCGTGGTTTTAATCTTCCTAGATGTCATTTTCCTCTTCAAAGATCTAACTGTGGCAATGCTAGAAGTAGCCATGATGGAAGTGGATGGATCAATGGTGGAAGATAAATCAATAGCGATGGAAGATAGAGAAACAATAGAAGATTTCTCAATTTTTGGAGTGATTAGAGGGATATGTAAGAGAGAGGAAGAGTTTAATAGATCATCAAGGGTGGAAGTGACAATTTCCACCTTAGGAGTTTTTAGCATAGATGAAATTAGCATTGATCTAAAAATAAAAATAAAAGAAGAGAGTGAGGAAGTGGTCTCAAAAGGTAAAGCCTTTTTACCTATGGTGCCCTACTGGTTGGTGATTTACCCTTTTTGGATGAAAGGCTAAGTGCCTTGTCTATCTCTATTTCTATATCTTCTTCAAGATCTTCTTCTTCTTCCTCCACTTCTACTTATTGAAGTATTTCATGCAAGCTTTGTGATTGCTTAGTTATATGACTACCTATAAGGAGGGTCCTAGGCTTCCTCTTATAGTAAATGATAGTCTTAGGCTATGAGGAAGAGCCTTGATAAGCTAAGGTAATAGATTTATCTATAGCTACCCTTAAAGATGTAAACTCTTATACCTATAGGGTAGCTATAGGCATTTAAATTTAGGGGATGAACCTTATATCTATTGATCATGATCACCATGTAATTAGGATACAATAAATAATCACCTCTTCTAGATAGTGTCTTCACTATACTCTATTTAACTCTAGGCATTATAGATCTATGGATTGCTTTCCAGACTTGAGGATAGACATCCTAAGCAATACAAACTATGTTCTTTGTATAATCTTAAATTTTCAAAAATTAAAAGTAATCATATATGTGATTATTGATAGAGTCATAGCCAAGTTCCAAATCTTGCCAAGGACTCTTTATATTGTGTCGATTACAACAACTAGAAGATATGACATCATATATAAGTGGCCCACCAGAGTGGGCTTATTGCTCTTTTGTATGACCTACTATCTTAGTTTTTAGCTCATAATTTTTCTCAAAGTAAATTAAGCATAATTGGTTAGTAATATTTAATAATGGTACTTATCCAAATTGAAGAAATGAATACTAGGAATGTTGTAGAACATATTACATAATGTCATCCCAATCTACACTCTCATCCTAAATTTGTTGATAGGGGTGGTATTTTAAAATTTATACTTCATGGTTTCCTTAGGGAAAATACATGAAGTCAACACCTTTTCCATTGAATTGTCTTGATTCCATGATACCAATCTATGTTTGTCAAAATATGCATCTAGAGCTGGTAATGATAAATACCTCTAAAAATTGGATTTAGAGATGTATGCCATGATATTTTGGTTATCCATATGGTAAAAAAAGCATCCTACATAACCTTCCCAATGAAGAATAAGTCTCATAGGAGGTTGATGTAGGGCATCACCTTAGGCTTGGCCACAACCAAAATGCAATGATTATCTCTTAAGTGAGAACAAGTTTATAATGAATAATCATTACAAGGGAGAGATATTTCCATCTAATAAAAATATGTTGATAGAATCAACAAGATCTCATAATTTATATTAGTTATCATACTTGTTAAAAATGGTGGCATCATAAACTATATCCATGAATTCTATTGAGTCCTTGATAGAAAATGGTGATGGTAGACATGCTCCCCTAAATGCCATAAATGAAGATTCCATTACAATTATGTGTAATGCTTTTATTCTTCTCTACATATTCTATAAACAATTATCCTTTACATTAGCCACTTGTTCCCTTGTAAAAATCTCATAGGTAGTTAGGGTTTTTCAGTGTGTAGGATAGTAGTCCAACTCAAGTTCATTTTCAAATAATGAATAATTTAATGGATGCACATCACGTATGTAGATTTTAGAATTCAATTCAA
Source organism: Torreya grandis (assembly GCA_037957365.1). Lineage (NCBI taxonomy): Eukaryota > Viridiplantae > Streptophyta > Pinopsida > Cupressales > Taxaceae > Torreya > Torreya grandis. The sequence continues at coordinate 836,882 of JARHVA010000264.1, read as the reverse complement.
GTTCGTGAATTATAAATTTCTAATGTTCACCAATTTTTTATTTTCTACATAGTTCAAATCTCATTATTTTAGTTGGTGGGTAGCATTAGCAAATATTAGGAATTATTTTGCTTTATTTGCTAAGTATAGTGAGCTTTCAACATTCAAGAGTTAGGAATCAAATTTTGTGTTGGGAATAACATTTAAAAAGATCTGAATAAATCTTGTAAACACAAATATCAAAGACCAAAATCTTTTGGATAAAATGTATGAACAAAATGACTATTTTGGATAATTTGTCTTATAAAAGAAACCCAAAGACCAAATCTATTTGGAGGAAAAGTTTTGAATAAAAAGTATGAAGACCAAATTTTTGATAAAATATAAGTCATTTAAAACAATTTTTTTGAATAAAATGTACACTTTAAAAATTTTGAAGACCAAATATATTTAGAAAAAAATTGAAAAGACCAAAAAATCCTTAGAAGAAGGCCCAAGCAAAATGTCTAAAAACCAAATCCCAAATATAATTACTCTGAATAAAACCAAGTATAGGAAAAAAAACCCAATGAAAAAATTCTGAATAAGTCTTTCACACATAAAGTTTGAATAAAAAACCCAAAGACCAAATCTATTGGATAAAATGTCTGAATAAAATTCCTAAACAAAAATCCCAATGAATAAGACCCAAATAAGGTTCTCTAAATAAACTAAGTTCTAAGAAACCTACATAGCTCAAAAAATCCCCCAAAAGGCATTAATATGAGTTAGTATATAAAATTTATAATAACATGCTTAGTGTAAAGACTAAGGAACAATTTAAAAAATGTAACTTTCATAGATAAAAATAGAAGAAGGCTCAATAAACAAGGCCAAAATCTAAAAAAAAGTGGGTACTTATTTCTTCAATAAGAAAAGGGGGATTTTGGGTACAACACCTCCCTTAAATTTTCAAGAACTTAAGAAATTATTATCACTATGTATACCTTACATTCATGCTTATTACTTTCCATCATGACATGATCAAATTTTTCTTTGTTGGTTCCATGGCAACATTAGTCATTCCTATGAGACATTTTGTGCCCTCTAGAAATTTGATGTGGATCTCATGTTTGGGGGAAACTTTAATCATGATAATATTAATAAATAATGTCATTAATAACATATAAAATATTCTTAAAACTAATCTAAATCTCAAAATAAAAATATCAAAAACCCCTTATAACATCTAATCCCAGTATAAAAATTTATAATGAATACATTATGCTATTGATGATGGTTATGATAATTATTACACTAGATCTCAATATGTAAATATATACAATGTTAACTACCAATGTAAGGAATATCATAAAGACCCATTACCAATCTTAATAATTCTTTACTCTTAAAAAATGCTTCTGCAGGACACCACTACTACCACTTCTTATTATTTTACACATAGTGATGAGCCTGGTTCACCACTAGAGCTTTAACTTAGCATGTAAAATCTCACTTGTAATTTAATTCCTAAATTAAACCTTATAAATCAGCCTAAGTATTTATATGGATCTTATCCAAAATCATAACGCATCTTCCTAGATGAGCTTTACTCCATGCCTTAAAATATTCAATTAATGGGACCTTTGAATACATCACCATATCATCATAAATTTATTATGAAACAATTTTAAGATAGAGATACATCACCATCTAGTAATAAATAACCACATTTTCAAAAATTTGAAGCTCCCACACCTACATAAGTTCATGTCATTCAAACCATCTCTCATCCTCCTCATAATAAACTTTCCATATAATTTCCTAAGGATGACATGATTAATGATGACATTTATTTTGGATTTGATGATCCACCTATATTAATTAAAATCATAATTAATGATACTATCAAAAGGAAATTTTTAGTGGATCAAAGTTCATAATCAAACCTCCCTTTGGTTAATCTAATAAACTAATTATTCTAAAGATGACCATAAATAAATTAGACTTATTTGTCATTGATTCAAAAAGATCAAACAAACCCTTTTGGTTACATTTTAATCCCTCTTACTATTGGACCCAAAATAATTGCACCAATTTTATGGTATTAGATATTTCAAATCTTATATTATTATTTTAGGCCATCCTTGGACTCATCAAATGAGAGTTATTTCTTATTCTAGTAGGTAATGCATTAAGTTCAACAATTATGGTAAGTTCTATAAACATGAAGCTTATCTTAACCCATGAGATCTCAAATTTCCCAATATAAAGTCTCAATATCACATCCTATCCATTACTCACATTTATAGTCACCCTCTTCTAAGATCATCAATATGCATCATAATTATCATGCAACTCCTACTGACTTTGACTTTGATGAACCCAATGAACTTAAAACCATTTATAAAATTTTCAAATCACCTCCTTACATAGTGAAAAGGATTCCTCCATATCTCATTGCATGAGATAGGACATTTCTTTGATCAATGATGATATTGATATCCCACCTCCTTTAAATGATAACAAATAATCCTATATAGCATATGATTTCACATGAAATGAATTTTAGGTGGACATACCTTCTTTGATGTTTTGTTAATTTCCCCATGCAAATTTATTTATAAAGGTATATCTACTAAAGATACTCCTTATGAAAATTATCATCACCTTACACATGCTTGTAATATTTCTCCATCCTATGAAATTTATTACATCATTTACCAAGATCAATTAAGGAACTTGGATGTGCTTAATTACTAAAAACATCTTACTGATATTTATGCCTTTAATTGAGATGTCCATTTAGTTCATATATATCATTATTATTCTAGTGATCAAGATGATAAATTTTAACATGAAGGCTATGTTTCCTCTATTAATCCACCATTGTAAAACACTATGTGGGTTTTTCATGAAATTTCTTAATTTCCCAACACTTATGATTATATTGGCCAACCCAATATAGTTTACAAACTTTCTAAACTATATTGGGTTGGCCAATACACTTCATATTAGTTATATTATATGGGACTATATTAGACATGTTGATACCATCCAAAGAAACTCAAACACATCTCCCAAAGACCCTATAATTAGCACAAACTCCAAAAACATTACATGAGATAGATCCACTTATAAATTGAAATAAAAGATAATAATATTATTGATCTTGAGGTTGTTGTCGAATATTATGGCCTAATACTTGTTCTTTCTAGTGAAAAATCCATTTTATGACTCCTTCAAAATAACCTCAACTTCCATGACAACATAATAAACTTGGTCACTTTGAGAATAATTATCTTTGATTCAATAATTATGTTTTTAATTTTAATTCTAATTATGATCCCATTTCAAAGCTTCCTCTTACACCATATGATTATTAATATGTAAATTCAATGCTTATCAAGGAAACTCAAAAAATCAAATTCAATAAATATAGAAATCGTCAATCCATCCTTATCTCTAAGGATATATGCTGAAGAGAAGAATAATTTTATCTTATTTTTTTACAAATATTGTGAATTATTTTCTTAGATATATGAAGATATGTTTGGTATTAACCTAATTATTGGTGTCCATAACATAATTACCTATCAGGATGTGAAACCTATTTACCAAAAGTAATGAAACTTCCCTCCTATAATTTTTAACCTTTTTCACAAATAATTCATTATGATCATAGATGTTAAGTTTATAAAACCCATAGATTACTCTAAATATGTCTCCAACATAGTACCCATCCATAATGAACTCATTGCAGTCATTCACATTTGTATCTAATTTATTTATCTTGAATTAACTTTCCCTAATGAAAATTTCCTCTAACTTCCATAGATTCCATTATTAATTCCATAGCTGGCTATGAGATGTTTTCACTCATATATGGTTTTTCAAGATACAAAAAAATTCACATCACTTTCAAGGATAAAATTAATACTAATGTTAATAATGAGTGGGGTAAATATTAATAGCTTAAGATAATTTTTGTCCTTAAAAATGATAGGTCAACTTACCACCATGAAATAACCCACATCTTTCATGATCTCATATTAAAAATATTAAAAACTATGTGTATAACCTTATATCTAAATCCAATCACCACAAAAATAATATTCATGGCTTAACTATCATCTTTTATCACCTTATTAAATTCAAAGTTAGGCTTAACCTTGATAAATGTGTCTTTGGTGCTACCTCTATATATATTTTAGGATTCTTGGTTTTACAATATCCTTCTAAGATAAAATCTATTATTGACATGCCTATACCTTGATCCATTCTTTATATATGAAATTATATTGGGAAACTCTGGGAATCTATAGATTTTTCCCTTAGTTGGATTACCATACATATTTAGTAAAATCCCTTCCCAATAGGTGTTAATCTTGAATAAATCAATGATTTTAAACAAGCCTTTGATAACATGAAGAAATCATTAATTTAACATCCTATTTTATGACCAAATTCCATCATCCACTCTCTCATCTTGTTCACATCATCTACCCCTATCTTAGTTGGGGTAATTATTGCATAATAAGATGAGTCCAATAAGTAATATGTTATTTACTATATCAAGTACACTTTGATAAATTATGAGATATATTGAACTAAGTTGGAGAATGAATACCTTAAAATATATTTTTTTGATGAAAAAATTGAAAACTACTTATTTGATTAGACCACCTATGTCATCATCTATTTAGACCCCCTTCAACATTTATTATAAAAGGATTTATTTATTAGAGATCACATATACAAGTGGGTGGTACCCTTGATGGAATTTAACCTTAAGATTATTACTCAAAAATAAATCAATGGTAAATTGATCATTGATCAACTTGATGCCATACCTATACCAGCTTATTAACACCTTCAAAATACTCTTCTAGATGAGTATGTCCTCTTGATTAATGAAATTAATAAATATATTTCCATTAAAGATCAATTCCATAATTTAAAAGCTAATCTAAATATTGAGGACCTTAAATAATCTAAAATGTTATCTATTAAGTCTAAAATATATATGAAATATACCTTAGAATAAATACTTGAGGTCACCATTGATTTTCACAAGGATACTTGGACACTCCATTTTGATGGAGCCTAGTGGCTTTAGGGATTTAGGGAAGGATGTTTGCTCTCTAAAACTTATAGAAATTTAATTATTATATATTTTTAATTGACCTTATATGTTAATAAAAACATGTCTAAATACAATCTTTCATCCTTTAGATGTAAGACACATTGATTTATACATTTTCTACTTACATGTTTTAGGTGATTTATAGTTTATATGACAAAAAATAAATGGCACATAATAATGTAAAAACATAAAACCTAAATAATATCATGATATTAATACTACTCTTGATAAATATTTTATGTATTTCATCATTAAGGCAATCCCATGAGATAATAATTCTATAGTAAACTCTCTTGCCTTATTAGTTTCCCTCTTTCACCCTGATTAACCACCACATGATATATAGTTTCTTATCCACATCATGAAGTGTCCATGTAACTTAGAAAATAAGGATGATTCTTTAATTTTCCACATCAAAGGTGTCATTACTTGACAAATATTATGGTGTAATGACATCATCTATTTTATATAACATCCTACTTATCCTCCCAAGGATGATGCCTATAGAAAGCTTTTAAAATTTATTATTAGAATAATATCTTTTACTATTGTAATGATGAAGACACCTTGATCCATTTTTTTATTAAATAATAAGTTCCTTATCTTCTTGAGAAATCACATGGATGCATTTTTAGTGGCCATTACAGTGGACATGATTTAGCCCATAAATGTAAACTTATGGGTTATTACCATAATTTTTGTAAATAAGTGCAACCCTTTCCAATTTCATGATGATATTATGAATTATCCTCTAACTAATATTTATACCCTTGAAGCTCCCTCACCATTCTCTATGTGGGTATTAACTCTCATTAGCAAGTTAACTCAATCACAAGATGGCAATGTCTTTGTTATTAAAACAACCACATACTTTACCAAATGGGTAAAATATATGCCATTTGTTAATTTTATAGAAGTCACTATCTTAAAATTCATTCTTAATTAGATCACATGTCATTTTAGGATTCCTCACACCATTATATATGATAATGGTAGGAATTTAAAAAATAATGACACTAAATAAATTTGTGTGAAATTCAAATTTACACACAAATTTTCCACACCTTATCACCCTCAATTTAATGGAAAAGCTGAAGCCACTAAAATAACATAATAATATTTAAAAAAATAATATTAACTATTCTCATCACCATAGGTTAGGCTTAAGGGAAAGCATAATCCTTGAGGATTAGTCCAACTCATCCTGAAGCTATGTGCCTAAGTGTGAACCAGGCCATTGGGTCCACATCAGTGTTAATGTAAACCAAAAAATGTAGGACACCTCATATATTAATGAAAATTAATTAATATCATTTATATTTGCATCTTTAACTTTATCCTACACTTTGGGCCTATCGTACTAGTGCTCATACTACCACAAAGCACATGCATTTTATCTATTCTATGGATTTAACGTTATCTTACCACTAGATGTGGAGTTAAATTATTTATGAATTTACCTTCATGGAATAATTTATGATAAATATATATGTAAAACATGAATTCAAACTTTAGACTTACTTGATGAGAAATGCATGAATGCTCTCCAACATGATTTTTATCAAAAAGATTTAATTTATAAGCAACATAATAATAAATTCAAAATATGTCCTTTTGATGTCAGAAACTTGGAATTAAAATAAGACTACACTAATGACAAAGAGGGAAATTATGGAAAAAGTAATGAGGTCCTTACCTTGTCAAGAAAATCCTTGTTCCTAACAACTATAGATTGTAGAAAAATGAGGGACACATCTTCAAGGAATTGGCTAGTGCTTAGTTCTTGAAGAAGTATTTTTGTTGACTTATGTTATTATAGGTTTCCATTTATTTATGATTTTCCATGAAGAAGTATTTTTATTGACCTATGTTCTTCTAAGTTTTCATTTATTTGTGTTATTCCATTTCCTGTACATGTTACTTGCATGCTTATAATTATTTTATATTTTGTTGAGCTACCTAATATTCATTATAGGTTCTAATTTGACTATTTTATATTTCATATTAGATTTTATTTCATTTCACACCTCCAAGTTTATTTTTCATTAGCCATAGTACCTATTTTTGGTCCTTAGGTATTTTATAATTTTTGCACCTCTTGGTTTTTCAATTTGTGAGCTACATGGTAAGAACTAGGGAATCAACTATGCCATCCTCAAAAATACCCATCTTATTAATCTTTATTCATACACTAATATTATATATTTTGTATACCATTATTTACATTGTGAATATTTGATATCTTTTATCATTATGTACACCCTATGGATTTTTATATATTTTCTATGCTTCATAGCTTTATCATTTGTATGATTTATATATTTATTTTACTTACATATCTCATATTTTTAGTTTTTAAGCTACATGGTAATAAATTAGGAATAAAATAGGTCCTCATAAATTTATTTCATATTTATTCATTTTTAACATGGATTGATTTTCTTCCAACATTAGCTAAGTGTCTTCCTATAAAGATGAGGCAATGTCTAAGAGTAGTTTTTTCTCACTTAGAGTTAGTCATATTATTTTATCATAAAGCTATATAAGTATATATAAATGTATTTCATCCATATATTACCCTCTCTTATGATGATGTCTCAACCTAACTATTATTGTATCATCTACCATTATAGTTTCTTATGATTATGGAAACATAATCATTATATGTTATCTTCCTTAATCTCTCTATTCTCCATTTCCTTTTGGGATCACCAAGGTTAGTTTCAATATTGATCTCTTTTATAATTTGAAAGTGTAGGAGTTTTAAGACACCATGGTATTTAAATTCTCCTCTCTAACACATAAGTATGAGATCTCTTGTGTTAGTCTTCTTTATCACCCATGGTTAGTTTTTCCAAATCAGTATGGTGGAGGAAAATATAAAAAATCCAAGAGTTAAAATTCATATCCTAATAAAATTAAATGTTAAAAGGAAAAATATATCATAAAAGTTTGATCACATCAAAAGATGTGATAATTTTGGCATAGCTCCTATTATAGTCATATCTCAAACTTAAAAGTTGGAATAATGATAGAGTTGAGGTACATTAGGGTGTAGTAGACTCATATAAAAGATCCCATTATGCATTATAGTGCCACCCATTTCCTCACGTAAGTATTCAATCTACATAGTAGACTAAGTATTCTATAAGAAGTGATAAGGAGTGGGGAACACATTATAAGAAGGTAGTATCATTTTATTTTTCATGAATGATAGCCTTCATAGGTTGATATTTATATTTCACTAGTTATACTAAGCTTTTGTTTTCTAAGTGGGTTCTTTAGGGCCATTGATATTAAAATAGCTTAGTGTTTATAACTTTATTTGAGAGTCTTATTTCTGATAAAGACTATGTTTTGACATAGAGATGCCCTATTTTATTTCTCTCTACTTTCCCCCTTAATAGGAAGGGTTATTCATAAATATCCATCATCATATTTACTTCCTATTCTTAATTTTATTTTATATATGTTAGCATTTTGACAATTTTAAATTTTCCATATTTAGAATAAAAGCTACATCTTTGAGTTGTGGCCAAATGTTTTCTTGGCCATTAACTTATATTTATAAGATTTATATTTATCATGTTTCTAACCTTAAGTTTTATATTCAAATTTTAAATTCCATATGATCTCATTTTTCCCTTTCATGCTTCACCCTTTTCATAATCCATTTGGTTTGATTTTTACTTTTTCACATCTTTTTTTGAGTTAAATTTCTAACACGGATATTAATACTAGAATTTGAAAATTATTTGTGTCCTTTGTTTGATTTTGGTTTTCAATCATATTATTTTGGATACATTTATTAGGGTTTTTGGTCCTTTAGTATCCCTAACTTAACAAATCACTAATTTTCCCTTGTTTATTATCTATTTCCTTTGATCTTTTGGTTATAACCTAGCCTTATAGATATTGGATTTCCAATTTATACTAATTTTCCAATAATTTCCAAGATTTTTTAATTTACATCCATTTAATGACCATCCTACATATGTGAAAATTGATCTTACCCATTTTTAACCTTGTATCCCTAGGGCTTTTCATATGTATTTTATACAACATCCATTATCAAGACTAGGGTATTTATATGCATAGTTTATGAAAAAAGGTAAGTCATGGTATGTATATGTTACTTTTAGTTATTGTCTTATCATAAGTTCTTTTAACATTTATTTTTAGTCATGGTCTTTTATGTTACTATTTATCTATCCCAAAACACCATCTCACATTACACTATTGTGACATGTGATGAGATTTGGGTGGGGCATATGTATACACATGATAAATTTAAATTTAATACTCTACTGATAGATTATCTTGCAAGGGATTATTAGTGCATCAATATTCTTGAGTGGATGCCTAAAAGGGTACATCAGAAATGGGGTGGGATCAACTTATGGTAATTTTTGAGATATGTTTTCATAATTTTATGTCATACCTTCATTACTATCAGTATAAATTCCTTTAAGTATATTTTAATCTTACCTCTCTATCTACTTTCCATTAAGTATTAATAGCTACCCTATATTCTTATCGTATCAAATAGACTACTATTATTTCTTCTATACTTATATTTTCCTAAACTATATCTACTTGGCTAATACAATTATGTGTCATGTATCTATTAATTATACTATATTATCCTAACCAATATAATTATATTTCATTGAACATCTTTTCAACTATATTATTCTAGCTACTATTATCAACTTAGAGTTCATGTTTAGTTTTTTATATTAGATTAATATATATAGGGTTCATATTTAATTAATAAAACATATAACACACTCATATAATTTTATTACACTCGTATTTATTCTCTTAATTAGTAGAAATATGAGCTATAGGTTTATAGTCTTATGTTCGAGGTTTATTATTGCTTATGATCTTTGAAGCTCAATAAGAGGAGTCATGTTTAGGAGGTGTCCCAATATTTTAAGTCCCAAACTAAGGATATATATGTATTATTATTACCATTTGAGTCTTCAACCTAAAATATAGATTATAAAAGTATCTTTATCCTTACTCTCTTGCCTATATTTACTTAGAATATTTGATATTGCTTTTGTCATCAATATTGTAGATGTGTTATTTTTCCTTGCTTATGTTCCTCATTATACTCAATAAGTTGGTATAGTTATAGGGATGGTTAGGATTTCCATTTATCAAATTTGGTTTCATATACCACCAATTTATTAACCATTAAATCACTAAGTATCTTATTTTTAGTTTAGTACTTATAGCTATCTTGGATTAAGCTTATCATTTTTCTTCAGCTCATTGCATGTAGTATACTTATTATATATCCTTGGAACACTCCTTTACAATAATTAATATATATTAAGCCCTAATAATAGATATAACATATGTTATATACTTTATAATTGGAACCATTTCCTCTTAAAATTTGAGTTTATATTACCCTCTACTAGGTCTATGGTAATTCTAGTTCCTTCCCCACTCTTCCAAGTATGATCAAGCTATATTATTATGGCCTTTTTTGTATCCTAGTCTATTTAGAGAAAGAAAGAATATTAAAAATCATATTATCTTGTGCATAAACAAAAAAAACATGAAAATTTAAAAGTATATTATTATCTATATAAATTGATGATAAGTAATTTATGAAATAATTAAAATTATAAATTATAAATGAATACACCTAGTGGTATGTGAAATATGTTTCCACCTCTATAGATTCTCTAAATATGTAAGATATTAATTATAAATCTCTAATGTGTATAATTTTCCATGATAATCTATGTTATGTGCCTCTTAACTAAATAATCAATTAATTGTAGCATATCATGTGGATCACTTCTTGATAAAATAGAGGAATAAATGATGATTGCATCCAACTATGTGGGGGAAATTTTCATATAGCTATATTTTGTGTAAATAATAATGTATTTGAATTAGAATAATGAATAATGTTCCCCCATTTTGAGGTGTGTGACAACCTACATATCCTCATATAAAAAAAATATTACACATATCATGTGTAAAATAAATAAAATCATAAGTTGATGTAATCATGTAAAGTTAATTTATCACATGCCGAAGTATAAGTATAAAAATATTACTCAAGAAATTAAAATTAATAAATATCTAAAAAATATAATAAATTGATTCCCCTACATTAAAAAATGGATAAGTATCAAGGGTGAAAATTATATGCCCAAATGTAAATAAGATGTAATCAATGAAGTAAACCAATAGTATGCATTAATGAGGATAATATATAATTAATGAAGGAAAAATAAATAATATACCTCAATGTAATCATGGGTTTATCATGACCCTACTAGGAAATATATATACAATAAAACATAGCTATAATATGCCTAAATAAATGTATGTAAAATACCATGCGAATGTAGGTAAATCATATAAGCAAGTAAGATTTAGTGTGCATGATATAAATCATATCACCAATAATCATAAATAAAATTATATAAAGTAATCACATAATAAATACAAACACAAAACAACCATATTACACTCAAAATAAATTGATAAATTAATAATACATGTAGAGTATACAAGTCAAGAAATATAGCATAGAGTAAACAAGTTACACAATAGAAAAATAAGACAATGTTTCATAGAGTGAAGAAGTTAAAAAATGTAAATAAATTAAAAAATTAATCAAATTATTATATAAAAGATGTTATTTTTTTGTATAAAAGTTTATTATTGATAAATAACCTAAGCAAGATAAGATAAAATAGATGCACAATGGATATTATTGATACACAACTTGAAATAAAAAATAATCTACCTTATGGACTCTAACATAAAAAATAAATAAATAAAAAGTATTGAAAAAATAAAAATATGAAAATTAAGAGAAAATAATTAAGTGACCACACCTTGGTAGAATATTGGGATTCTAGAACTACATTTGGGATGCATAGGTCTTTGTTGCACTCTATGTGAAATATAGAAGCCTTCTTATTTAATGATTGTTTTAGTTCCTAAATTATGAAAATAAATGTATCTAAGATATATTCAACCACCAAATATTCACTAACTATGTTTCCACTAAATATATTTTTGGGCACCGAATCTATATTGCAATCAGTTTTTAATTCTTGCATTTTTTGACATGTGTGCAAAGTGATGTTGTATAGTTATGTACATTCACCCTTAAAATTTTAAAGATATAATTTTTTGATTTATATTATTTAAAATTTTTGACCTCATCTATCACAAATTAAAGAGGATAAATAAAAGGGTTAACTATATTAGTAAACTATCAAGGAGTTATAAATACTATCCCACATTTTAAAAATCAAACCCTATTTAATTTTAGTGAAATTTGAATGTATATTTTTAGTAAGAGATATCATTTTATCTTCCTAAGTGAAGCTAAAAATACATGAAAAAAATTATTATCAATATTTTTGTATAAAATTTAGCTAAACCTTGATGCAAGTTGTATGCAATGAGAAATCTAGCATAGTTACAAATCAATCCTATCTCAAAGAAGATAGATTCTACTTATATTTATGATTGGGGACACATTAGATAATCAAGGTCATGACCAATATTTTGTGGCAAAAAGTGGGGGTTAGTAAACATAAAAGTAAAACATTCATAAGAGAATATTAATTAAGATATGTATATGCAATACCATAATGCATGGAGAGAGAGAATATTATTCAAAATCCATTACTTATGCTGCTTATATCTACTAAAAAGAGGAGAAACATTAGAGATACTTACATGGAAGATGAACCCATCAAGACTCAATATCTCCCTTGGGAAAATGTGTTTTTAAAGAGGTTTTTGTAGTTTTTAAAGATCACTAATAAAGGACAAAACATCTTAGACTTCTCCACAAGACGAGATTCTTCTCCAAGTAAAAACCCTAAGTTAAGACTCCTCAAGTAGAATTGTGGAAGAATAGATTATAAAGAAGTAAAAATGAATAATAACTCTTTATTTCTCTATAAGAATGGAAAAATGTATGTGTTTATATAGGTAGATCTAACCCTAAGCCCTTTTAAAAGTTTCATCTGATAAGGTCGACCCAATCGACTCAATATCACAATTGATGAAAACTAACTAGGTTATGGACTAGGTTAGTTAGGGGATGACCTAGACCCTAATAAGTTTTGTCAATAAAAATACAATGTTGATGTGGTGGACATAGTCATGTAAACTATCAAAAAAAGGTTAGGTTAGGGAAAGGGCTAATGAAGGTGGTAAAATACTAGAGGAATGTGTAAAATAGGAGGCAAATCTTAGCGGAATGTTTTTAGGATCTAGTTGGATTGATAACAAGTGGAAATAAGGGAAAACAATCCTATGAAGCACTAATGGTCTACCCACCTCTTTATTAGTTCACCCTTTATGGTATGTACTCAAATATATTGAGACTCAATGGGTTCCTACAAGATTGAAAGCATCAATAATTGATAAAGTTTGAACATATTATGTGTATACATATGCCCAATTCTAATCTCATCACATTTCATGTAGGTGAAATATGGGATGATTCTTTGAGAAAGAAACATAGTAACACATAATGCCGAGTCTAAAAACATTTACATTATTTTAAAGCATAAAATAGCTAAAATTAAATGACTAAAAGGTAAATAACTAAAAAGTAAATGTATGCATACCTTGACATACTTTCATTATTGGATGATTGTCTATTGTGTTTGTAGTTTTTACTGTGAAGGGTGTATAGACTAATTTTGACAAACCTAAGATTGTAAAACTAAAGATTAAAAACAAACAGAAGAAAGCCAAGATAACTATTACTATGTGTATGGGTTATACTTTGAAATTTGGAAAGATGAGGTGACAAGTGCTATGTTAGATCAAATGACCAAGTTAAAATTTAGAGTAAATTAGTTAACCAAAAATCTAAGGCTACTAAAGACTGAAAAAACTCTAACAAGTAAACTTTGAGTAAGCAAGGTAAATTCACCAAGTCAAACCAAGGATACATGTCAAAAATATGGTAATCAAACATCAATGTGAATTAGTAACAATCCTTAAATAAATATGGGCAATAAAAAATAGTAAAATAGCATTGACGAATAAGCAATAACAATCCTTAGTTAATAATTAATGGAAAAAGGTGCATAAAAAGAGAAAATAACATTAGTGAGTGATAAGTAACAAACCAACCTCTCTCAATAATGGAAAAAGTACATGAAATTAAAAATAGACTCAGGTGTCCACAAAAAAGGGGGGTACAATAATGATAAATGGTAAAATAAATAAAATCATATCTAGAAATGTAGAGCCATGGTGTAAATAAAAAAGATCCATAGTCACTCAAACATGTTGTTTTTCTCTAAGGATAGATAAAACTAAAACAAATTAGTGTTAACATGTTTGTAAGATGTGAATAAAATGGAAGTATATAAGAGGGAAAATAGATTTAGAAAAATAATTTACTTGTCAAGGGGGGAAATGAAATGGGTGAAGGGGAGAATAAAGGAAAAACCAAGGTAGAGGAACTCATTAGCGAAGTCAAGACAATCAAATTAGGTTTGTCAAAACAAGAGGACTGTGACATTAAGGACTCTAAATAAATTTTCTTATCCACACAAGTATTAGGTTAAAATATGAAGTGTGTATATCATCCCATGAAGGATATATGCATTAAAATTAAAATGGACCTACCTTCCCAAAATGTTTTCTCCATTCCTTATGACCTCTTACAGAGTCATCGATCTACTGTGAAGATTGGGTACTTGCAAGAGAAAGTAGGTATCAACATAGAGTTTATTGAATTATCATATTTTAATCTACTATCCTACTACACCCCAATGGACATTAACTCTATTATAAGGCCAACTGTGGAGTTTGAGCTTTAATCAAAGATAGGAGATGTGCTTATAATCACATCTTTTGGTGTGATATTGAATTTTAAAATTTTTATGTTGCCTTTTGTATATCATTTTATTTTATTTCAAATGATTTAGATTTTAACTTTCTTGATGGATTTTTTTCTATTCCTCCTCCATACAATTCAAAAAACCAAACATGGGTGATAAATATGACTTTCATGTTAATACTTGGAACTTTGTTACTAAGAGAGAGAACTCAGAGAATATGGTGTCTAAGAGTATTATAAATTTAGGTGAAATAAAAGTATTATCTTGACTTTGACCTTGTTTTATCCAATGTGGAGTGAAAGGAAAGGAAATCAATAAGAATGAAAAATGAAACAATTTGAATTCCTTCAAATTGAAAAAAAAAGTGACAAAGGGAGAAAAAGGGACAAAATGCTAGAAAAGTGTGTTTCCTTATCATAATAATGAGGTAAATGTATAAAATCATGCTAACATATATTTTTATGCAGATTTCATCTATTAAAAGAAGCAAAAGCTGAAGCTAAGAATAAAGATCAAGAACTCATAACCATTTCAAAACACATTCTAGATAAGGAGTGAAGAGATGGTTATTTTATGGGGAAGGCCAAGTCCTATCCATGGTCTTATACTAAAAATCATAAAATAGAAACCAAATAGGATGTATAAAACAATGTGAAAAAAAATTAGATAAGAAAAAGATGGTATTTATGAGGAAGGCCACATCTTATCTATGGTCTTACACTATAACTCACAAAAGAGAAACCCAAGTGGTGTCAAAAAGCATGTTAAAAATATGAAAAGAAAGAGGATAAAAGTACATCATGAGGAATACAAGGTCCTATCCATGCTTTTATAATGCAACTCAAGAAAAAATGGGAAACCAAAAGAACCATATGAAGGACTAAGGTTTATGAAAAGAGAACTACTAGACAGGGTGAGACCCATGTAAGTATCATGAAAAAAGTGTTAGATAGATAACATATAGAAATCATGAAAGGAAGGGAAGGATTATTCAAAATACTTCCTGAGGAATTATGCATTGGTGGGTTCTTTTAAAATATGACCTTTATTGGTTTGAAGGTGATAGGTACTTTGATCAAGAATATCTTTGACTAAGGACCCCACCATTTTTGGGCATATTTACCTTCTTTATCATAAGTGTATTCTAATTTAAGGACAAGATCACCAACATTAAATTTAAAAACTTTAACTCATTTTTATGTTGTTTGGCAATATGACCCTTGTATTGGTGATCATGTTATAAAGTAGACAGATGATGTTTGTCAAGGAGATTGAGAGCATGAAGGTGAGATTCATGTAATTATTCATTGGGTATGATACCATGAAGATATATATGAAGTTAGGGAAGCTAAAATTTTAATGGAATGACTAATTTATAACCATAGACTAGAGAGAATGGTTTTTCCCTAGTAGTAGTGCGTATGCTAGTGCAATAGGCCCAAAGAGTAGGATAAAGGTGAAGGTTCCAATCTATGTAGGTTATATGAATTGTATTTTGGAGAATTTTATTAATAATTTTGTTGGTGGCCTTAGCTTGGATATTAAATTATTGATTATAGGGTGTGGAAAATTTGTGATTAATTTTAAATTTTGCATAGAGTTGTTTGACATCTTTATTTTTGAAATTACCACCATTATCTAAAATGATAGTATGAGGGACACCAAAATATCAAGTGATTTTATTAAGGATGAATTTGGAGATGCTAGTACTAGTGATTTTAACAAGGGGCATAAACTCAACCCATCTGGTAAAATATTCTATGGCTTTGATTATAAATACATGCCCATCTTGAGATCAAGGTAATTTGCCTATGAGATCTAATCCCCAAAAGGAGAATGGCCAAAGAGATTATATGGTTTGAAGCTTGGATGGAGGTGAATGAATTAATTCATCATGAATCTATCAAGGAGTACACTTTTTATTTAATTTTATGGCATCCTTTTAAGAGTGAGCCAAAAGTATCCCATACATAAACATTTATGGGCTATAACATGTCAAGTATAGTGGCCACCCCAAATGCTCCCATGTGCTTGTTTAAGAAGAAGAGGAACCTCATATTTCATAAAAAAATGGAGAAAGGTATCAAAATACATACTTAAAATCTTATTTTTGAATGTGATTCTTTTCATGGGAATCTAGGTTGGGAGGATAAATTTGGTTTTCCATAAATTTAATGATGTATTTATAACATGGGATTTGTCTAATAGTGATGGCCTCAATGTAGTAGATAAGTGCATCATGTGGTTTATTATAATATGGAGTTTTTATTATTTAGATAAGAAAAGTGGGATTGGTAGGAACTTGGTGTAGATGAAAAAGAGATGTTGAAGAAGCAAGAGAATCAATAATATAATTTTGATCTTCAAGAATAGGCCTGATGGTAAAAGAAATGAAATATTTGGTAAGAGTAGTTGCAATTTGATGATAAGAAATTAGATTCTCACATTTGCATTAGTAATCATCATTGACTTAGTGTAAATGAGTTGGTAATTACCTAAATCATGTAGGTATTGGATATCTCAATCAAGGGCAGATCTCATGCCTAAGATTAAAGCTTCGTACTCTATAATATTATTGGTGATATCAAATGTTAATAAAAAAGATAAAGGGATGATTTTTTCAATAGGGATTGTAAGAATATAACCTACCCCAGTTACTTAAAGGCATTTATCACCATCAAAATGAAGGGTTTAGGTATCCTCATGTAAATTGACATTAATTTTAGGAAATTCTTTAATAACTAATTTTGGGTTAGTAGTACCAATAAAGATAGTGGATTCATCAAGATTACTTGCTTTAAGATTAGTAGTGAAGTTATGGAAGTAATATTTAAGATATATGGCTTGGTTGAGACCTTGAATATAGAGAGTATTATCATCAAGAAGATTATCTTGATGGTGTTTAGTAGTGGGTACATGAACTATATCAATTTGATCAATGATGATTTATCCTTTAATATATTTTTGAGTAATAATTTAGAGATAAAATTCCATAAGAAGGACCATCCACTTGACAATTCTATCTCCAAGAAGAAAAGATTTGGAAAAGTGATGAAGGGGATTAAAATGGATGATAACGTAAGGGGTTTGATAAAGAATATAATGTCAAAGTTTTTTAGTTGTAAAGTGCAACATTTCTCATAATCAACAAGCACTTAGTTAATATAATAGATGACATATTTTATCTAGTATCATCTTGTTGGGAAAGCATTGCCCTAACTGATATGGGTGTGTAAGAAGTGTATAAGATTAAAGGTAGATCATTTTAAGGGGGATGAAGAGTAGGTGGATGGAACAATTATTATTTCATATTATCAAATACTTTTTGTCATGGATCTATCCATTCTAGAGCATTACATCTCTTTATAAGAGAATTGATGGAGTAAATACAATAAGTCATTTTGGGTATGAATAATCTAAATACCCCAAGTTTATCAAGATAAGTGTGAATGTATATAATGGATTGAGGAATGGGAATGTTTATGATAACATTAATTTTGGTAGGTTCAACATCAATGCCACAAAGAGAAATGAAAAATCTTAATAGTTTTCTAGATGTGGCACAAAATACATATTTATAAGGATTTAGTCTAACTTTATATTTAATAAGGAGGTCAAAGATGATTTCAAGATCTTAAATATGAATATTATGACATTTAGACTTAGAAATGAGGTCATACACGTAGGTTTTATAATTATATGAATAAGATCATGAAATATATGGGTCATTACTCATTGATAAGTAGCTCTAGCATTTTTGAGGATGAAGATCATTTTAACATAGCAATAGGTGCCCCATTCAATGGTGAAAATTTTCTTATATTAGTATTTAAGGGTAATGTGAATTTGGTTATAGCTTGAGAAGACATCCATAAGAGATAAAATTTCATAACCATCTATGGAATTGACAATGGAATCTATGGAAGGTAAAGGGAAATTATTCTTTAGACAAGTAAGATTAAGATTATAGAAATTAATGCAGATGAAAATGACCATGGTGAAATTTTACAAACAAGTAATATATTAAAAATCCATTCATAATAGTCCATTATTTTGATAAACTTAGCATCAAGAAGTTTGATAATTTCTTTATGGCATAAGGTGGAAAATTTGGGTGGAAATTTTTGTTACTTTTGGGACACAGGTTTGGTGTTAGGATAAGTGACGATATTATGCACAATAATGCTAGGGTCAATACTAGACATATCCTCATAGGACCAAACAAATATATCATGATATTTAAAAAAAAAATAAGATAAAGTTATCATGTTCAGTAGGTGTGAGTTCGAGAGAAAATGTAATAGGTTCAGGGCATGATGGAGTACCATATTCAATGTGAGTAGTTTCTTAGATAAACATAACATTTAAATTTTAGAAATGATATGGTGAATTTGGTAAAGAATAAATTAGATTAGCTTTAAGGTTGATACTAGCAGTGAATTTATTTAAACAAGTGGATTTGTTTTTGAAATTCTAAAGTTTGTGATGTTTTTAAAGAAGTTGAGGTTATCAGGCATGAAGTAATTCAAGGATAGCTTTATTGTTAGGCAAAGTGGAAAGAGGGCCATAATACTCAACATCTACTTTGAGATCAATAATTTGATTACCATGGCAATCATATTTAGAATGTGTTTGATGGACATCTATAGCTTTAGAATCTAATGTAATATCAATATTAGGAGTAGATTGATCGAATGAGATTGGTGTATCATTTGTTGCTTTGATAGGGAAATAATTAGATGAAATTATGGGATCTATAGGTGGTAAAGGAGATGTAATAATTTTTGGAGGTTCAAAAGGTAGGATTTGTTCTACCACCCAAGGAGTATCAAGAAGTGGAGAATTAACTAGAGGTACATGACCTTTAGGAGTTAATTTAAAATCCATGGAAATGGTGTGAACATCCTAGTTGAAATCATGTAATTGAGCTAAATTTTTTTGATAATGTTGAACATCCAAGTCTTGAGATTGATCTTGGACCATGATATAGTTATCATCATAGGTTGGAGAAATGGTAAATGATTGAGATTTAGGAGTTTTAAAAGGTGAAATTATAAGATAACTAAACTTACATGGAGACATGATTAGAGGATCTTGGAATAATATAGACACTCCATAATCATTTCATGTAAAGGCATCATTTGGTTAAGAAGGTTTCTAAGCATTGCATGGAGGAAAATTAGTGATCTCATAAATGTGAGGAATAGTGTGATCATGAGGTAACAAAGGAGGAAGCCACTCTAAGATATAAGGAGGTAGATTAATGGTGTTATAATTATGTTGCAATTCATTATGTTCATCATTATCTACATCAATAAGAGTGACCTGTAGGTGTAGATTGATGTAGATGAATTTAGGCAAGGGAGCACTATTGATGGTAGGAATGCAATATTGATATTTTTGATTGGGAAATTGAATACTCCAAGGTTTGGGACTGGCCTCATGCTTATACCATTTTCCATTATGTAGGAATTTTATGCATTGACTACTAGAAGAGGTGATGGCCCTCATTTTATGAGTTCAATCATGACTGAGGAGTATGTTATAAGATAAAGGTAAATCAAGGACCATAAGTTTAGTTTGAATGGTCTTGGGTCTAATTGTTAGGGGAAGACATATACAAACAAGTGGATTTTGATTATTTTGATGAAATACACAACATGTAATATAGGTTTGCTTAATATGATCCTTATTATATCTAATTTGTTGGATAAGCCACAAAGATGTCACATTAATACTAGATCCTTCATCAACTAAAACATATGAATAAGGGTAGTATCAATGGCTATTTTAATGAATAGTGGTGGATTATCAACACAAAAAAGGATTTCATCATTAATCATGTCTTCTATAATAAATTTAATAGATGGTTTGGAAGAAGGATAAATGGATTCAATGGTATGCATGTTGGTAGGTTGATGCTCAATAGAGGGTGGTTCTTCATCTATAAAATATGGTTCTTTAATTTATTGTTATTTTTTCATTAGGAATTTGTGATGATAATGGCAAGTATGAACTATCTCCATAAGGGTAACCTTTAAAGGCAAAAAGTTAATTTTTTTGAGAAAGTTCCAATGGGATTTAGAAGAAGAACCAATGTAAGATTTATAAGGTAAGGTAGGTTTTGAAGGAATGGAAAATGTTGGGGGTTAAAAAGAAGGATGTGGTTCCTCATAGGATTCTAAAACTAAATGATTGGTTGTATTATCTTTGATAAGTTGTTATTCCAAATATGGTTTCTTAGGTTTTGTGACAAGATCTTTGTGAGCTAGATTATGATGATAATTAACCTTAGCTATGCTAACATATTAAGAATATTTGTAATATTGGTCATAGTTGGCATAAATATCATAAAAATCCTTAGTATTTTATTGATGATTATATGTGGGAAAGGATTTTTAATTATTAGAAGAAGATGCTTTGGAATATTTTTGTTTTTTAGAAGCAGTGTTGTACTCTTGACAATAGAGTTGGATCATGGCTTTGTGATTGCAAGAATCACTGAGCATGTAGGAGAATGAAAATTTATTAAGTCCTTAAAAAGTTTCATGGGAATGACAAATGTTGGCATGGAACCAATAAAATTGATTAGGATCATACCATTTAGGAGGATTATTAGGATAAGTAAAGGGTTTATAGGGTGGTAAGAATTATTTCATTTACTACATAGTTAGTGGTATATGAGAAGATGGGTGATTATAATCTTTTGTAATTCTTAGTTTGGTTTGAGGATTATTTTCAGTGATGACATTGGTAGAAGTTTGAAAAGATCATTTAAGGAATTTAGTATTAAGTTAAAATTATTTCATGAGGAATCCTTGACATTTGGCTTGGTCAAGAGCTTCATTAAGCATTTGAGGAGTGAAATTTCAAACCTATATTAAAGTGAAGGAGTTAAATTAGTAATAAGAGTTTGAATAAATTATCATCAGTCATTCTATGGTCAGTGTTATGGGCTAGAGATTTCCATCATTTGAAAAAATCATGAGTTGATTTAGGGGGATATTACTTAGCATTGACTAAATGGCTAAGGAAATTTTTGGGAAGGTCATTATGTTAAAAATCTTTAACTAGAGGATTGAATAAATCCTCAAGTTTCCAAATGGAATGTTGGGGAAGTTGGTTGTACCATTCTAATACATCACTAGTGAAGGTTTTAATTACAAACTTGGTTGTGGATAATTTATTAATTTGGATCCACTCTTTATAGAGATTTCCAAATTCTTTGAAAAAGGATGGAGAGTCTTTAGTCCCATCAAACTTGATAGTTGGAGATATATTACCAATATCAATAGACTAGATGAAATGAGCTAAATGCTCATTTTGGATATTTTAAGAATTTTTTATTCATATGGGTTGAGGAAAAATGTTTATTGAGGCACCTTTAAGAGGTGGAGGAATAAAATTTAGATAGGCTTAAGGATTAAGAGCTAGAGGTTTATTATCCATATTGATCAAATGACATTTTGATCACATCATTTGAGATGTTTTATAAGTCTACATTATGTTCATTTGTTGTATGAATTATGCAAAAAGGCGAATCATATCAATTAGTGGGTTGGTGTTTACAGGAAAAATCCCTAAATTGTTATTAGGGGGAGGGTTATTAAAAGGTGTATTACTAGTGGGATTTTTGAATATACTTGTGTAAATTACTCATTGAAAATATTGAAGATGAGAATTATATTGATAGGTAGAAAAAGGATCGCATATACCTAATTAATCTTGTGGTGTGATTTGAGCCATGTTACAATTCACAGACAAAGGAGGGGAAGAGGTGCTCCAAGAGTGAGGGTTTTATTGGTAGGTAAAGAGAGTGAGAAAAGAATACCCCATATAGTGTATAAATGGATTTAAGTTGTCCAAGAATATTATAATAGGGTACTTCATTATGTTTTGAGGAAATTAATAGAATTATAAGGAAAGAGAAATAGAGAACTAAGTCATCCAAATAAGAGAGCAAGGTCATCAATAAGAGCATAGAGTCGACTATGTCAACTATGTATTGTTGAAAAAGGAGTTGATAAGAGTAAAAAGTCAACCAAGTAAAGTTAGTACTATTGGAAAATAGGTAGAAGAGTACATATTCAACTAGGTTGACTTAGTACTATTGGTAGAGGAAAAAGATAGTTTGTAAGAGACTATGTCAAACAGAATGATAGTGTGCTAGAAATAGGGAAAGTTTTTGAAATATAATTGAATAAAGAAATGGAAGCAAACACATAAAAAATTGGATCAATGAGAATGGTCCAATTATCACATAGCATAAAACCTTACACCAATGTTGGCCAGTACAAGTTTTTGTAATACATAATACAATCATCAAAGATCAAGCAATCAACTGAAAAGTAAATTATAACTAAGTGGTCATATTGAGTATTGTTAGATTATTATAA
Source organism: Torreya grandis (assembly GCA_037957365.1). NCBI lineage: Eukaryota > Viridiplantae > Streptophyta > Pinopsida > Cupressales > Taxaceae > Torreya > Torreya grandis. The sequence continues at coordinate 813,519 of JARHVA010000264.1, read as the reverse complement.
AGTGTTATTTTAAGTGTGGTAGGGAAATTTGATAACAATAAGGAACTAGAATGTAATCTATGGATGGTTTCAAGATGTTTAGACTGAAAGGGATCTATGTTGGCAATGGTACTATCCTGGTATTAGGGCCTACCCCCTCACTTCACAATCCCATAGTGATAAGGGTGTTGGGTACTTTGACAATATATATCATTAACCATGTGTTTATACTTGGATAGAAAACCAATTTGGATTTCCCCCTTGGTGATGAAATCTAGGTAGGTAGGCCTTGGGAAGACAAATGTTAAATATGTTTTGAGTATTATGTGATTTGGTAGTGTGTGAAAAAATACTATAACTAAATGGTATTTTGAAAAACCACCTACATATACTATGTGATCTATTATAAGCATGCAAATAGATTAAAATGAAAGTGTAAATTAATTGATAATATATAGTGTTAATTACAAAATTAAGAATGATACACAGCTAGTTCAGATGACACTATATGCAAACATTATAGAATAAAGTTGATTGGGTCACTACTATTATATAAAAGTAATATCTATTAATAACTAAGTCAACCAAGGGGACTTAGTCTTTTGGATATAAGATAGGCTATAAAAATAAGTTGAATAGGTTGACTTAGTTTACTATAGGATTATAGTTTTGAAAACTAAAAACTTTGAACAAAATAAAACTTTAATGAAGTACTAAATTGAAAGAGAGAGATAGAAAGGAACCTTGGTGGGTTAGAAGATGATAAGGATTTAAAATTTTCTATTAAATTACCTTGAATATTATTTACAGTTTTTGATAACTAAGTCAACTAGGTTAACCTAGAGAGAGAGAGAGAGAGAGAGAGAGAGAGAGAGAGAGAGAGAGAGAGAGAGAGAGAGAGAGAGAGAGAGTGAGAGAGAGAGAGAGAGAGAGAGAGAGAGAGAGAGAGAGAGAGAGAGAGAGAGAGAGAGATCACCAAATCCAAAGAACACATAAGACAAAAAATATAAGAAAGAGAGTAGGATGAGGCCACATGGAGAAGGAGATGAGAAAAACATATGGGATAAGCAATAAAGGTACCTAAAAAAAACTAAATAAGCATATACACAAAATTACAATAAATTTATTACAATAACATGCCTTATACAAAAATTACGTGTCTACACAATGCTTCTAGTTTGATGTGCATATGTGAGTGAATAAATGTATGCATCAAAGTTAAATAATATATAATTAAAGAAAATTTCTTGACTTTCCTAGGAGAAAAGAATGAAATGTGTACACGCATTAATCAACACTTTGATTATTTTCAAAAATCAAGTGAACCTATGATAATTTTCCATATACCAACAAGTAATCAATAGTGCATCAAGTTAATAAAAAATATAGTAACTTTGAAAAATTTAAAATTAAAAATGAGTATAAGAATGATTGCAGATGTTTGTATTTGAAGCATGCCACTATAAATTTCAAAAACAAAACACTATTATGATTATTCAAATTAAAAATTCTTAGGTAAATCCTAGTCATAGTTAGCACTTGTCAGGGAGTTTTGAGAACTTGATCCACTTCTTGATCAAGGAAGTAGATAAGTAGATTATTTATAATGCTCTTAGTCTACTCAAGTTTTCTCAATATTATTGGTCATGCCTATTTTCTCAAATATTTTTCTTAATTTTTTTTCATCTTGAAAAATATACATAAGAAATCTAGATATATGACCCCCTTTTGAGGTGAGGGATTATAGAACCCACTCCTGTGGTCACTCATCTCAAAATATTGAGCTAAAATAATCATGTGAAAAAATAATATATATCTAAATCTTAAAAAATCCTTAGAAGACACATACAAGCTCATGTATGTAGCCATTATAAAATATTAAAAATGAAAATTGTTGGAAAAAACATATGTATCCATTACAAAAGATTGTCATGTAAATCTTAACAGTAAGAAAAATAAGTAACATGTCCCAAAACATCTACATAGATTAAATAACATTTTGTAAAAGTACATGGAAACAATATAATTCTAGAGAACATGATAATTGAAATTTAGAAACTATTTAACCATTTTTAGTTATCATTGATTTAGGGTTAAATTATAGAATAACCTATACACAAGGATGAATAAAACTATTATAGAGTAGACTGATTAATTGAAAAATTAGATAAAAAATTAAATTAAAATGTTGAACTATGTTAAATATATAAAGTACACTCAAAATAGTGGGTTGTTGCCTAAACACAAAAAAAAGACAATAGTTATATTTTTGTAATTGCATAGATATATATAATAAGTGCATAATTAGAAATAGGCATGGGAAAGATCAAGTCCTAGTTAGATTATGAAAATACTCTATCTAGAGGACCATACACATACATTATGCCTGGGATACTTGTGTTGATGAAAATGTCTAGATATCAACAAAAATATCTAGTACATAATATTTTCTATATTAAAAATTGACTAGCTAGATATTTTTGGGTTTTTGTCACCTTTTTACTAATATATTTTATTTATATGCACAAGATATCAATTATTATTTATATATCAAACCCTATAAATCACCTATTGGAATAATGAACATTTAAGCTTACCTAGGGATAATAGGGTACATTATTTATTACCTAGGGTTAATTTTATTTACCTAGGACAATTTGTTTTATTGTTGAGAGTCTCTCAACAATATTTTTGTTCATATTATTTAAAAATAAATAGTTTGTTTTCTCTATTTTGTAATCACAACAAATAGTTTGTTGTCGTAAAACAAACTATTTGTATTATATATACTTTACAATCTAATAGATTGTAATGAGAGAATATAGAGAGTATATAGAGAATTTTTAGGATTATTACCTATTTTATTCTCTGGTATTATTTTTGCAGGTTTCTTGTTGTGGGTTCTTTCTCCTGGATTGATCCTATGGATCCTATGTATCTCCTGCTCATTCTTTCATGGAATCAGAGCTTGGAGTTATAGTTGAAGATCCTCTTCCTTATAATTTTTCATCATTTTCATCTATTAACACAGTCAAAAACATTATTTTATTGATGTGTTCCAAATATTTTTTATTCTCTCACATTCCGGTTCTTGTTTACAAGTTTTCTTCTAGAAATTTATATACTTTATGATCATTTATGACAGTATGGATTTCCAAAACCAAAAATTTTTGGTACAGGGGCATAGAAAATTCATCAAGAATCTGATATAACTTGATTTTTTTTTCATTCCTTCATGGTTGTACAACTCTTCTAGACAAAAACTGTCTGACTAATTTTTTTGGCAGATTGCAGTACCTATACAATTTTTTGCTATGGCAGATTGTACAAATGTCCTTTTTGAAATCTGAAACCTATTCATGAAAGCTAACTGTGCTAGCTTTCATTCCAAATCAATCTATATAGTTTATTTGTAGGCCATATAGTGCTTTGGGGGATTACAATAGGGATTTCAAAATATATTTTGTTCTACGGCATAGCCGTATGATTTTCTTCATTTTGAATGCCTTATACTGCATAAAATTAAAATCTGAAAGTTGTATGAGTTAGCAGACATTTTAGGCTTTCATTTCCAATTGAGATGTATGGATTTGGATCAAGATATACTATCCTTTGAGTAAATCTTGTGGAGCTCATTTTGAAATTACTTGGAGGTTTTTTCCTTAGCAAATGTTTATAGAATTCTCATCAGAAATCTTCCTGATCACCATGCCTTGCTAGAACAAGAAATTATTTCTGATAAAGCCAAACATTATTCAGCATCCATCTCACATGTGTGAGTTATTTTGGCCTTTTTTTATTGATTTCTTAATTTTTAGTGGTTTAAAAGCAAGTCTCTAGCTTTAAATGAACAAAGTCAACTTTGCTAAAGTGGCTAGAGTTATTTTATTAAAGAATTGGTAGGGAGGAAGTCTTGGGGTCAAATCCCCCTACATATTTTTTTTGCATAAAGCCTTTTTTTTGGTACCTTTGTATAAGCTAAGGCTAATAAATTACATCAAGAGATGTTAAATTGTAATGGGAGGGGTTTTTTTTTGAGGAAAAAAGAATGTCTAGGTTATTCCTGTCAATGTCATCATCTTCTTCGAGAATGGAATCCTGATTGTTTAAACCCCTAAACTCCAAAAATTACCATGTTTGGAAGCTAAAAATTCAACAACTCCTTAAATCAAAGGGCTTATGGAGATTTTTTTTTGAAACAACACCTGCGGCATTCACCACTAAAAAGGACATATATGCATATGGTTGCAAGCAAGATGAGGTTCTTAGATTGATTTGCCTCAACATCTCAGATAATCTTCAATTTCACATTGCAGATACTATAATGCCAAAAGAGGTATGAGAAAAATTTAAAAACCTATTTTTTAGAGTTAATGAGTTTAAAATTTTGCAATTAGATGCAGAATTGAGTACTCTCTCTCCATCAAATTTTCCTTCAATAGATTAATTCTTGGCAAAATTCAAATTTATTACGTCACAATTGAAATCTGGTGACAAAGATAAAAGTGATAAGAAGTGCATTTTCATGATTTTGTCAAAGCTGAAAGGACCATATAGTGTTTTTTCCTTTGCTTTTTATACCATGATGGATACATTAGTTGATGAATTCAAATGGCCTTCCTTTGAATTTTTTTGTGAAAGATTAACTAGGGAGCAAACAAAATTAATGGCCTTAGATGCTCTACCTAGTCCTAGTCATGCTCTAATTTCTAATTCTTCCAAAGGAAAACCTTGACCTAAGTCTAAACAAAAGCAAGCATCTTAAAATAACCCTCCAGAGCCCACCACCTAGACACCTCATCATTTTAAATCTACTAAGACCAAAAAGTCCTTTAAGCAAAAGAAGAAAACATTTGGTCCATGTAATTTTTGTGGTGGTCCTAATCATGATGAAAGTAGATTTTTTAAGAAGATGGAAGCATTAGAGGTAGCCGATAGAAAACACAAAATCTCCATTCCATCTACTTCTCCTATAAGAAAAGGGAAAACACTTTCAGCCAGGGCTACATCTCCATGTCATGATCAATGGATTTTTGACTCAGGTGCTTCTCATCATCTCACACATTCTAAGGATCTATTTTCTTCTCTTATAGATTGTAGTACATCACATATTGTTATGGGTAACTCCTCATAGATTGAAGTTTTGGGATCAGGTACTGTTGATAAATAGGATGGATGTTTTAACAATGTATTGCTTGTACCCCAAATCTCTTCTAATCTTCTCTCTATATATCAAATATGTAATTCTGGTACTAGTAAAACTATGGAGTTTATTCCACATGATGTTGTAATAAGAGAATGTAATGATCCTAGTGAGATAGTTGCTAAAGGTAAAACAAACCATACTGCAAGACTCTATACTTTTGATAAGTTTGAGTCTTTTATATCTTCTGGTTCTTCACTTATAACACATGGTAATAGTATCAGCAAATTATGGCATGAGAGATTAGGGAATTTGAGTTATGGATATATGTAATAAATGAGTACAAAACATCTTGTAAAAGGCCTTCCTAAGGTCTCATGTATTGATGGGGTGTGTCCTAGATGTCTAGTTGGTAAACAACACCAAGATCCATTTCTAGTTGGTAAGGCCAAACATGAAAATGCACCCCTAGGGTTGGTTCATAGTGATTTGATGACTTTTCCAACTTATTATTTTTCAAGGGCCAAATATGCACTCACATTCATTGATGATTTCACTCGTAAAACTTGGGTATATTTTCTCAAGTTGAAAAGTGAAGTTTTTGAGACTTTTAAGGCTTTCAAAGCCTTTGTTGAAAGACAATCATCTCTTCCTCTTAAAAAGATACGCATTGATAATGGGAGGGAATATGATAGTAATGTTTTCCATGAATTTTGTATTGAGCATGGGATACAACACTAGTTCACTATACCACACACTCAACAAAATGGTGTAGTAGAGAGGAAAAATTGAACATTGAAAGAGATGGAAAATTATATGATTCACTCTAAAAATTTGGGTCCACAATATTTGGCTAAAGTAGTAAATTTTGAAAACTACATTCAAAACCATATGCCTCACAAAGCTATGTAGAATATGACACCTGAAGAAGCTTGGTCTGGGATCAAGCCTGATATTTCAGATTTTTGCATCTTTGGGAGTCAAGCATAGGCATTTATTCCTGATGACAAATGTAAAGCATTGGAGAAGAAAAGCCAACCACTCATTTTTATTGGCTTTTGTGAAGATGTAAAAGCCTACCATCATTTTGATCCTATCACACATGATTTGTTGTTTCAATGAGATGTTAAGGTTGATGAGCTATCCATTCCACAAAAGTTTACATCTAGTTCTTATTCTCCCCCTCCTTCTATAGAGGATAGTGAGGATTTGCTTTCTATTGTTGATGATGATGATGTTGCACTTATTCAGCCACCATAGCCATCTTATTCACCACCTTTGCCCAAGTGGGTAAAAAGCACTCTACAGGGAGCTGGTTCTTTAGTTGGTGATCCATCTGATTCTCATCGCACTCACACATAGACATCTAGTGTTGCTCTTTTGGGACAAGATTGTATAGATGATCCATTATTATTTTCTAAGGCCATTGGTATACTTGAGTGGGATGTTGCAATGTATGATGAGTATTCTTCATTGATGAAGAATGATACTTGGGATCTTTTCCCTCTTCCTAAGGGAAGAAAACTTGTAAAATGTAAATGGGTCTATAGGACCAAATATGCTGCAGATGGAATAGTGGATAAGTACAAAGATAGATTAGTAGTTAAGGGTTTTTCAAAGGTTGAAGGGCTTGATTAATCTGAGACCTTTGCCCCTATAGCTAAAATCGATTCTATTGAGCTTGTACTCTCTCTTATTGCTTCACATTCTTGGTCAGTTTTTTAGATGGATGTCAAGAGTGCCTTATTGCATAGTGATCTCCATGAGGAGATCTATATGGAGTAGCCTCCAAGATTTTTACAAGAATCATCATTGGTTTTTAGACTCTGTCATTCTCTTTATGGCCTCAAACAAGCTCTTAGAGCTTGGTATGAGAAGATGGATAGTTTTATTTTGAGTTTCATTGTGAGTCAGATCACAATGTATACATCCTAAAGCAAGGTGAGGATATTGTCATATTGGTTTTGTATGTTGATGATCTCATCCTCACTATTAGTTTAGATTCATTGATACATGACATCAAGGACAAGTTGGCAGATAAGTTTGATATGATAGATCTGGACTTCTACATTATTTTCTTGGTCTTTAAGTTCTTCAGTCTTTTGAGGGCATCACTATTAGATAGCAAAAGTATGCAAAAAACCTTCTTCATCAATTTGGCATGGCTGATTGTAAGCCTGCCCCCACTCCATTCAATCAGGTGTTGTGTTGTCTACCACTTGTATGAGTCCTCTTATTGATCCAACTTTGTATAGGCAACTTTTGGGTAGTCTTTTATACTTGACTCATACCTGTCCTGACATCACATTTGCTATGAACCTTATCTCTCAGTTCTCACATGAGCCTCATGAGAGTCATTGGCAAGTAGCCAACCATATTTTTCACTACATTCGAGGTACCACTCACTTTGGTATACATTACACACCATAGAGTTCTACACAGCTTATTGGATACACTAACTCTGATTGGGCTGGTGATATTGACACTCGCAAGTCCACTTGCAGATTTGCTTTCACACTTGGTTCAGGTCCAATTTCTTGGGCATGCAAAAATTAGACTGCTATTACATTGTCCTCTACTAAGGCTGAGTATTGAGGTGTTGTCAAAGCTAGTTAGGAGACACTTTGGCTTCGATAGTTTCTTGGAGAGTTTGGATTCACATAGTAGGGTCCTACTACTCTTTGGTGTGACAACCAAAGTGAAATTTCTATTCCACACAATCTTATTGAGAATCAGTGGACCAAACACATTGAGATTCACAAGCACTTTATTTGACATCTTATTTAGGATGGAGTTCTTTTTTAGAGTTTGTGCCTATAGCTGAGTAGATTGTAGACATCTTCACTAAACCTTTGGATTCTCCTCATTATCTTTAATTATGAGTGATGCTTGGGGTGAAGGAAGTTGTACTTGGGGGGATTTACCATGAAGTCCTTCCTTCCTTTATTTTTCATATATTTTATTGGTTTGTACATGGGTAGCTTATCAGGCCTAGTAACTGAGACCCATATTTGTTTGTCATTCTCCCTATGTTTCGCTTAAGGGAGGGTGTTGGAATAATGAATATTTAAGCTTACCTAGGGATAATAGGGTAAGTTATTTATTACCTAGGGTTAATTTTATTTACCTAGGATAAATTTTTTTATTGTTGGGAGTCTCTCAACAATATTTTTGTTCATAGTATTTGAAAACAAATAGTTTGTTTTCTCTATTTTGTAATCACAACAAATAGTTTGTCATTGTAAAACAAACTATTTGTATTATATATACTTTACAATATAATAGATTGTAACAAGAGGATATAGAGAGTATATAGAGAATTTTTAGGATTATGACCTATTTTATTCTCTGGTATTATTTTTACAGGTTTCTTGTTGTGAGTTCTTTCTCCTAGATTGATCCTGTGGATCCTATGTATCTCCTACTCATTCTTTCATCACCTTATGTCTTTGCACCTTAATAAAAATGGGTTATTGTGTTAATAATATTGAGATGACCTTAAGGACCCTTATGTCAATAAACATTGCCTACAAAGCTAATACTACAAGGAGGGCCTCATACATATGTAGTTTTCCCTTAGGTGTTTGTCTTGTATGTGTACAAGGTTTAAATATACTATATATAAGGGAATGCAATGATCTATCTTGTAAATTGACAAATACTACTCATGGGATGTTATTTGAGTGCTTTAGACCCTATAATACAATTGATCCTATGACTGATATATAAATAGGGAAGAATAGGGTAGTAGAACTCAATTGTGCAATTGATTGAGGGAGATTTAATAGGTGCTTACTTAGTATTTTATAAGTGATCAATTATTAGGATTAGATTTATACTTACACCACACCTTTTTAAAATATATCTTGAAAGAGTTAAATAAAATAAATGGGATAACCCATAGGATAAGAAAGATTTGTAAATTAGTTGACTTTTGAGGACTAGACACTTTATAAGAATCTAGACACTTTCATCGACACAAGTGCCCATATGTGTGACACAAATATCCAATAGGCTATGAATCTATTAAGAATATGAAACTGATATTAAAGGATATCTATCAAATTTTAAGATTTATATACATTGTATAAGGTCTGGGTCATCATAAATAATAGGGTCAAACCATACAATAGATAAGTTAGGCATAGTGAGATGATGAAAACAAGTCTTTTGGTTACATGAAGGTATATAAATGAAGGTTATATCCATCATAGGTATTTTATAAGTATATAATATTGAGATTTTATATAAATCATATTTTAGTATCTACATATGAACCCCATCCCCTTAATCTAGAAATAAATAAGGATGAAATTACTAAGTTAAAGGAAAGAAATGTGTACCTAGGTGTGTGAAACACACTTTTCCTTTTATTTATGCACCTTGAGTTTTTTGGTAGTGTATTAAATTTAACCAAGATCATGTTTTAGTATAAATAAGTGAATATAATTTGAAATTTGAAATAATTGAAATGCTTGAAAATAAAAAGATAAAGGAGTGTACCTGTGTGTCAATGCAATCATGTTACCCTTTAGTATTTTTAACTAGTAAATATGCTTCCTTAAGAAGAATTATAGATGAGGGAGGTTTAAATTAAACATTTGATATTTGTAGAGTGATATTTTAAGGAAATTATGCACTCAATCTAGTATAAGGGTTATTAGTGACATGGTCATTAAGGATCATTATATCTTAATCTCACAACTCAATTAATGGTTAATTAAAATTTAAGTTAAGTGGTATAAAACAACTAAAAATAATAATATAAGTAATTTTTAGGCAATTTATGACATTGAATATCAACCACACTACTAAAATGAGCCAACTAGTATAGACATAAAAGGCTCAAAATGGTGATTTCTAGTGAAAATAATGCTTCTTCATAAAGTATCGATGCTTCTTGGTAAATAAGTTTGAATATGTATTTGTAATTTTTAGTGAACTTTCATGGAATATGCACCTATAATGTGTCTAAAGATGAATTATCTATAAAATTGTAACCTCTACTATGTAATTGTGTATAATATCTATCACAAATATAGAAAACTCCATCCCAAATCCATAAAAATCAGTGTAATATGTATAAGATTTTGACCCAACTATATATATAAATCATGTAAAATGTAATGAAAATCTAAAAATCATGAGGATTTTATAAGTTTGGAGGTAATTTTTATATTAAATTCCTCCATTAATATTACCCCCATTTTGAGGTGAAGGAAATGAAATCTGGGTAGGTACCTCAAATAGATAATATAACTATATAATATGTGTAAGAATCATGTAACATATAAGAGTAGCATGTATAAGGAGATAAATTAATGAATATTATAGTATTTTATAAAATATCCCTAAGATTCATGATATGTATCATGGAATATTATAAAAAATAATAATAATAACTCAATAAACAATTAAAACACACACATGAGAGCACTCAATGTCGCATGAAAGGGGTCTAAGGATACCACAAACAACAGGCATATTCAAATGTTGCAAACTATAAGGAATGACATATTAAAATCTATCAATATTAAAATAAATTAACATAAATTATCATAAGGGACAAAAATATAGGAATATATTCAAATGTTCTATAATTAAGATAATAACAAGCAAAAAAATGACACTCAAGGAAGTGATAATGAGAATAAATGTTCCATAAGTATAATATGTATACACATAATATTTTCAAACTTTATCAATCACTTATGATTTATCTATTTAAAGAACCTATTGAGTCTCAATCTCTCTAAGTGCATGCCCTAAGATGTGCACCAATAAAGGGGGTGGGTAGATCATTGGTGCTTCTTAGGATTGTTTCCCTATACTACCACATTATATCTACACAACCATCTCCTAAAACCACTCACTTAATCTTTGCCTCCTCTTTTTTCAACCTATTATAATCATTTCCACTTTCATTAGACCCTTCCTAATTCTAAAAAGCTTTCCAATGGTTTATGATACACTACATTCCCCATAGACCATGTAATCTAATTGATAAAACTCATTTAGGTTCTAGTTTGGCCCCCAACAAACTTAGATCAAGACCTAATTTTTTTTATCAATAACAATATAGAGTTGATTGGGCCAAACCTATCAAATAAACTTTTTAGAAATATTTAGGGTTATATTTATATATATACACACTCATTTTGTCATTTATAATAGAAAGAGAAGAATAATAATATATTATGCATCTACTTATAAACCATTCTACTCGAGGAGCATGGCTTTGGGTTTTCAATACTTTCTTTGGAGTTATAGGTATTGTCTTATGGATAAGTCTTTAGATGCATAAATAGATTTTATAGCCTAGAGATAACTTATCCTTGTTATACTTACATACCATAATAACCTATCTCAAACCATATTATCCAAGGGAGAGATTGAGGCTCGATGGGTTCATCTTCAAAGGTAATTATTCCTAACTTTGTTTCTCCTTTGTAAGAGTAGATAGATTAGCATTTGTACTTATATCCTATGAATTAGGATTTAATATATGTTGACATGAGTATATATATTTTATGAATGCTTAATTTTTATTTTTATTACAACCAATTTATGAAAAAATATTTGGTGAGCACTAGATTAGATTTTAAGTTGCTTTGCATGTACTTTGTGAATATGAAACATAGGAACTAGCTAGGTTTATTACATAGTTTGATTGAATGGAGGATTTGAAACCCTCCATAGTTATTTTATTGTGGTAAAATATCCCTTGGTTAGGTCTATAAGATCCATGTTGTTCACAACCCTAAATATCTAATGTATCAACAATTGGAAGTGTAGTTATATTTCCTTTTGTATATATTCTGAGGAACCTGACATGAATCAAAACCTTGTAGCATTTATTTCAACCCATAATTTTGTCATAATATTATATTTTTACATATATAAAATATTTTATCAACCAATTATTATAATTATAACTCTTTTTTACACATTTTTAACACATAATCACATCAAATTGACTTTGTTGTATCTATACAAGTCTTTGCAAAATGCAGGTTACTAGATTGAATAGTTTGGTAGAATATTATTATTTAGCTATAGATTCACATATATATTTGAACTATTTAAATATAGATATTATTCTCTTATATCAACATACAAGTCTAAAAACATAGTCAAACTAGTCGACTCTGATCACCATTTCTTCTTTAGCATACAGGGTATTGAAAACTTAGTCAAACTAATCAACCCAATTAGTATAATTTTGTAATGGTATTTGAACATCATGGAATATAAAATTTAAATATATAAAATTTTAAATCCCACCAAGGATCCTTCCTATATATCTTTACGATTTTATTTCTTCTTTCAATACTATTTTTCACATGTTTGTAGTCTATATAATTACATCCCTACAACAAGCTAGGTCAACCTATTCAACATAGTTTTATAGTCTATGTTACATTTAGAAGATAGAGTCAACTTATTTGAATATATTATTATAGATATTACTTTTGTAGTATAGTAGAGACCCAATCAACTTTTTTTTTTCACTATTTTCATATAGTGTCACTTGAACTGACTCTATACTATTCTCAATCAAGAAATTAAACTCTATTTGCTAGTAATTAATTCACCTTTCCTTTTCAGTTGTTTGTATGCATAGAGTAACTCAAATAGATTAAATAGGTGGTTTTTAAAATTATCATTTTAGTCAAACTATTTTTTTATCTTTTTCACACACTACCAAATCAATTTACATTCAAAAAGCATTAAACATTTATCTTCCCAAGGATAACCTACTTGGATTTCATCACCAAAGGGTAAGATGACTTAGTTTTCTATCCAAGTATAAATATGTGATTGATGGTATATATTGGAAAAGAACCCAATAACGTTATCACTATGTTATTATGACGTGATGAAGTAGGCCAATATAGATCCCGTTCATCCTAAATGTCTTGAAAACATACTTAGATTGATTTTTAGTTCCTTATTTCAGCCAATCTCCTAATCACATAAAAAATAAACTTTATTATTACTTAATAACACTTATGGTGACCAATTAGTTAGAATTTAATTTCCAATTATTTCTTTCTCTTTTATCATTATATGTTGTATTGAAAAATTTGTATTGACTAGCATTAGTGCAAGGTTTGTGCTTTGTGTTCTAATTGGGTCAATAATATTAACCCAATTACTTATGTGCTTACTTTCATTTTATTTCAAAATTAGATTGCAAAATTTTCTTCTATTTTATAACACTATTGTTTTGGTTAATATAGTTTCTTATAGACTATTTAGCCTTCCTACCTACAATATAAAACCAAAATTTCCAATTGTGTATCTTTATCTTCTTGTTTATCCTTCTTGCCTATAGTGGGTAGTTGACCTGCATGACTGTTTATCCTTATCTTTATATTTTATTCCCTAGTTTATAGAACACAGTCAACCTATTTGAGTATGTATCCTTATTTTTGATCTTGTCTTTGCATCCCACCTTTAGCCTCTTTTTTCCATCATGAACTTTTTATTTGAAGATAACACATATTTAAGTCTACTAGACATGATGATATTTACCTATCCCAATAGGTTTCCCCAAAAATAGCTTGTGGATTCTAGTTTAGATTAAAGCAATGTGCACGTGGACACTCACACTACTAATTATGGGAATATTCCTCATTCATCATCAATTCATAACCCTATTTTATCCTTAGAATATCGTGATAAGTGGTCAAGTAGAAGAACCCCATTCACCCTCCCCTACATTCTCTCATGGATTTGGGGCTAACACCTTATTTGATTCTCTAACTCTTCTTTATATTTTGATTCCTTCTCATATTATGACCTCTTTTTCTTTGATCTCTTCAACCTCCATTCCAAGTATCTTCACTAACATGGAAGGTTCTACCTTTAGTGGGAATTTTCCAAGGCACTCATCCTCAATCAAGCCACTAGTACATAATTTTACACCAATTATAATCATGCCACTAGTTCTTCAATTGCTTCTAATCATGTCCTTCCACTTGTGTATATTTTGATACACATGCCAATAATGATACTAGTGATTCATTTTCCACCAATTCTTCTCATACCACTAGAGTCACACATGCTAATTATCATAGTGAAACCCAATCCACTAATAATAATGATAATGATTTACATGTCATGAAAATTAATCAAAATACCATTCAAACCCATCAACTATTATTTCAAACTCTTAATAAAATGAATGACTTTCAAAATAACAATGCTAATCAAATGATGTAAATGCATAATCATCTTATAAACTTTCAAAATCAACCTCAACAAGTTTTATGGGTAGCATAAAATCAAAATATGACCCCCCACCCCCTTAGGGATTCACATAAAAACCACATTCCTTAACCACTCCTTGTTAACAAAATGACCAAACATTTTCAAAATTAACGTATTATACCTCAAATTTCTAATATAAACATAGGAGGTACCAAACATACCATTAGTTATAATATGTCAACTAATACTACCTTACATTTAAAAACATTTGGTAATCTATACAAAGATATAGTCAAATCAATTTTTTTTTATGATACCAAGATAAGAGTGAAAACATTCTCTGGAGATGCATTAGATTGGTACAATAAAATAAAATACAATTATATCATTAGTTTGGAAGATCTAGTTAACTCCATAGTACAAGGGCTTCAACCTAGTGATCTCCCTCAGAATACCTTGGCTCACTTTATCAATTGTAAGCAAATTGAAACCAAAACAACACAAGATTTCATCAAACAATGGAATACCTTATCTAATAAGTGTGAACATAATATGATGGATGATAAACTCTTTCATATATTCACTAATTTTCTTTATCCCAAGTTGTAGTATCAGGTTAGGACTCTCTCTAAGAAATTTGGAAGATCTTAACCAAGCCAAATGCCAAGATTTTCTTATGCACTAGTGTGAACCATCCCAACCTCCCATGATAACTCACATGCTCATTAAAAATAAAAATCATCATGATACCAATGATGGTGTCACTAATTCTTATGATACCATTCACAATATTTAAGCCATCACTCCCAACAATGTTGTGGATCATACTCCCCCTCTAACAATACCCTTAATCCTCCATTTTATCAAACAAATAATATTAATGTTCTTAAACCATTATCCTTAAATAAGATTCAAAATCATTTACCAAGGCCTATACATGAGAGATTGACCCCACTTATCCTATGAACTCATGGTATGATCCAGCCAAATTTTGTTGGTTTTATGTAAGTTGGGGCCACTCTCACAAGACTTGTAGACAATTATTTAATTTAGCTATGGATTTTTTTCTTGGACTAAAATTTGATCATGATTCACTCATTCATAAATTCAAACAAGACTATGACAACAATTAAATATCATGAAACTCAAAAAGAAATTAATCTTTGAACCAAGATAATACTCATCTTGCTATATATAAATATCATGTTCCTAATCATTAAGATAAAAATTACAATCCTACACGTTCCACCAATTACATTTAAAGTCTTATATACCAATATCCTTAAGAGAATCTGTTAAATATGACTAATATGTGAAGGGTAGTTTATTTCATTGATTCTAATCCTACACACATGCACCAAACCTCCCAAACCTTCTATGTTATTCAAGATTCTTCCCTATCTCATCTAATAAAGTTGAAGCAAAAGGAACTTATTTATTTCTAAGAACCTCTTCAAAAACCTCTATTGGATAATACATCTCATATTATTTATACAACTACCCCAACATTTATTCCCATTAACAACATATTTAACCTTCTAATAAAATTTCTTCAAATCAATAACAATAAATGCCTAAATCTATTGTCCTATCATCTAAAAACAATCAACCCACTTATCCTCAAACTAAATTGACCATGTCTTATCAAAAAAAAGTTTAAATTCACTTTAAATCCTCATTACTAAGAGATCCTCCAACATTATACACCTCCAAGTAGTAGTACCCCCATGGGTTTTGATGAATGTGACCCCATCATGGAGATTTTTAACCTCCCATCTCAAATACACTTTTTTGATATCATGTGAACTTCCTCTCATCATCACAACCACCTGATGCAAATATTATTAAAAATGAACAAAATTAGTCCTCCCATATTAGGATGTGAAGCTACTTTATATGGGTCTAAAGATATTATCTTAAAATAATGTGGAGATATGTTTATATATGTTGATAAAATAATAAACACATCTCTTTCCCTAAAATTTCCTATTTCTTCCATTATCCCAAATGAGATTATTATTTGTGTAGATGATTCTCCACTATTTATAACCATTTAAATCAATGATATCCAGGTTAATCATGTTTTTATTAATGAAGGTTTTGGTACTTGTGTCACCTCCATCTACTTCATTAAAAATATTACATATATTGAGTGTAATCTTAAGTCCACATGTAGTACATGTCAAGGTTATGATAGAAGGCACATGCTTCCTTTAGGTTACATATGGATTCTTATTACCTTCCCTCCTATCTATTTAATTTTATGAAATTTAACTTTCCCCTTTCCTATAACATATTTCTTGGTATGCCTTGGACTTATTACATTAGGGATGTCTCTCTTTTGGCTACCAATGTGCTAAGTCTCCATCTAATGGTGCTATCTATAGGATTTAAAAAGACACAAACCCTTGAAATTTAAAATAATTCTAAGAATATGTTGTATTCAAAATTTCAACCCTTGAACCCTAACTAAGTATCCCATTTAAGTAATCCCAAAGTTTCAATTTTCCTATCAATTCTGCCTAAGGTTATCATGGTTATCTTGAAATTATCGAGAACATACCACCTAACCTCTTAAATTTTTATTATGATGATCCAGATGAGATCAACCTCAATATTAAAACTTGGATTTATACCCTCATCTCATCACCCAAATTTTTCCATCCTTAAATCTACATTTGTATCATCTACCTATCAATAATATCCTCATGGTCTTAACCAAAACTTAGCATTCAATTAATTACATAAATTATAACAAAATATCATACATACCAACACCATTAACTTCATAAACATAATTATGATGATGTTTATACTTTATATGATCCATTTCTATGAGGATTTGTCCAAGATAGAGATTTCACAATCCTTTGGTATCGTATTTCTTTGTTTTAGTATTTGCATTCATCTTATCATATTCATTATCATATAGTTCTTAATTCTAGTATTATTCTTCATTTTTGTAGTGTATAGATGAAGATATCACATGGTACACCTCTAGTTTTAGTATAACATATTAGGATTATGCTCATAAATCATGTTATGACTTGTCCTTATCATTTCACTAGATACAATGATCCCTATAGCTTGTTTTCCCTAGAGATGTTTGCTAGTGTCCTTAATCCCTCTATGCATCCTACTTCTCCCTTAATTGAGCCTAGTCTAGTTCTTACTCTTGATCTACCTTTAGTTGATCCTTGTCCTATATCTGATTATGCTTTTCCTTTAGACAAGCCTAATCCCAACTCTCTATCAGCCCCATCTCTCCTTGGTAATGGCCTTCTTTCTTTGCTATAGCTTGATCCCCTACCTACCTAATGGGTAGATCAAACTTACCATGATATTCATAGAGTTTATAGTCATTATAATAGAGACTTATAGTTATACCAACATTTCCCAACTTTTACTTCTAATCCTTCTTTTAGTGGACCCCCAAAGTCTACTAATAAGGATATCTATTTATTTCATAACATAGAAAATCATTCTTCCATCAATTGTTGAAATCTTTAATAATATATCAATACATTGTGTCCAACCCTTCCCTAGCCCAAAGATAACTCTATACCTTCTCCTAAGATTTTGCCTACATATATTCTAAAATATGTAGAGGTATATTATATTTCTCATCAATGCGGTACCCATCATATCAATAATTTCCACATCCTCCAACAAAATATTCATGATAAACTTATGACCATTCCTCTACCTACTATTCATCCTCCCATAGGTCATCCATATAAGAAGGCTACTCCTTCTTCACATGTGGCTCCTTATTCACCTATGGATCCCATGTCACCTGCATCTTCTCCCACACCTATGATTCCTTCTCTAGAGGTGGTGCCACCTTATTTTCCCATAAATACCATTTATTTTTAGCAAAATTTCCCTTTTTTGAGTATTCTATGCATGAGAGATCTCATAAGAATGATCCTTCTACTGTAGATACATTTTGTTATGTTGAGGAGATTCCATAAGAGGTCTTTTTATAGTTTTCCATGAGAATATTTCTATAGTTAGGGTCAATATTCATAGAGATATATCAGATGTTATGAATAATATTTATGGATATATTTACTAGTATTTTTGAACATAGTATGGTATTATTTCACTTTATTCTTCATTATGATTTTAGATTAGAATTATGATCCATTTTTATATATCATATATCATTTTACTATGTATCAAATTTAAGGAATGTAAGTACAAAACCTAAAGGTATTTCTATGAGAATTATGGATATTGGTTACTTCATTAAAAATATTCAATATTTTTATAAGAATTACCACCTACTAAGATATGTGATTTAAAATTTTGTACATGTAGCTACAAGAATCTAATCAAACCAATAGAGTTTGGTAGAGGGGTGTGAAGAAACACCTACTGGGTTGAGGGATACTTGAAGTCACATGGGTTTGTGGTATCTATCTAATTTTATAACTTGAATAAGGCTAATGACCAAATTTTATGACCAAGTTAGGGATAACACAATCAAGGTCATAAGAGAATAGGTATATCTAACTAATCTAACCATATAAATGTAAAAAAAATAAAATAGAGAAATAATGTAATTTAGATAAGAAAGCAAGACTAATTAGAAAAGCAAACTATTTCAAAGGTAAATAATTATACAAAAATCATGTAAAAGGGATGTAACTATATTTTAGAACCTAGGCTAAATATTTATCAAAATAGAGCTAACCCTAAAATGTAATTTCTAACCCTAAAAATAATAGTAAAGCTAAATACAATAATGATGTCACTTTTAAAGTAAAGTTCCCTTTGATCATGCTCAATCTAACATATAAGATAACCACCAAATGAGAGTTAAATTTTGATCTTGATTAGATGAATATTAATCTATAATGTAAAGATCTATCCAATTTAATGCTATGAATGTAGAGAGAGAGAGAGAGAGAGAGAGAGAGAGAGAGAGAGAGAGAGAGAGAGAGAGAGAGAGAGAGAGAGAGAGAGAGAGAGAGAGAGAGAGAGAGAGAGAGAGAGAGAGAGTAAGGGTCAATCCAAGTGCAAATATTAGGTTTAATGATAACTAATGAAGTGTAAGATATAATTAAATAAGGGTATGAATAACTAACGAATAAGTGAATCAATCTAGTTTTAATAGTAGGAGAATATATTAATTTCCAAGGGGAAATTTCAAGAGAGATGAATAATCATGTAAAATCAAGAAGAGGAGCTTAAGAGAGATGAAGAGTTATTAATAAGTCAAAAATATCAAGAAGTGAAGATAAATAAAGATGATGAACTAAGGATAAGAAATATTAAGGGTTGAAATACATGTTTAGACCTAGTATATAGTTGAAAATGGGTGAGTAAAGGAAAAATGACCATGTCTAGCCATATTAAAATAGACTAGGGTGAAAATAGGTAGTTATAGGAAATTTGTTGCCTATGATGTGACCCAATATGAAAATAGGTGGCCTAGACCACTAAAGTTCCCTCAATGTCCAAATAGGTGATAAAACGGGACACACATGGTGTGAGAAGACATATAAGGGCTCATATTGGTATGGGGATGTCAACATTTCTCCAAGGGATTATTTTAGATCAAAGAAGTCTCTCAATGTTTAGGTGTTGAGCATGATAAGTAGACATAAAATCATTTGGAGTAGGGTGAGAGGAATGATTTTTAAATATGCCTCTAAGGTACAAGTAGTCAATGTTCAAAATAATAAGGAAGCACTATGAAATACCTAAAATCCATAACAAAAAGAAAGAAAATGACAAGCATAAAAATTGATAACATTACCTATACTCAACTATAGGACTAGTGGAAGATGAATAATCAATGACATGATCTAAAGACTATAATTTTGAAATCCAAATGATCCATCTGTATCTCTATCTTTGGTTTCAACTCATGTATAAGAAGAGATAAAAAGTGACTCAAACCAATAAATTAAGATGGTATTCAACAGAGCATCCACTCTAGTATTCTCAAAATGAGGGATACAAGATATATGGAAGTCTTTAAAGGAGGATGTAAAATGATATACCACTTCAAAGAGGGGGAAAAACTCAATGATAAGGACATTTCATACTCTAATGAATTGAGACATAACTATGAATGAGTCATAAAAAAATACACATAGCACACATGTAGTGCATAGGCATTAGTCAATGATTTAATGATCATGTGATACTCTATAATGTTATTCATTTCATAGGTAAGAAAAAAACCAGCTACAGCAAAACCATGGTCCCATGGGTCATCAATAGTCCAATCCACACACATAGGTCTTATGTTACCTCAAATTATATCTTCAATGTGAATCATTATAAAATGACGCACCATGATGGGGGTCAATAATGCAAGACACAACCATAGGGGGACTATATCAACATAAGGTGAGGTAAGCACACTTCAAAAGGGAGATAAATAATGTGATAAATCCATAATTTTAAGAAGAAAACCAAGACCATCCATGGTGAAAGGCAAACAAGGGTTGTAGGATTCCTATGAAAGATGAATACTAGATTAAGTCCCAAACAATTACAACCAATAACACACAACACCTGTAAATACCAATGATAAGTATTAGATAAGCTTTGCATAGGTTTAACTCATGTAGAGTTTCAAACATAATACACAAACAAAATTTCAACACAAAAATATTATACTACTATTATTCTCATTAATAATCATTTGAACACTTAAAAATATATAAGATAATGTTTCATATAATAAGGGATTCCTAAATCCCTACAAAACCTCAACCCACTAACCAAATAACATATTAACTAATCTCAATGTGGATAATCCCCTGAGGAAGGATTTTATTCTCGGTAAACCTGATAACCCCAGATCAGGTGTTACTTGGATTAGTCCACCTCAAGATTGGATTAAAGGTAACTTTGACGGTGTAGCAAAAGGGAACTCGGGGAATGCTGGTTGTGGTGGTTTTCTGAGAAACCATGTGGGAATGGTTATAGATGCTATCACAATTCCCATTGGTATATTTAACTGCCACATTGCCGAAGCTACAGCTGCCCTCTTGACCCTTAAATTAGCTGTGGACTCGGGATATTCCAAATTGTGGCTTGAAGGGGACTCTTTGAATGTTATAAATATCCTTAATAATAAGAATACTATGTCTTGGACCATAGAGGATAAGGTAAAGGAGATGAAAACTCTTTTGAATAAATTTGAAGAAATAAAAATCACCCATACCTATCGTGAAGCCAATGGTGTTGCATATTGGCTTGCTAATTGTGCTATCCGGGAAGGGCAAAAAGTGAAATGGGATGAAACCTTAGTAAGGAACGTGGATTTAAGGGCGATCATTCTTATCGATGCCACACATGCGAAAGAAGGTAGGATTGGAGGGTAATAAAATCTTAATGAGTAGGAGGAGTGGTAGCACGGGGAAAGGAACCCAAATATTAAAGAGTAAGGCCCTCAAGAGGGAGAAGCGGATCCTGAAAAGCCATAAACAGAGTTGATGTCCCAATCAACTTGATAGCAGGAGGATCTAGGGTAATATCCACAGTAATTGGGATTTAAAGAAAATGAGTATGGCTCGTGAAAGGAAGGGAGAACCCCATAAATAGGAGCCCAAGAGCTGTGCAGAATGGAGAGAGAAACATTAAGTCTGGAGAATTTTGCAGAAAGGAAATGTTAGGAGCTACATGGAAAGACTCCACTGCTCTAAACCGCATATCACGATGGCCTTCTTCGAAAATTGGTCTGACGACAGGGTCACCTTGCATGCTATAACTGTAAATTTAACTGAGGATTTTCTTACTGAGGTTACAGGGTTGCTAATGGAAGGAATCAAATTGTCAAAGCAGACCAGCATTTCGAATGAGGCATTTTGTAAGTTCCCCAAAACGGATGAGGAAGAGCAAAAGTTGGTCAAAAATGGGGACTTTTATGAGCTGGACCAGATTAAAGGGATTTAGAGGGACGTCCTAAGCTGTATAAGGGAGTACTTCATCCTGGATGGAAGAAGCAAACGAGTGCATAAGTTCCATTTTGTCTTCCTCAATCACTTTAGGCATAAGGTTAGCTTGTCTTTTCCTTTCTATCTTCACTACTCCTTGATTCAAAGCCTTTATGTTCATAGGAAAAAGGATTTGCACCCTATTCTTCATGAAGGCCTTATTCTGCTTATTGAAGGCTATTGCAAGAATAGGGCAGTAGTTAAGTATCCCAAACAGGGGAAAAATAAGTTGCCAGGGAATAAAAAGAATGAAAATGTAAGCAGAAGACGAAAAATTAAGACCCCTAGTCCTAATAAATAGAATGTAGAAGAAGAAAGGGGTCGGGAGAGAATTAAAGAACCCGAGGAGGAAAAACCGGAAGAAGAAGATGGAACTGAGAGTTGGGACACCAACTCTAGTAATGATGAAGAAGGATCTGAGGAAATTGAAAAAGATAAAGTCAATACAGAGGAGGATTTTACTACCAGAACAGAAGAGACAGAGGAAAACCAGAAAGTGGCGGAGGATGACATTGTCCAGGAAGATCCTGGTGAGGACCCTACTTCTAAGAATGAAAAGGAAATCTCTGTCTAGGAAGATATTCAAAACATGGAGATGGAAATTCAAGATGGAATCAATGAGCGGGAATAAAAGAGTCAAGAAGACTTCTTTGAAGAAGCCAAGATTAGCCCCATTAAAAAGTCTGAGGATTGGAGAGGGAAGAATCAGAATGATGAAATACACGCTCCTATGACTTGGGTTAACTATAAAGCTAAGTCTTCTTCCCACTTAGATTCCTGGTTGTGTAGGGAGATCATTGATCTCAAGAGAAAAGAAAAAACTTTGGAAGATTCTCTGAAAGCTGCTTGGAACAAAGTAAACAACATGAAAAATCAGTTAAGCGAGATCCCTATCAAGTTCAAAGCTTACGAAAACAACCTCTGAGAACTAATAAAGGACAACAGAAAGAAAATGGAGGAAGTAACGTCCAACATCTGTGCAGCTGCTATCAACATAGGTAAACGAGCCAATAAGGAGACCAAATCACTAGAGGGTCCCAACAAAAGGACAAGGCAAAGTTCCAGAAAGAAAGATACACAAAAAGGAGCTTTGCTGGAGGGTACCACCTAGGAAACTGCTTTGAAAGGAAAAGAAGACATGAACTTGATACTGGAACTGGATGAATAATCTGGTCCTTCTTGTTGGTTAAGAAATTGGTACTGATCTTTGTTATCCTTTTGTTAGCTTTTGTTTGTTGTTCTACTAGACTTCTGTTTCTGGGTTTTGACTGGATGTGTCTCTTATGGTTTCAGGACCATTCAAAACCTATTTTTGCTACCTCACTATAGTGTTTTTTAGGTGTTTCCTGTGGGCTTAGTTGTTCTTATTTTGCTCTCTGTTAAAGGGTTTCGGGGCCCCTTCAAAACCTGCTTTTACCTCAATCTAAAACATATTAACAACTATTACAACAATAATATGCTTTGATTAAATAACAAATCAAAATCTAAAGACTAAATCTTAACATTCTCCCCAATAGTTTTTACATGGTGAAAAAACATTCACACTTCTATCTATAGTATTCTTACCCAATGTAACATGCCCTATTTGGCTCATGAACTTGATACAAAGAGAACCTCACTCCTCCCATGGTTTTAAAATTTTACCACAAACCTTGACATGAACAAAACAAATGGAAATGTATGCCACTACATGCTCTTAGGTCTATATACTATTGATGTAATCTTATTGCACATGACCACTATATGTGAAATAACACATCTCACATTTAAATTATGTGACCTCAATATATGTGTCACTAAGGGTCATCTCCATAAATAAGTAAGGTAATCATAGGATCTCTGTAATATTTTCTCTCTTAATTTTTTCCAAAACACTATTCACCTCCTATGGTTTTTTGGATCTCTACCACAAACTTGTTTAAGATCTATGAACTAACTTACATTGGTGTTTTTTCCTTTCACAATGTCTTCACATCATGGAATCATGTTTGTAATTTTACACACAAATTACAAATCTTGAACATGTATATTCATCTATTCTTATTTTGAAAAATAGACAACATAAATGAAAAACACACACACAAGTCACCAAAACATTGATGCAACCCCATCATTGGTGACTGATGAGAGGTCATTGAAATACCTCTATCCTTCATGTATCCTCCATCCTCTAGTTGGTTCACTACTTACTCATTTGGTATATCAATGCAACTTAGGTACATGATTTTCTAAGGTAAATCCCCCCTATAATGTGGATGCCATGTATAAGTAAAAATGCATTCATGAGGTAATTTTTTTTATTTTTGCAATTTTTGACTCTATACAATAACATGACTCAATGACTATAAAAAAGTAACTTTGGTAAAACAACATATGAAACTATTGAACTATTGTTTTTATAACACTAATTTGACTTATTATAAAAAAAACTAATGACTTTTTGACAAAGGACTCCAATTGACTTCAATACAACATTTAAAAATGTTATATACATAAGAAACTATATAAAAAACAATAAATTACAAAATCTTGATAATATACTCAAACAAGCCACATACTATCTAGTGACTCATATTTTATTTACAAACTTATATCACCACCATTAATAGAATAAACTAAACAGAACTTCTAAAACAAATACTAAATTTATGAAAAAATCATACACTTCTACTTAGATGAATCTCTTTTTTTAAAGAAACATATATATTGACATATGCTATTTCCTAAGAGTGACATGTAATGAAAAGACTCGACTAAATAACAAAAAAGATAGTTAATTAAACTATTGACCCAATCAAGATATGAAAGAATGCATGAATTATGTGGAATAGATCAAATTCAGTTGAAAATTCTCAGAGGATACCAAATGTAATGTGAAAATGATGTAGAGTGGGTCGACACTATGCTGATCTAGGAGCTCATGGCAATAGGTGGTAGGTGATGGATTTAAAATAGTCGATGAGTGCATGTTATGGAAGTTATTTATATAAAACTATTAGTTAAAGAGAAACCCACTAATCATGCTTTTTTTAAAAAAAATGGATTTCCTATAAAAACACATCCAAGTGCTTCAAAATCCATTGAGACTATATGATAAGACAAATAAACACTAGCAGGTAGTATATCTAGCCAACATGTGTGTAAGAAAACCATGTTGTTGATCAACATAGAGATCATCAAACCATATAAGAAGTTATTACCACTAATTTAATCTAATGTCTACACAAATGTAATTGAATAAAACTTACAAATGAGATAAAAATGTGCATGCTTATCTATCAATTGGTTTTTGAGGTGAGGTTAGACTGATGCAAATAGTGGTAAGAAGTATGGATCATGTCTTAGTAATGTCGATGGTCTGGGTATGGAGCATCAAACTATTTGTAGTGGTCAATGAATTTTGTGAAATCTGATGTGATTATCAAGTAAAATTAAGCATAGACCAATGGGGGTGATCTCATATCAATGTAGAATTTTATGCTCAATACATGATATGCATATAACAATAAAAGAATCTACCTAAAGATTTAAAAAAAAAAGCTTTGCTAAACTATTCCAAACTTGTGTACTCATAAAATTTCATCTTATAGGGGCATTATAGATCTGATTTACTACCCCTACAATTATTTCAATCTCCATAATAGGTGCAACACCAAGCTGCACTGATACCAATGCTAGGTATTAGATAATCTTTACATAGGTTTAACTCATGTAGAGATCCAAACACAATACATAGAAAAAATTTCAATACACAAATATCATACTACTATTATTCTCATTAATAATCATTATAACACTTACAAATATATAGGATAATGTTTCTTATAACAAGGGATTCCCAAATCCATATAAGCCATCAACCCACTAACCAAATAACCTATTAAAAATTATTATAACAATAATACACTTTGATTAAATAACAAATCCAAATGTAAAGACTAAATCTGAATAACCATGACAAAATAGAAAGAGGAATTCAACATCATACCAAATGAGCTAAATTTTAACTAGATATATGTTGAAATCAAAAGATGATTTAGACAAAAAAATACCCAAGAGAGAAAACATCAAATAAATATATAAAAAGGATCCTAAAATCCATATGCAATACAAATAAGAAGGAAAAACTAGATAAAATAAAGTTAAATAGAAAGTAAAACTATATAAAAAATAAATTACACAATTCAGACACATATAGATAACAAAGAATGTTCACTAATAAAGTCATCTATCTAACCATTTTGTGTATAAGTAGATGCAATCATTTCCTCCAGTCTAAACATATATTTATTGGGATCCATGATTCTTATAAGGTTCATTCATTGTTATTGTCACTATCATCATTAGGCTTAATAATCAAAGCTATAATAAGTATCATCATTAAAATAACTACTTATTTATTCATCTTTATTTTAAATGGTTTCATTAGCTTATTTTAAAGTCACACTTTCATTTAAATTAATGGTAATTTGTATAATAATTGGATCTATGATAAGTGGTTTATTTTGAATATGCATAGAAGGTGAGATAATATAACATTGGTGCATAGATGTCTAGGTATTTATACTTTACATGTGCATGGTTGATGTCATATGATTAGAGTTGTTGGTATATATTTAGGTAATATCTCAAGTTTCACATGTGTGGGAAGTTCATAGGTAGTTCCTTTAATGGTGATCACTTTATTATTTTTGAAATACATGAAACCAACCTATAATAGTATTAGGACTAACAATGACATGTAAGGTAATGTTACCAAAAGATGTCTTAGTTATTATATTGTATGCTCTAATAACTATGGTTGTACCAAGGGAATATTTGTGTATATTTGAGTTCATTAATTATCTGTTAGTCATATAAGAGAATGAGATGAGGCCCCTTACATGTGTTATTGACCACACCTATGAATCCATCAAAGATATGACCATTGCAAACCTATAATGTTACTTCATAGTTATCATTTATACATCATATTAGTTTTAAGATTGAGTATTATGATTTGATAGAGGGTAAATTAACATTTCAAATTTTGATTAGGTTATTAAACTAATTCATTCAAATTACTGGTATGACCTTATACTTAAATTTAGTTTATGTCTATCAATTCTTGGATCTTATGTTTTAAATTTATGCATCTATTTTTATGATCAAATATTATTTGAAAATCACAATATGCCATAACATCATGATTTTCATGTAAAGTTTGTGAGAAGTCTCATTCTATATGGGGAGGTAAAGATATCATATTTCATTCAAGAAAACATTTAAGCACATTTTAAGGACTCTCACTTAACCATGTAAATTTTCTTTTCTCATTTTTATAGGAAAGTACTATATCTTCTATAAATAATCTATCATATTGAATACATTTTAAGCTTGTTATTATGCTATAAAATATTATCATCAGCCTCAACTTTTAATTTTTATTAATCTTAATAATTACCTCCATTAAAGATAGGGGAATTAGTCCCATTTTTTAAATCATTTTGGACCATAAAGTTTTATATTTTAGTTCTGATCAATGTGAAAAATTTAATTGAAAGATTGATAAGAGTTTAACACTTTATCATAAATGGGTTGGATTAAACTTTGAGAGTATAATTTTACATTAACGATGAAATAATTGATGAGTCATCTTAGTAAGTATGGTTTTGAATAAAATAACATAATCACTGAAATTATCATTAGTCCTTTTTAAGTTTGGAAATATCTAAAAACATAGCCTCCATAAATTTTAATAGAAAAACGAGTTAATAAATTACAAGCCAAAGAATTGGAAGAGTGTAAAATAGCATATATTAAAGCACAAAACCAATCAGGATCATAGACTTTACAGCTTCTAATTTTTTTGTAAATAATTATCTTTATGTATAAAATAAATATATGATTTATATAAATAATTTATATTGTGAGAAGGATCACCCTTACCATTAAAAAATTAAAAATTAGGAGCCACAACCAAGTATATCATGAGTGAAATGATTGGGTAAGTATATCATGTGATTTGACCATATTAATTATTTTTTTGGGACCTTTGGGAGATACATTATTATTTTTATTGTATAACTTATATAATTTTCTTAGTTCATTAAAGGAGTGTGAATTTAAGAGGTTGAATAAAAGGATTACTAGTAACATAAGTAGATGTAGACACTAAAATATGTTATTATACACTTGTCAATGTTAGCATTAACCTGTATATACCTCATATGACTTATGAATAGACATATAGATATTTTACACCCTTCTCTCTTATCCACATGGTTTATATGCACCCGAATTTCCCAATTTTCTATCAATCACCTACATGAATTCCATAATTTGTATATAAGTTATCCATTATCATACTCAGACTACGTCTAGAACATCATATCAATATTCATACATTTCAAACAAGTCCATAAATTTTAGACTCATACAAAATTTAATAGGTATCCAATTTTGAAAACCATATCCCCTTGTCAAACAATGTTCATTTTTAAATTTAAAATTATCTTCATGAGTTACCCAGTATGTTTTGCATGTCATTGACATGAAAAAATACCTATAAATTTCCATATAAATACACAATAGGGATAATCCTATTTCATCATATATCATATAAATCAATCACTAATCAAGCCTATTATATTAGTTTAACTTTGAAATGGACTACCCTAAACTTCAAAAATTAGAAATTAATCACATGGAGTAGGCCCTAACTAAAGTGTAAATCACCTAAGACAAACCAAAATTTCCTTTGCTAACTATTAAAATCTTGATTACAAATTGCATTAATAAAAGGATAGACATTAAAAACATACCTAAAAGGGATAATTATGTGTATTTTGTCTTCCCTCCTCAGAGTATTGGATATGTAGGTAATGCTCAACCATTCACTAGGGAGAATTTTGGGTTAGCTCAACCCATTTATTTTCCACATTTTAATGCCTAAACATAGTGTCGAAATTGGAGCTAGGTTTCAAAGTAAAGGAGAGATGTTTTTATATTTATGCACATAATGAGCACTAGATATCATATATGAAGATAATTACCACACACACATAGTGGAATGTGCCAAAATGATGAGGTGAAATTCATAAGGATGAATATATAAAAAAAATATGACTCTATAATAGTGTAAGTGTCCATATATTGATGGAGGTATATCCACATACTCCTATTCCTAATCCAATAAAATAATACTCCATTTTCTAGCATTTTTAGCCACTTGCATTTAGTCTTAGACCTTTAAATAATAATAACACACTAAGTATCAAAATCCTCTCAGTATTTTTATACAAATAATAGGTTACAATCATTTAGTAAAATTATTTTTTAGAATGAAAAATTGTGTTTTATTGTAGTAAATTAAACAATATAAATAGTTCAAAAGTTCTATATTATTAGATTACATTAACTCAAAATAAGGTAAAACATATTGGCCAACTTGAACCTTGTACTAAACAAGGAAAACCATAAGCTTTTTTATTAGGGTTTCATACTTATTTATAAGTTTTAGATTTATGTATTTCATCCTAAATTTCATACCTAATTTCTAATTTTCCCCTCCATACATGTTTATTTTCTCCTAAGGATCCCAATATTAAATCTCTTGTATTTTATGATAGCCATAATAGTAAGAGTGGGCTGGTTCTTATGTTTCTATCCCTCCTAAATTTTGGTGTAAGGTGAATTGATAGGGAAAGTAACTTGTATATTGATCATAATCAGATTTATGTGGCCAACCATACATAATATTCTTCTATATATGTTCTTCAAAAAACATCATTACCCATGCCTACTACAAAACCACTAATGTAGATAATTATATATCTATAAACTAAGGTGTTGTGGTTAGAACAAAGTTATTTCATTATGGTTCATTTGATTGACTCTCCTCCAAAGGATAAAGTTTATAATTTTAGAAAAGGCATGACTATTTATAATGATAAATTTATACAACCAATTACTGATTTTACCCAATATGGTTTTAGAATATAATGATTAATTTTTTTTGGATAAAATGGTCAAGGAGGTAACAATACATAAGTCATATTTAACCTTATCACCCCACCTAAGCACATAAATTAAAAAAGCCTTAGATATGAGGACTATTCATAATATAGTCAAGAAATTAAAGAGCCAAATATAGACATTTATTTTAATATTTCATAATATGTTGAAGACAAAGTGTGTTTACACACTAAAGTACATTTAGTTATCCTTTTACACTTAACATTTTTTACTTTCAATATTAGAATAAAATGGTAGAAATTAAAGACACTAAAATACATTAATATACACTTATAAATGTTAGTATTGACATATCCCTACTTCACATGACTTGTATACACATTTGAATCTTTCACGCCCTTATCTCCTATAAATGTGATTTTTATGGGTCCATCCTTTTGATTTGATATGATTCACTTACAAGATTTCCCTATATGTACTTAAAATTTTCATTTTTGATACTATCTATACAAAATTAGATCAATAATTGATCCTTTCAAAAATTCTATTGGACTTAAAGTTAGTTTTTTAAATTCAAATTATCTTTATGGGTCAACACATATGTTTCCATTGTTAGTTGTTTGAGAAGTTACCCAATGAGTCATATATAGATACATAATAGGTCTACTCCTATTTCATCATTTAACATTATTAATCAAGCACTATAAAAGCCTATTCTATCAATTTCACATTCAAAGAGACTTCCCTAAACTTTTGATATAAAAAATCATCCAAAAGGATTAGGCCCTAACCAAATTTTGAAGCACCTAAGCCTACCCAAGTTTTTCATTAGCAAGTTTCAAAATCTATATTATAGGTTACATTAATAAAATAATAACCCTTTAAAAATTATCCTAATGGGGATAATTATGTGTAATTTTAATTACCTCATTATATTATTAGATGAGTAGGCAATGTTCAACCATTATATGGGAGCAGTTGAGGTAAGATCAACCCACCTCTCTTCACTTTTTACTAGCATAAACCTAGTGTTGAAAGTGGAGCTAGGGTTTCAAAGTAAAGTAGACAAATTTATGGATTTGTACACATAGAAAGCACTTGATATTACATATTAGAGTAGTTTTCAAGTAGGCACAATGGCTTATGCTAAAATAGTGAATCACAATTGATATGTACAAATCTAGAAACAATAGATCCTTTCTTATTGACAAAATGTCTAGATTCTAATAGACTCATCTAAGTATATATAGATCCTCTTGTTCTTGTTTTGAATAAATTTTAGTCCATTTTATAATATTTTAATCTAAATACATTTATTCATAGACTTTTAAAAAAATATTAACACACTAAGTATATAAATCCTTATAGTATTTTTATATAATACTAAGTTGTAGTTATTCAATCAAATTCTATTTTATAATTCAGATTCATTTCTTATTTTAATATAGTAAGTAATCTTAAAATATGAAAAATTTATATCTTATTAGTTCACATTAATAAAAAAAATAATGTAAAAAATTAGGAATAAATAAACTAGGAACTTGAGAAAGCCTATGGAAAATGATAAGGTTGAAAAAGTTGTTGAGTTTATTAAGAAGTCTTAAAAATAATAAATAAGCATTAATCTTAATCTGAAAAGGAAAAGATATAAAAAATAGGCATAAAATAAATAGGAGGAGGATAAATCATGTCGGTTTGACCAAAATATTTTGATGAAAAATGTGTAAGGTCAATATAGTTACACAATCAAAATGTGAAATCTAATAATCAAGGCACAAGGAAACATGACATGATGGCACAAAGGAACCATAATTAACATGATCTAAATAGTATGGCACAATAGTGGTCATGAAAACTTTTAGATTCTATGCCAATAGTTAAGGAAACAAAACCTTAAGAAAAAATAGAAATGAATTCTTAGGAGTGTGTTTAAGTATATAGATGGAAAAATGACCAATTTGAAGTTGTTCATGAGAAAATGATGATAAATAATGAATATGAAGGGTATGGTGTGAAGGGAACACGCACTAATAAAAGTAAAATTTAATTTAATGATTTAAATGTATGAAATCATGATAAAAGAACTATAATTACATAACTAGTACCAAAAATATGTCTACATAATTACATTATTTAATGTGTGTGTGTGTTGGGGGCAGGGGAAGGGGGGTGTGCGCGTGCATGCACATGCGTGTGTGTGTGTGCATATATATTAGAGTAGAATAAATAATTTTGGAAATTAATTTTATTATAGTCACATAGATTCCTATAAACTATTTAAAAAATTAGTTCTTGATATGAAAGTGACTAAAATTCAAAAGGATGAGAGAGATTACCTTTTATGAAAGATTAGCTTCAATAAATTATAGAATAGATAAAACATGCCTCCTTAATATCTACATGAAGATCCTAATTACCATTTAAATTTTTTGATCGTTATAATTTCAACATATTAAATTTGCTTGTAAATAAATATGGTTGCTTACAATAAGATCAATGTCTTGATAGATTGATAAAATATAGACATAAAAAATAAATGATAAATAAAATGATAAAAATGAATAAATAAACCTAGTGGTATGTTAACCATGCTTCTATATCTAAAAAAATATTAAACTTCCATGGGCCTCAATTTCCATAGCCACATGGTGAGAAATTTGTAACCTAGATCCTACTGACCTTGGCATGTGGAAATATATACTTCCTATCTAAAAAAGTAATCATATGAAACATTTTTGTAATAATTTGACATAATTTTTTAACCTCTTGACATCTTTTAAAATTTTAACATATTATAACCAAAAATTAAAATAACTTGATTATCTACCCCATTTTGAGGTGAGGGATGTTTTCACATATAACTCAACTCAAAATAGAAATATTAAATATACTATGTGTAACATAGATATAAATTAAATTTTGTAATAATATTAAAATAACATTTTTAAACACGTGTATGTAATCATAGAAATAAGGCACAATAAAATCTCATTGATTAGCAATTATTGATATGCTGAAGCTAAAACAATACAAGTAAGGGTGTAAAAATGGATAAGAAAGTTATATGTTTAGATGTAACCCCAAAAATAGGGAAATTTTATATACCCTAATGTAATAATAAATTATGTACAAATGATATGATCTAATGTAAAAACATTCCCCCAATATGGGTAATATAAAGTAGAAAATAAAAAAAATAGTATACCCCAATATGTGCATGGTAGAAACCATGGAAAAATAGGCACACACATAATTTACCACAAGTAATATCATGTATGATAAAAATCATGGAACCAATCCTATAATAACAAATACTATATTCAACCAACGTAAAAACATAAAACTTGTAGACAATTTGGTACAAATACTATAGTTATAATTTTTTGAACATGGTTTCATATATTTAAATAATTAGATTACATTAAAATATTATTAGTAGACTTCCCCTTCACATTGGACCATTAATATTCTTTAATTATCATAATTTTATCATGAAACTATTTATATATATTATTTTTTATGTTGGTATACTCAAACACATTCCTACAAACTCATTTTCTCTATTTATTGAGCTTTGGTCACCTTTATTATGGTCACATGGTCCTAAAGTGGTCATTCTAGTTTTGTTCCATGTGATTTTTATCATGTCAATTATGGGGAATTTGTACCATTTTTCCATGTTTTTTCATTCCTTGATTATGAACTTTCATATTTTTACATGGTTAGATTGTTCTTTAATGTGTCCAACTTTGAATTTAATGATGCCTAGATATATGGTAATAATTATCCAATGTAATAGATGCATCGACCCCATACATTCCACTTATTATGTCATAGCATATCATCATACCTAAAATTATGTCAAAATGACCCCAAAACCTCCATGTATATCTAATTTAGTACCTCCTTATTAAATTAAAAAAAATACAATTACATATATCCACATCATTTTAGTGCTTTTCAAGTGTACATTATGACATTCCATAGTATCTTATCCTTTCCCATGACATTATTAAAAAAAAAATCTATTAGATAAACTATCCATTTCAAATAATATATTGAAAAATACATTAGATAAACTGGCCACATATGATCTCATATTCTCCCTAAGGGCATTATTCATGGAACCATTTGTCATCACCAGGAATTCAACATTACCAAACTTGATTTTGAGGATCATTAGGTTTGTATTGAATGAAAAACATGATTTTGATACATGGATTAAAGGATTGATTATGCAACCAAACTATGAAATGTAGATTAAAGGAGAAAGGATACACCATTTAAGATAAATGCATTACCACTAACCCAAGTAGATATAAAATCCCATAATTTTTTAATATGTGTTTTGTTGATTATGAGATTTTGATATGGAGTTTCTCATCTTGGCTTAAATTCATAGTGTATTTTCATAACTTATAGGTGTATACACATAATATTTTCAATATTCATCAATTATTGATGCTTTCTCTCTTGTATGAACTTGAAAATTCTCAATCTCTCTAACTGTACCCCTTAAAGGGTGCATTGGGAAAGGGGTGAGAAGA
The DNA here is from genome assembly GCA_037957365.1 of Torreya grandis. Classification (NCBI taxonomy): domain Eukaryota; kingdom Viridiplantae; phylum Streptophyta; class Pinopsida; order Cupressales; family Taxaceae; genus Torreya; species Torreya grandis. The sequence goes on along the minus strand of JARHVA010000264.1, from coordinate 778,717 downwards.
CCACTAGTTTTTTCAGTATTGTTGTCCCATATACCACCACTTGTAACCAACACAAACCTCTCCTATATACTTATATAAGATTTTAAATCTACATTAAACACTCCTCCAAGTAATTTACCACTTTAAACAACCCTTACCTAAGCCAAAAACTCTTTTTAACATTTACCAAATAAATTCATCCTGGGTCGACCCTATACTTGAAATATATTAGCATATTACAGGTCTAGGTCAGCCTTAGTTGACCTAGTTTATGACCTAACTAGTTTAATTATTAATGATACATGTTTGATTAGGAAAAATATATCAATTAATATTTTTTAAGGGTTTAGGGTTATATCTAGCTATATATACACATCCTTTAGTCCATTTATTAGAGAGAAACAAATATAATCATTCATTTGTACTTTTTTACAATTTTCTCTTCCACCATTCTACTTGAGGAGTCATTGATTAGGGTTTAAACTTGGAGAATTTATTATCTTATGGATAAGTCTTGGATGATTTAGACTATCTTAGTGATCATTACAATCCAAAACAACCTCTTATGAAGTACCCTTTCGCAAGGGAGATATTGAGTCTCTATGGGTTCATCTTAAAGGTAAGTATCTCTAACTCTTATTCCTCTATTTTAGTAGATAGAAGTATCATAAGTAATAGATTTTAAATGTATTTATCTTTCATTAAATTAGGATTATATATCTATTTAATTAATTATAATTATTCTATGCATGTTTACTTTTATGTTTTTCACCCCCATTTTGTACCATAGGCTTTGGTGAGCACTAGGTTAGATTTTAATTTACTTTGTTAATATAGAAAATGTAGGACTTAATTAGGTTTATTACATTATTTTTATTGAGTAGAGACTTTATAAGCCTCTATAGTGATATTATTGTGGTAATGGAACCACTGGTTAGGTCTAGTGGATCCATCTTCATCATGACCCTAATTGTCTAAATGTACCAATAAGCAAAAGGGTAAGTGTGATTTGTATTCTCTAAGATAGGATTGATTTACAAATCAAATTGTCTTTCCCTTGTATACATTATGGTGAACCTAAAATGAATCTAACCCTTGTAGGTTTTCTTTCATGCATTCATTTAATATCCTCTATTATATATTTTTATGTCTACAATATTGTATCAAACTTATCTATGTAGTCAAACATTTTATGCACAAATTTAACACACAATCACTTTGATCAATTTTGTATTTCTCTATGTAGTTATTATCTGAAAATAGATAACTAGATTAATCATCTTGACTCAGTTATCTTTTTTAACTATAGGTTTGTAGACATAATTGACCTAGTTGAATCTATTAGTAGGTCATTTTTAGAATACAAGTTTTATAGACTTCATTAACCCAATCGACTCTGTTAGTAGAATATAAAAATATAAAATAAAAAAATCAAGCATCTTAAAATATTATCATGATCATTCTTACCTTTTTAGTTATTTCTTTTTTCATTTAAAGTCATTTTAATAATTTATAGTCTATAAAAATATAACTCTATAGTTAATTAGGTTGACTAGGTCGACATAGTTGTGTAGCTTGTTTATCTCTAAAGAATCAATCAACCTATTTGGATATGCTCTTCTAGATCTTGATTATATAGATAGAAATAAACTTGTTGACTTTATTCTATATTGTTTGCATATTATCTTTCCTAAATTGACTATGCAATCTTCACAAACAAATGTGTTAACCTATCTTGCTAGTAATTAGTTCACTTTTCATTTTTGTTTCTTGTTTTATTAGAGTAAAAAATATAGAATAAATAGGAGTTTTTTAAAATTTAATTAATTAATCACATGATTTTTCTTTTTCACACACTTCTAAATCCCATAACACCAAAAAACATTAAATAATTTGTTCCCAAAGTCTACTAAGATTTCATCACTAAGGGGGAAGCCACCTTGGTTTTTTAGCCAAGTATAAATGTGGTTTATGGTATATATTGGAAAGTAACCCGAAACCCTTATCATTTCAAGATTGTGAAGTAAGGGGTAGGCCCTAATAACAAGCTAGTATCATCACCAATACAAATCCATTTCAACATAGACTACCTAAAACTATCCATAACTTACTTTTGTATTTCCTTATATAAAATTACCTATCACATTAATTTCAAATTTTATTATAACTTAAAAACATTCAATAATGACCACTTAGATTAACATTTACATTCTAATTTTTTTTCTTGCTCTTTGTAAATTATATTCTATACTACAAAACTTGTACTAGCTAGTGTTGGTATAAGGTTTATGTTATTTTATAAAATTATATGAAACACTCTGGTATAATTACTTGTGTACTCCATTAAATTTTCTTAGTTATTATATTTCAAAATTTTCCATATCTTTAGAATATAGTCGACCCTATCGACTCAGTCTCTTATAGGTAACTTATTTTATTTATCTTCAGTACACAGTCAACCTATCTAACTTTATGTATTTTAGACTAACTCATTTCTCCTATATTCAAAATATATTTAAATAATTCAATTGTGTATTTTCATCCATTTCTATTAACCTTTCCTACAAACTCTATCGACCCCATCGACTCTATACCTCTTTTTTGATACTATTTTATATTTATATGACTTTGTCCTTATTTTTCATATTTTATTTATAATCTTTGATTATTCCTTCAAGAATTATGAAATACCCTATAATTATATTTTTGGATGACCTAAATCCATTTATATGATATATGGGATGTTCTTTTCTTTCTACATTTGCTACCCAAAAGGATCCTCACTTTTGGAGTGCTCCTTCTCACCCCTCATCTTTGGAATAAAATATGGTCCAAATAATGATATTGATGGATCGTATCCATGCTAAACTTATAAAGATAATTATCTCTTTAAATAATCTTATTACACTATGGGGGTAATTGACACAAGCCCAACAAACAACCCCACATGAAACCTTCTCAATACCAACAACCCACCTCCTAATAATTTTCTTCCTAGTAGCCCTCCCCATTACCAATTAAATGAATGTTCCTCCTACCAATCCTAACAATCCTCCTAAAATACATCCACTAGTCGATACCACTCAAATTATTGCACAAATAGTGAAAAAAATGAACATTATGTAAACATCTAATACCTCTCAAATGATGCAACTAAAACATCATTTGATATACATGGATAATTATCCTCCTATTATTCTTCCCAAAAATAACCCAAATTTCATCCCTGCACCTTTTAAAGATGCCATGAGAAATATTACTCCCCAACCTATTATACAAAATAAGATTTTTAAGCACATTCAAAATGAGCCTTTATCCCCCTTCATTATTTTTATTGATATTGGAAATATATTTCCAACTATTAAATATAATGGGACTAAAGACCTTTATGTTTTTTCAAATAATTTAATAATATTTATAAATATTGTATTGAAATTAATACCTTTTCCACTACCAAAATTTTAATTAAAAAATTCTAAATTGATGTATTAGAATGGTATAACCAACTTCCCCAACATTCTATATGACAACTTGAGGATTTATTCATTCTTTTAGATAAAGAATTTCAACATAATGATCTTCCTAGAAAATTTCTTAGCCATTTCATGAATGATAAACAATCCTCTTCTGAATTAGCTCATGATTTTATCAAATGTTTGAAATATTTGGCTCATAAGCTGATCAAAACATGATTGATGATAACTTATTCAAACTCTTCATAACTACCTTAACACCTTCCATCCAATACAAAGTTGGATTTTTTTCTCCCCAAACTCTAAATTATGTCATTGATCAAGTTAAGAAATAACTTCATGATGATCCAATCACCACTAGATGAGCTCTAAACTATGGAATATCCTTGGCCATTTTACATGTGGGGATTAGATCTCATTGGTAAATTACCTTAGTCACAAGATGGTCATGTTTTTATCATTACTTATACTAAATATCTTACTAAATGGGTAAAATCCATACCTCTTTTTAATGTCATGGGAACCACTATTTATAAATTTATCTTTAACCAAATCATTTGTCACTTTGGAGTTCCCCATTCTATAATTTTTTATAATGGTGTAAATTTAAAAAATAAGGACATGAAACAATTATGTGCTAAATTTAAAATATTCCATAAATTTTACACACATTACCATCCATAATGCAATAGATAAGCTGATTCCCTGAATAAAATTATCAACAAAATTTTACAAAAGACCATCTAAGAAACCTATAATGATTGGTATATTCACTTATATCCCACATTGTGGGCTGATTGTAATAGCATACATTCTACCCCTAGGGTAACACCATTCTTTTTAGTTTATGGTTCTGAGTGCATCTTACAATTAGAATTTAAACTTCCCTTCTTACATATATATATTCACATTATCATTCTTGATGAAGAATTATGTGAATCTCACCTTCCTACCCTTGATATTCTTTATGAACACCATCTAGTCACTCTTTAACATAACCACCAATACAAGGCTTGCATCACCAAACAACATAATAAAAAGGTTAAAGTCCACACTTTCAATGATGGTGATCTAGTCCTTAAATTACACTATACCCATGATAAAGGAAGGAAAATACTCCAAAAAATTATGGGGATATTATTTAGTGAAAAACATTCTTGGTCTTAGCACCTATCACCTACGAATTAATGAAGGCCATGTTTTTAAAGAACCCACTTATGTACAATTTTTGAAGAATATTTTGCTTAAATATTTCCCTTATTATCATACTTATATATATTGTACTACTAATATTTTTACAAGATTTATACAATAATCTCACCATATAAAATATTCTCTTTTTAAAAAACCTTAATTCCTTCCCTTGGTACTTTGGTTTCTTTATTTCATGATACACATTGTGATAACATGGATAGGACCCAATTTTCCTCATGAATTCCTTTTGACTTCATACATTGATTTTTCATATCAAGTTTTTAATTTTATAATACTTTGTAAATCCACTAGGGTTTTTTATTTTGTGAGTTATAATGTAAGACAATGAATAGGACCAAAATATCATAACAAATACTATTTTTACCATTTTTCACATACTTTTTTCATCCACCTAGGTTTTTATTTTCTGAGTTACAGTGTAAGACCATGGACAGGACTAGAATTTCCTCACAAATAAAGTTTTTGAATTTTTTCACCCACTTGGGTTTTTGTTTTATGAGTTTTAGTGTAATACCATAGATAAGACTAGGCTCTTCTCATAAAATCATCATATTATTTCAAACATATTGAGTAAACCAAGTGTTCCTTTTCTAAAATGTTAAGAAATGGTTACAATTTTGTGATCTCATATTATTAGCTTCATTTTTTGTTTTTTTTATAGATAAAAATTTCACAAAAAACTATGTTATCATGTTTCCATACACTTACATTCATTCTTATGATAAGGAATCATACTTTCTTACCATTGCATCCTTTTTCACTTCATCACATTTTTTGTGATTTGAAGTAATTCAACTTGTTTCATTTTAATTCCCCTTATTTTAATTTCATTTTATTCCACTTTAGATAAAATATGGTCAAAGTCAAGATAACACTTTTATTTCACATTAATAAATAAGACTCTTAGACACCATGCTCTCTAAGTTCTCTTTCTTAGCTACAAAATCCAAAGTTTTCAAATGATAGGCATTTTTAGAATGCATGTTTGGTTATCTAAATTCATATGGAGAAAGAATAAAATAAGTCATCAAAACTTAAAATCCAAATAATTTAAAACAAAAGGTAATTATTAAAAGGTAATTTTAAAAATAAAAAAAGTCAACATCACACTAAAAGACATGATTTATAACACATCTCCTATCTCCAATTGAAGCTCAAACTCCATAGTTGGAATCAAACTATAGCCAAGGTATTTTGGGGTGTGGTAGGCCAATATATTAGGATAGGATAATTAAAAAATATATATCTAGTGCTACCTAATTTCTTATGCGAGTACCCAATATTTATAGTAGATCGATGACTATATAAGGGGTACTGAGAAATGGGGAACACATTATGAGAAGGTAATCCCATTTTAATTTTCATGTATATAGTCTTCATAAGATGATATTCACACTTAATTTCATGACCTATGATTTATGTTGTTAGGAAAATTTCCTCAGAGTCCTTAATGCCAAAAGTTATGTTGTTTTGATAAACCTAATCTAAGTGTCTCGAATTTGATAAAGAGTTTCTCTACCTTTATTTTTACTTCATTCCCCCACATCCCATTTCATTTCCTTCCTTGATAGATAAGTTTAATTTTAAATCTATTTCCCCACTTCTATATTCCTACTTCTTCCCATATCAAAACATGCTAGCACTACTTTATCTTAGTTTTGTCTATCCTTAGAACAAAATAGTATGGTTGAGTGAGCATGGATTATCTTATTTATACCATTTTTTTAAATTTATATAATTTCATTGGTTTATTTGAAAATGTTTCATTATCCCTCCCCTTTTTCACATAACTATGTCTATTTCTATATTTTTGTACTTCTTTTTTTAGAACACATTTGATTCTATTTTTAGTACTTTTTCCATTGATGAGTGAGTTTGGATTGTTACTTCTCACTCACCAATGTTATTATCCCTTTTATGTACTTTTTCCATTGATTATTAAGTATTTTTACTACTCACTCATTGATGTAGTTTTACCATTGCTTGCCCATCTTTGTTTAAGGATTGTTACTGCTTTCACATTAATGTTTGATTATCATTTTTACTTTTATCCTTAGTTTGACTTGTTTTATTTACCATTATTACTTAATATATCCTTATTTGAGTTTTTATGATCATTTAGTAGCCTTGGATTTTTAGTTAGTTGATTTACTCTAAATTTTTGGCTTGGTCATTTGGTCCTAACTTGTCATTTATTACCCTAGCTTACCAAATTTATAAGTACATCATGCCTACACATTTTATTTATCTTGTATTTTTTGTGTTTTTTATTCTCTTTATTTTTGTATCCTTATGTTTTTCCAAAAAATTATTCATGCCCTCCATGATCAAAACTACACAAAAAAAAATCCATTCAATGATTAAGCTAAGCCATGATACACATACATTACTTTTATTTCATTTATTTCCTTTTATTAATTTACTTTCAATCATTTATTATTTAAAAAAATATAATTTATTTAACTTTATCATTGTGTGTTGGTATGTTCTTTTTCTAAAGCACCATCCCATGTTACACCTAAGTTGTATGTGATGAGCTTCAAGTGGTGAATATGTATACACATAATATTTTTAAACTTTATCAATTATTGATGATTTCTCTCTTAAAAGAACTTGTTGATTATTAATTTCTCTAAGTGCATGCATTAAAGGGTTTAGTGGAAAAGGGGTAGATAGACCATTAGTGCTTCACAAGATTAGTCTCCCCTATACCACTACTTAGAACCAACACAAAACTCTCCTATACACTTACCTAAGATTTGACACCTCCCTTCCACAATCATCCAAGAAATTTACCACCTTAAACAAACCCTACCTAATCCAAAAAATATTTTTAACATTTACAAATAAAGTTAGCCTAGGCCAATCCTATACTTAAAACATATTAGCATATTACAGGTCTAGGTTAGCCTTGGTTTACCTAGTCTAGAAATTAACTACTTATTTTAATTAATACTATAAGGTTGATTGGTATTAATTTATTAGATAAAATTATAGAATGGTTTATAATTATATCCATCTACATATACACATGCTTTCTTCCATTTCTTAGAGAGAAATAGAGTTAATCATTCATTTGCACTTCTTTATAATCTACTCTTCCACCATTCTACTTGAGGAGTCATTGCTTATTGTTTAAACTTGGAAAAGATTATTATCTTATGGAAAAGTCTTGTATTATTTGGATTATCTTAATGATTCTTAAAAACCATAAAAACCTCTTTTGAATCACCTTTAGCCAAAGGAGAGATTGATTTTTTATGGGTTCATCTTCGAAGTAAGTATCTCTAATTCTTATTCCTCTATTTTAGTAGATATAGGTAGCATAAGTAATGGATTATTAATGTATTTATCTCTCCATGAATTAGGATTATATCTATATTTACCTAATTATAATTATTCTATGCATGTTTACTTTTATGTTTATTACTCACATTTTATGCCACAAGCTTTGGTGAGCACTAGGTTAGATTTTAATTTACTTTATATTTAATTTGTGAATATGTAAAACATAGGACCTATATATATTTATTTCATGGTGTTTCTTGACTAGAGGATTTGGAACCCTCTGTACTAATTTTATTGTAGTAAAGGACCCCTTGGTTAGGTCTAGTCGATCCACCTTGGTCATGACCCTAATTTTCTAAATGTACCAACAAGCAGAAGGGTAGGTGTTATTTATCTTATACAAACTAGGATTGATTTGTAATTCATATTCACTTACCCTTGTATAAAATAGGTATATGACTTTTACATTTTAGTTGTTGTTGTAAATTTCACCTAAAAAATAAAATTTCTCAATTTATACTAATTATGGCTGTGTAGTACTAAGCAAATCCAAAAACCTTAATTTATTCCCTATGAGAAATATAATTTCCCTACACATATTTGTATAAATGTGATGCCATTAACACAATTAGATATAAAAATCACATAAAAAGTAACATAATTAAAAACATAATGAAAATTTTAGCCAAAAATCACAAATTACAAGTTCTCCTCTAATCTATGATAATAGAATACATTTCATGTTTGATTACATTACAAGTTATCCTCTTCTTGACAAGAAAACACACACTCCAAGTTTTAGTATTGTAAAATATTTTCTATACATTTTATCTATAAGGAGAAATTTAACTAAAATAATTAAAAATATATAAATTCCCTAGGTTTGAATTAGAAGAATAAATTACAATGCCAACAAAGTCTATTATCCTTAGCTATCCACTCTAGATCGATGAAAGTTAGGTCTTGGAGGCACTTGAGGAATTTTTGGAAAAAATCATAATATGGATGTTGTATATGATTCATTTTCACCACTTTTATGTCTAAACTATAATTAAAATGATTTATTGTAATCACACATAAATTTAATCATAAATTCTTAATTAATACAATTTACCAACATAATTACACATTTTATCTAAAATTGGTAAAAACACATTCCTAATTTGGGTAATGCACCATACCGTAATGATAGTTTTATCAAGTGTACCCCAAATGAACCTGACCCTTCACAATTTTTTTTATGGGGTAATTAAATGAATACTTAATAAAATAAATGAATAGTTAATAAAATAAATGAATAGCGAAAATACAACTTTCTCATAAGTGGTTATTTAATCACCTAATTATTTAATCTAAATTTCCTCTCATATAAAATTCCATGGATTTAGAATTATCTATTTATCTAAAATGAAATTGCAATATTACCTAATTTGGGTGACATCACAAGGAAAATCAATGGGAAATTATAGGAGTGGAAGCAAGCTCTTACACTCTCTTACACCTATTACACACTCCAAAAGGGGTCATGATTGCACTTTTCTTCCAAATCTCTTACGCACTCCAATTTTACTTAAATTGACCCTCTTACATTTCCAACATCTAACATTAATTAGGGTGAATACTCATTCCTAGCCCTCCATTTAAATCTAAAGATATATGGTCCTCATTAATTTAACAAGTCTATAAATTAAATGTCCTCCCTCCATTATATACAAGATTCTTTGGACCTAAACTTACTATACAAAAATATATAAGGAGCTTCAATATTATCATTGAAATTCTCAAGCTAGAACAAATGTAGATAAGGAGAGATGTTGTCTACATATGGATTCAACATTTACAAAGACCTTTATCTATAAAATCTTAGCACATACATACATCTTTAGACTAGTAAGTGAAGGGAATATTTTAAGTAAGGTATATAATGTGTATGTCTTATATTCTATTTTATTCACCTTTTTATTAGTCTTACTCAAACCTAGAAGATAGGCATAGAATATTATGGTATTTCAATTGTTTTTATTTGAATTCACTAACAATGATCTAACCTTATTTGGATTCCTATTCTTTTTTAGAGTTTGTTAAAGTGTGACACTTATTTTCGATTGTATCCTTCCCAATTTCAACCTTTTTGGGGAAAGTCATTTTTATACTCTCTTCACATTGGAAATAAAAGTGTCTACGCATTAGATCATTTGGAGTAATATCATTCATAGGTTAATCTCATTCTTCTTCCTATCTATTTTATTATTCTAGGGACCATCCTCTTAAATCATTCTCTGACCATTCACTCAAGGGAGCATCTTGGGCTTATCAAGTGCTCTCTGAGGCATTAATTTTAACCCATTGGCCAATAAATTTATCAATTGTGGACATTTCATTCTTTGATATTTAATAATTAATTCTTAATGACTTTTTCATTCTTTAAAAAGTGGTTGCTTCATTTAGAGTCTTGAAACACCTTCTCAAATATGTAAAAAAATGTAAACATTCATTTTCACCACTTCTATATCTAAACTATAATAAAAATAATTTCTCTTAATCACACACAAATTTAATCATAAATCATCCATTAATCCAATTTACATTCACAATTACTAATTTAATACAAAATTGGTAACAAAACATTCCTAATTGGGTAATTCACCACAATTTCATCATAGTTTTATCAAGTGCCCCATAAATGAATTTGACCCTTTGCAAATGTTATTCTTGGGCAATTAAATTAACATTTAGTTGAACAAATGAACCTTATAAATACAACATTTTTGTAAGTGGTTAATTAGTCACATAATTAATTAACCTAATATTATTTTAATATAAAATTCCATGGATTTTTAATTATTTATTTATTTAAAATTAAATTTTTCTATTAACTCATCTAGGTGACATCACAAGGATAGTCAATGGGAATGGATAGGAGTGGATGAAATATATTATGCTCTCTTACACTTATTACACACTCCAAAAGGGATCATGATTGTACTTTTTCCCAAATATCTTCCACACTCCAAATTTCCTTAAATGAACCCTTTTACATTTCCAACCTCCAACATTAATGAGGGTGAGGAATAATTCCTAGCCCTCCATTTGAAGATAAAGATGGACAATCCTCATTGATGTAATAATTTTATACATTAAAGGTCATACCTCCATTATAGATAATATTCTTAGACCTAAACTTACTCTATTAAAATACATAAAGAGCTTCACTATTCTCATGCTAATTCTTAATCCAAACCAAATTTTGACAAGATTTGTTGGTGCCTACATGTTGAGTTGACAATGCCAAAGACCTATAGTTTTACAAGATAAGAACATGCCTCTTTGGACTAATAATGAAATGCAATCTTTCAAAGAAGGTAGAAAATGTGTATGATTTGTATTATATTTTATTCCCCTCTTTATTAGCTTTTCTCAAACCTAATGGATAGGTTTATAATGTTATTATATTTTAATTGTTTTGATTTTCATTCACTAACAATGATCTAACCTTATTTGGATTCATATTATATAATAGTTGTTCCATATTCCCTAAATATATTAAAGGAGGATAAAACTCCATACTCTTATACATGCCCTAATATTAAGAATCTACATCATCAAAATTCATCTAATAACTCATTTTATCATAATGAAATTGGGTGGGTTAGAATTATAAATGGGTTTTCCATCAAACTTATAATATCATATAATATGATAGAATGAATTAATCTAGGCCTAGTACAATATCAATAATATGGAGATATTAATTACTCAATAATCATATTTTTTCAATAAGTCAATGCCCAATGTAAAATGATTAAAATTAAATTTAAAAAATCACTATTGTTATCATGATTGTCATTTCATGAATTCATAAGACCCTGCTTCAGTTTCTTATTCATTACTCAAATCCTTAGAAGGTTTATTATGCATGTTGACAACCCAAACAGGAGAATCATGAAGTCATGTAAATGGTTCAATTAACTTTTAATCAAGTAGATATTTTGTATAGTCAAAATTATATGTATAGTTTAAATTATATATAAACAAAAAGAAGTAGATAACTCTATATTAAAATGAAATGTTTGAATCTTAGCCTCCACCCATTCCTAATTTAGAACTCTATAGTAATATAGTTATAGTCAATTTAAAAATACATAACCTATTTGGCCTTTGTATCCTTTATAAGCATATAAGTTAGTAGAGTTTAGTTATGCACTATAAAAATAAATGATATTAATCAACATGAACACCATGTCTAGAGGACAAAATAAAAAGTTATGATTCCCAGTTGATCTAGATATATTTCATCTTAAAATTCATAAAGATAAAAAATAATAAGATGTGATGTAATGAAATAAGAAAATTTTTAATGTCATTTTAAATAATTAATATGACATTATAATCAATGTTTTAAAATATGTCATAATTATTTGGATTGACACCTCGTAATCATATTAAAAATTTGTGTTTAATTTTTCATTATGAAAAATATGTAACAATCCCAACACATAAGCTCTTCTCATGACATCATTCTATCAATTATGAAAATAAATATGATATTTTGTTAGCCTTTAATTAATTGAGGCTAATTTATGGTGTATTATTTTTTATTAAAAATTAAAATTTTCTTCCAGATTAGGCTTGAAAATGTATTTGATGTGTTAAAGTACAATAAAAAATTAAAATATGAGAATAAGATAGAAATAATTTGTATTTACTATTCTAAAAATAATATTACTTCATTTTCTATCCTAAACATATTTTCAAATAAAAACATACTATGTTTTTTTTATAAAATCACATTGTGTTTTATTTTAAAAATCATATTTTCTATGTTGGGTTTTTCTAATTTTTAGTTTAACACAAATTGAATTTTATTTATTTAAAATAATAGGTTTTATAATTAATGAAAACATGATTTTTTTCTCTTTTACACTATATGGCTAATACATGCCATTAAACATAGATTATGTTATGAGGAATATTATATTTTAAGTTATTATATCACACATCTCTACGAACACCTAAAACTTTATGAACTCATGAATTTATTTTCCCATTTTTAGGTATAAGTGTTCAATGTGTATGTCCATATATGTGTATATGTCTCTCTCTCACACACACATATGCAAATGTAAAATATTAAGTTTACTGATTTATTTCTTGCTAACAAGATCTTTTAAATGCATGTTGTCCATAAATCCACTATTTTTAAATTAGTATAATGTGATTTTGACATGAAGTATACATAGTTTAATTATTCTAGATGATAAAATCCTTATAGTAGTGGTTGATTTAGAAAATTAAAATTCATGAAGTAAGAAATATGTTATAAAAACTTACATGTACATCTTTTATTTTATATGACAATGATGAAAAAGACATAGAAGAGAGAGGCAAAAAATTCAAGGATAATATTATAACATTTCATCAGGCTGAGTATAGGGAATTATTATGTGGGATAAAGGAATAAATTCATCATGAAGTTCATAACATTACCTCCTTTTTTTTATAACATGATTTTATAGGCAAATGAGTTACCATTGGGGATGTCAAAATTAATTCTTACCACCTTATGAGTTCAAGCCATGGAATGCACATATGTTTTTGATAAATGTTTTTATGTTCATTATAAAGCAAAAAAATTAGGTTATATGTATGTCATCTCTATAAGGGTACCATAAATAAGGAAGTTGCAGTGTTTTTGGCAATTTTTAATATGACTGATATAAATAAAATGAAAATAGTTTTGTAGAAAATAGTGGCTTGTAATTTTTATTGTATGTATGTATGTATATATTTTATGTTGAGTATATTAATTTATTTAAATATATGTGAAGTAGTGTATGACATGTACACAAATTAATTTTTTAGTTGTTGGCTTTGAATTCAAAAATGAGATTTTACCAAAATGATTATTAACTTATCTATCTTTATTTTCTTTTCATATATGATGTGGAATGGTCATTTTTGTATAATTTATAAGTAATATTAAATTAAATATCATGAGTTCCATCTAATTGCAATATATGATGATAAATGATAATATTAGAAGTGAATAAATTATATGTTGCCACACATTTCAATAAAAATAGTGTGATTTCCAACATTGTTTTGTGTTTGATGTCTAACATTCTTGAAATGTTTGATTATTTGATTTGTAATATGTAAGTTGATATGGAATAGAAATGATATTTTTTGGGTATGTTAGATATTATTTGTCATTTTAGTAAACATGCCATGCAAAGAAATACAAAATGACAAATTTATAAGAGTTGTGAATGAACACCTTTCCAAATTAGAAGTTGATCTCACAATACATGGATTTTTATTAATCAACACATGTAAGAGGTAGTTTAAATAAAATAAATATGTAATAGAATGTTTTAATTTCATAAATTAATAATTAATTTTTCATGTAACTGATTTAAACTAATGTTATGCCTACTATGTTCTCATAAAATAAGTCACCAGTTTTGGAGACTTGTGGTTTGGTAAATTATACATTGTCCACTACTTATTAATTTGAAATTTTTGTAAATAATTATATATTGGTAAATTCATAATTCATTTTGAATTTTAGTTATTTTTATTCATTTTTTTGTCTTGTTATGGAATAGGATGTAGCTAAAACATCTGTGACATGAATGAGGTGGACAATGGAGATTGATGTGGAAAAATCTTGAGTAAGAGTAATTGAAGTAAAATATGTTTTCATTTTATGGGTGGGTATGAAATATCCATTGATTTTATGAGTGGGGTTGTGTGTTATATTTTTTCATTAGAGATTATATATTCTTACTAACCTTACTCATCAATTTATTTAATTGATTTTATCTTTTGTTTTATAATAGGATGTAAAAACATATATATTCATGATGAGTTATTTAAAAATCATGAGTACTAATATCAAAGAGTTAATTTATTTATTAAGAAGTAGTTATTTAAAATATGTTTTAGTTTATTAGTGGGTATGAATGAGACATTGATTTTTTAAGTGGGTGTGCTTAAGTCATCATATTAATAAGTAGGCATGACTTAGCCATTAATTTATATACGTTGGTATGATTCATATATATGTGGGTGTGAATATAATCCTCATGATGGTATAATTTATGACATATTTTTATTTAATTTCATTTTGATATGCTTAAAATTCAAACTTAGAGAGTGTACCATTACAAAAGTTTATTTTCTATGGAGAAGTGTGTTTTAGTTTTGTATTATATCTTGTAAATTTTAATTGAATTTCATATAAATTTGTAAATCCCAATGTTTTCTCTCATTTTTTAAATAAGTTTTAGTGGATAATACATTCAATAGGACATACTCACAAATTAGGAGAATAAACATGGTTCTCTTGACTTCTTCTTTGGTAAGTGGGTGTGACTAAGCCATTGATATGAAAGAATCCTAAAATTATCTAATAAATAATTATATTTCAATATTTTTTTTGGAAATCCATGAGTTTACGAAGAAACTAACCTTTTTTTCTACTATGTTTGTAGTCTACTCTTGAGGTCTCAATCCTCTAACTATCTTCAAAAAAGGCCCAAGTTTTTCAACTTAATTGATCATTGTGTTTTTCATTTCAAATAATCTATTATATATTTTTTATATATTAATAATAATAATACACTTTAGTTTCAATGAAATAAATATAGAATGGAATGTTTTAATTTCATGAATTATAAATCATTTTTCATGTAATTTATTGAAACTTAATTTTTGCATCTTTTTTTTACAATAGCAAGTTTTGGAGGGTACATCTACCAATTTATCCTCTTGAACCAAGTCACCAATTTTAGAGACTCATGGTTGATAAGTTATACATTATTCATCACTTAGTAGTTTTAGTTTTATCTACAATGTTATATATTAATAAAGATGTAATTTAATATGAATGTCAATGTTTTAACTAATTTTATTTATTTTATTAAAATAATATGTAGCTGAGACATTTACAAGGAGATCATCATGAATGAGGAGGATAATGAACGTTGAAGCAAAGTATTATTCAATAATAATGATTCAAGTAAAATTTGTTTTCATTTCATGGGGGGGGGGGGGGGGGCGGGTATGAAAAAAATTATGATTTTAATGGGTGTGGGTGTGTGTCAATTTTTCTACATTAGAGATTATGAATTCTTAATTTATTTGCATATAAATTTATATTTGTTAATCCCATTTTTTATCTTTATTTTTTTGAATTGGATGTAGTAAAAAATACATTTAAGTTGAGGTTATCATGACACATGAGTGTTAACTTCATCCTATTTACTTGTTATTCAGTAAGTGGGTGTGACTAAATATGAATAAGTGGTACACATATGTTGTAAAGATTAACATTTTGTGATGTAACATTTTATTTTATCAATTCATTATTTTACCAAAAAAACTAACATTTTTGTCAACTTATTTTTTGCCAACTCTTGAGGTGTCAACCCTCTCACTATATTTTAAAAAGGTCCAAGTTTAAAACATTACTAATAGATGGGATTTTCATATTAAATAATATGTTATAAAGGTTTTCTCTTAAAATGATCCTACCATTTATGTGACTAATAAAAGTACCAAATTTAATGTAGAGAAAATATTTCTTCTTGCCATACTTCAAAATATCCATTATTTTTTAATATGATATATTCTATATGACTAACATTACATTGTTTGGATTGATTAATGAATGATAATTATGATCCTCTTGAGGATGTATAATAAGATTTATTTTATGATAAGGAGGATAAAAATGTTGCATCCAAGGTTAAAATATATATATTTTATATCACTTTTTAATTGTCATTATTTAAATTTAATAATTGGTATTTTTTATTTAATTTTTGGTTCAAAATGGTTTGTTTAAGTCCCTCTTTACTATATTATAGAACATTATGGGGAATTCTTGATTTACTATTATGAATATTATTCATGCGATTTGTTTGGGAGTAATAAATTCTCAAATTATAAAGGGTGGCCCTCCAAAGGTTATAAAAGCAAGTGATTCCTTTTTATCCACACGAACATGTGGGTGGAAGTATACTTGACAATGCCCACCAATTTAACTATAAAAATTATAATGTATAGTGAATGGAGAGAAATAAAAATTGAGCGAGTGTTAAAGAGGTGGACAATGCCCACCAATTTAACTATAAAAATTATAATGTATAATGAATGGAGAGAAATAAAAATTGAGCAAGTGTTAAAGAGGTGGTCAAATGTGAAGGATACATGTCATTATGAGATTATGAAAAAGGGATGAAAAATAATGTTTTGAAGAGTTCATTAGGTGAGCCAAAAAATGATTTGAGGTTGAAATGAAAGGATATGATTATGAGGGGACGATATGTAAGATAAGAGACAAATTATTGAAAAGGATAGAATTGAAGCAAAACCATAACTTTTCTAAAATGGTAATTGGAATTTATCATTATGTGAGGGTGTTTTATATTTTTTTAAATTAAATTCATGGAGATTTTGTGTAACCTATATGTGTATCACATTATAGGGTGAGAGGGACCATGGAAGTCATAGGTATGAGAAGGGAAATGTAGATACCTTAGATAATGTTTGATTGGAAATGGTTTGTTATCTATTGTATGTTTAAAACCAAAGTCATGATTTTAATTTATAAATCATATATATCATAAGTTGTATTCTTTTAACCCTCTTATAAATATTTTGGTGTAGGATGATAATATCCTTATAAAATATTTATCAAAAAATGTAAGAAAGAGAGTGAAAAAAGGAAAAATGGAGGTGATGAAGTGTAGGTTGAGGTATGTATTCCAAAACTAGAACTTGATATTGAAAATTTTAATTTTATTGAAATATTTTAAAAAGGAATGCCACATTATGTAAACTAAAGAATTAAAACAGAGAATAAAGAGATAAAAAAATGTCAGATACTAATGAAATTATGGGTAAAAATTTATGAGTTGATCCTTGACCCAATTATTTATGTCTATGTAAATTAAATGGAAAAAGGTAAAAATTTACATGAAGAGTGGGGGTGAAATAAGATAAGATGTGCAAACAATATTCAGGTATTCATGTGTTTAAGTTTTTATATGCTACACATGATAAAACATCCAAATGTTAAATTAATGTAGTGTTAGAAGAGATAATAAGAGGGGGTGTGAATAAGTTTCTTAACAATATATATTCAATTTAGTTCATCATTCCATGGAGAATTCATTGACATAAAATATCAATGCATAAATAAAGCAACTACACAAGCATATCATAAGCGAATACAAGAGATATGTGGGAAAACCTCTTAGGGAATAAAAATAATTGAATCATGAACATGTAATATAGTAATATAAACTAAATATCCAAATTTTTAGTTAAGTTCCAACTTCACAAGGAGCTCCAACCCCTACTTAGTTAAGCACCCACTCAACTAGTCTTCTGCAAGCTCTGTCTTGCAAGGAAGCTCCAACCCCCTGCGTATATTAGCATAAAATAACTAAAATATGATATATAATCACCTTATAACACATTTTTTAACTCAAATATATATGACAACCTTATTTTACACTCTTTACCCTTCAATCTCACTCAAACAGCCTCTTAGGCCTTCTCTCTCAAGTAGCCCTCTCTTTGGCAGAGTTAAGTTAGATGACCTTGATTAACACCTATATAAAAATAATTATATATTCATGTAATGTTTATCTAAGACTTATAATTATATTAAATATCTTAACCTATTCTATAAAACATTATATCCTTCACTTAATAGATCAATTCTCTAACTAACCAAAATAGGTTTATTAGGCCTTGCATTAATACTTGATTATTTCTCACACCTATCTTGTTCAACCATATAAATTTAAATAAATTTTTAATATAAAACTATAAAATTTTAATTAATTAAAAAAATAATATATAATTTGGTCATAGTCCATAAGGACCAAATTCATAATTAAGCCTAATGAAGACCTAATGCAATTAGGTCTATCCTATCCATATGTTACCACTCTAACCCTTACAAAAACTTAATGTATAAAAAAATAGATGAAAATTTTCATAAATGACTCAAATATTCACATTATAAGCTCACATTTGTTCTAAAATTCAATTTATCCCATTAAACTACTTGGACCTACCAATTAGGTCTCCTCACCAATAGGCCTTTTCACTGCTTGTAAGTCTATCACGAAAATTTGAACCATATACACAAATTTGAGACATAAATCATAAATTAAATAATATTAATATGATATTAAATACTTAAAAAACTTCATAAAAATA
Source organism: Torreya grandis (assembly GCA_037957365.1). Taxonomy (NCBI): domain Eukaryota; kingdom Viridiplantae; phylum Streptophyta; class Pinopsida; order Cupressales; family Taxaceae; genus Torreya; species Torreya grandis. The sequence goes on along the minus strand of JARHVA010000264.1, from coordinate 759,521 downwards.
TTTTATCTCCATCACATAGGCTAAAAAGTCTCAAGAACAATCCTGTAGATGGCTTTCTCAGAAACACCAAATAGTGTCAACATACAGTCAAAATCATTTGACTCTCCAAACTTGAAAAAGGACTTAAAATGAGAAAAAATGAAATAGAATGATCCTATTAGTATTTATAAAACCTTAAATATATTTTTATCATTCATATTAGTTAAAAATGACTTAATGACATCTTTTCATAAACTATAGGAAGTTGCCTATAGGACAAAAAACATGGTCAAGAAAATCAACTTATAAAACACTTATGGGAACAATTATGTGATATTTAAATGGATTTTTGTGAAAATTTATAATAATTATATAATATTTTTAAATATATTTCATGTTCATATATAAATATTGGTTTTATAGACCAATCTCACTATGCCACTCTACACAAACTTCACTGTGCTAGACACACTAGTTTGATGACAACTTTTTGCATAGGTGTAGGCATCATAAAAACTTATATAAAAATGTGATAGGAGGGATAAGTATTTAATAATTACCCCATGCATTAGGATACATCCCTATTAATCTATAACTAATCCCTAATCTCATTCTCATTCTCACCTAGTTTTCTCATTATTCTGCTCATTAGGCTAGTTTAATGATAGGCTAACTTCCATGACTAGTTTATCAAATTTTAGCCATAAACCTAATAAAAAAATTTAATTTAAATAAAATATAATTCTTTCACATCATCCTCCATCCGTTTTAATGCTTTGACATGGTTAACCCTACTTACAACATCAAAAACCTTAAGAATAAGGGTTTTTATGTAGCTTCTACTCATTACTAGGATAAACAAAAACCACATGAGGAAAAATTTAAGAGTAATTTACATGTTAAAAACACAAAATTAGGTCAAATGGACCATTATAATCCATAATTTATTATTTATTTCCTATCGAGTCTTTGTTAGGGTTTTAAGACAGTTTCAACTACCTTACCTTCTTAACAATCATTCATAAAGGATCGCCTCTCAACTTCAAAAAAAATGCAAACAAATTAAATATAGGGACCTTTAAAAACTACCATAAATTTATTATTCTCTCATGAAAAGGTTTCATGTGACAATGAGCATGAGAAACTTCTTCTTAGGTCTGCAATACCCCCTTTTGTGTACACAGTCAACCTTATCATCAAATTTCTTGCCTTCTATAGATTATGAATTCAAACTTATTCATCATGATTATAAAAATCACTCACACAAATTTAAATTATCTCAAGATATTTTTCATCCTTAGAAAATATCTTGAAACCTCATTAGGCTCTATAGGTCACTTTATACACTTAGGCCCTACACTGCCATTCCTACCTAGTTTATGAACATAACCTAGAACCTATTAAACTATTTTAAAAATTTCATAAAAATTTAATACAATATCATAACATTATATTACACTTCAAACCTTATGTACACAAATCTTACTAAGGCACCAAGCTTGTATCTTCTAACTAGGTCTCTTCATACAGGAGATAAGCTTCAAAAGTTGACATTGACTTCATCTAAATACTTATTTTCCTCTTGACCATGTTTAATTAACTTATAACACTTTATAATGATTTTAATAACCCACCACACAAAAATGTACCATGCATCATGCATATATATTCTTCACAGAGCTAGACCAAGATAGTCAAGATACCTTGTATGCTTCTCAATACTTAGATCTCAAATAGGATGATTTTCTTGTATCTTAAACATGATATTGATATGTAATAAAACCTAAAAAATAATATGTCTCCTTGAAATTTTATATCAATAGAGAAACAAAAACTTCTTAGTCACACCATTTCACCAATCATAACATCAACTCTAACTATTGACATGAGTTACTTTCAACTTGACTTTGACATCAATTAAAAAATTAATGTCTTAATAACAACACTATAAAAATACCTCAAAAATATCTCCATTTTTAATTGATGGGAAAAACCCTTAATTATAGAATATCATTTTCCAATACTTGATCTTGAAACAAGAACTTTCTCCCCCTTTGATATTAATGATAAAGGTTCACCTTCTTGGTAGCTATTTGATCCTTAGACCTAGGGTATCTTACCTTTTATTTAAAACAACCTCATAAATCATTTATAATATATTAGGATCATGTACCTACTCATGAAACATGATTGACTCCCTTAATCTCCATATTAATTCAATACATTTTCAAAATTGTGACTTGGTCTGATCAAGTCATCATACAAACTTTTTGTGACTTGTATCTTGTGATCATATCTATAGAAAAATTATTTGACTAAAACTTGAATTTTAAGGTCTCCTAAGACCATAAAAATACCTCTATGACCAAGCATACTTTATGCTTCTTTCTTGTTATTTGAGTGCCTCCATGAATCCTAATGGAGTCACCTCTGCTTTAGAAAACTATAACAACATGAGTTCAAGAGAATCCCAGATCTCCATGTGCTTGCATGATTAAAATTACTTCATGATCCTCTTATGCTTTATTTATCCTTTTGGATTGACTCCTTTAGTTTTTTTAGCAACATTCTAGCTTGATTTATTGATCTTGTTTCTTTCATCAACAAACTAAGCTAATAGAGAAAAAAATTGGAACTCCTTTCCATATTGATTTTATTCTATCATGGAAAATAGTCCATTTTAGCTTGTAGACTAATTATCAACCTTAGACACCTTAGGTTTCCACTTACTATTTCTCTCTTATGTTTTATAAGCCTAAAACTTCTTGTCTTGTCTTAAGAAGTCATGATTATAGTACTTTATAATGTGACCAATTATATGACAGTTAAAACATGTTATCCCTCTAGATGGAAACATGCCATGACCCATAACTCCTAAATGATGGTTCTCCTCATAATTCAATGTAAATTCATTCTTGAAGGGCCTTCTATAATGCCTTTCTCTATGACCAAATTGGTTACAAGAATAAGAATAGCCATTGGAAGTATTAGCATATGTTATGTTATTAGATTTCCTAATGGTATTGACCTATGCTATATTAGTTCCCTCATTATTTGATTGATATTTGACCCTTTTTATCATATAAGTGTCCTCTTGATCTCTAATAAAACTAAGACATGTCTTGTCATCAATAGTCTTTTGACTATCCATAAGGTTGTCTAGATCATTGGTGCTCTTTTCAAACCTTACAAAGGACTTGACCTTATTTGATGCTTGTTTCAATTCAAATCTCAAGGAGTTCACTATAGATACATACCTTTCACATTATTATTCTTTCCCTTATAGGATTACAGTCATAATTTCAAGGTGACTCTCTAGTTATTTGACCATTTCTTCTTGTTCCTTGGAGTTTTTGCTTAGTATAGCTTCAAACAAGTTGATTTTATCCTCATAGTCTTTGATAATTTAACTCATCACCCTATTATTTTTATTGACCATATTTAGGTCTTCTAGAGTATTCATCAACTCATCTTCAAGATCTACCTCATCTCCTTCTTTCAAATCATCAATATCACCTCCAATCCATATGAATTCTTATGGATTTGAGCATCTTAATTCTTTATCCATGAAGAGAACCTCATGCCATCATGACCATAATTATCATGATCACTTTTTGAATCACTTCTCTCACTCTCATTGGATGAATGACAATCTTCCTTGGTAAAAGACTCCTTTTATTTTTTAATAACCTTTTCTTGTTATCATATCTTTTGAAGTTTGTATTACTCTTATCATATCTATAATACTTTTTTATCATCATCATCATGATATTAGTCATTATATCCATAATACTTTTTCTTATGTTTAGGAGGAATTTTTTTGGTAAAGTGTCCAACCTCTCCACAATTTAAGCATTTGAAAGGCATCTTGCCTTTGTATTTACCTTAACTTGTCTTCAATTTTATTGTAAACATGGCTATTAACTCATCATCATCAATATCAGATTCATCATTATTTATGAATTTATTAGCTTGTTAATTTTTCTATTTTAGCTTATTTTCTACCTTTAATGAACCTTCCTTCTTTTTATGTCTTCCTTCACTTATCCTCATCTCATAGGCTATTAAGGTTCCATGAAGTCCATTCATGTCAATTATGTCTATATCTTGCATTTATTTGACACCACATAACTTGGAATCAAATTTGGGAATTAAATACCTGAAAACATTTTGAATAATATTAGTCTCTTTCAATTCTTTTACTAGACCTCTTATGATGTTGACCACCTCATCAACCCTCAACAAGTAGACTACAATGGTCTCATCTTAATTCATTTTTAGACATTAAAATTATCTTATATGAGTTTAAAACTTAGATAATTTGAATTTAGAATATCCTTCATGAATATTTTTCAAATTATCCCACATTTATTTGGTAGATATATAGTGCATAACCTTCACAAGTTCTATTTTAGATAGACCACACATAATACCATTCATTGCTTTTGAGTTGTTGTCACTGGCCTTCTTACTTATTGCATCTATAGTAAGGATAGGGGGTGTAACATACCCATCCAATAATAATTTAAAAATATCATGACCTTAAGACATTAAATATTTCCTCATCCTCACACTCTAAAAATCATAATTGGATCCATTGAACAATATAGATTTACTTGTAGAGAAACCACCCTATGTTTGACTAGTCATCTTATCTTGGTAAGATTCTCTATTAGGTTATAATAACTTATTCAAAATACCTCATCTGATACCAAATATTAAAATATATATTGAGAGGGTGATTAATAATTTGCTTAACAATATCTATTTAATTCAATTCATCATTCCATGAAGCATTCATTCACATAAAATATCAATGCATAAACAAAACAACTACACAAGCATATCATAAGATATTACAAGAGATATATAGAAAACCCTCTTATGGGATAAAACTCATTGAATAATTCACATTTTATAAGGTCTTATAAATTTAGTATCCAAATTTTTAGTGAAGAAGCCACTTCATAAGGAGCGCCAACCCCTACCTAGTTAAGCACCCACTCAACTAGTCTTCTACAAGCTCTATCTTACAAGGAAAATCTAACACCCTAGGTAGCTTAGAACTAAATAAGTCACATTTTATCTATGATCACATTATAAAATATATGGATAAATCAACTATATATTATAACCTTATTTTTCACTCTTTACTCTTTAATCTCACTCAAACAACCTCTTAGGCCTTCTCGCTCAAATAGCCCTCTCTTTGGTAGATTTAGGTCAAATGACCTTGATTAACACCTATATAAAAATATTTATATACTCATGGCATGATAATATCATATTTATAATGATATTAAATCTCTTATCCTATTCTCTAAAACACTATATCCTTCGCTTAATATCTTAATTCTCTAACTAGCCAAAATAGGCTAATTAGGTCTTGCCTTTATACTTGATTATTTCTCATACCTATCTTGGTCAACCATGAAAATTTACATACACTAAATAAATTTATAATATATCACCATACACATTTCATGAGTGAAACAAATAATACACAATTTGATCAAAGTCCATAAGGACCAAAATCACAATTAGGCCTAATGGAGACCTAATGCAATTAGGTCTATCTTATACACATGTTACCACTCTGAACCTTAGGAACAATTCATCTCTTAAAAAATAGATAAAAAACTTCATAAATTACTCTAATATTTTCCTTATAATCTCACCTTGGGTTCCCGATTCCATTTATTCCATTTCACTACTTTGACTTACCACTTAGGTCTCTTTGCCAATAGGCCTTCTCACTGCTTGTAAGTTTGTCTTAAAAAATTGAACCATATACACATCTTTGACACATTAAGAATACACTAAATAATATTAATATTATATTAAATAATTAAAAAACTTCCCAAAAATCTTTGGTCTCCGTCACACTGTTATAGGTATAATCACTGAAAGTGGGGGTGAATCAATGAGCCCAAATAATCTAGCTTCAATTTAAATATTTAAAAACACTTAAAAAGTTACTAAAATAATTCATGAAGAATACACATCATTCATATAAATGAGAAAGAGATAGAATTCATGATCAATCACATAACACATGACATATGTGGGAAACCCTCTCGGGGGAGAAAACCCACTATAACTTACAATTCGACTACTGTCTTATAATAACAAGAAAAAATATAGAAAAACTAAAAATAATCAAGGAAATATAATCTATATTTAGTGAGGCTACAATCCCACAAGGTGATACCACACTTGTATAGTTGAGGTACAACAATAACCAAACTTTTATCAAGTTTCACCTCATAAGGAGGCTGTAACCACCTTAGATGCAGAACTTCCACAATAAAACCTATGAATACATCCACCTATTAAATAATTTATTCAACACCTAATGATGGACCTGTAATTATCACTCTACACCTTTACTCACACGTAATCTACAAGATCACTATTTTTCCAATAGAATTATGACCAATAGGTCATACACATAGTCCTCAATCTATTTTACTCTTTAACTCATCTATAGGGCACTCTACCCCTCATTTGATCAATAATACACTCACATAAGTATCTCTCAAGTCTCTCCTTAGTCTATCTCTTAAAATATAGAAACCATCATCTTTGGTTTCACTATTTATAGAGCATACATGATAACCAATACCTTGGTTAGCCATTAGGCATGCCTTAATCCTTAAGGTGTATCACACATAAAAACACAACTCAAAAACAATCTTCACAGGTTAACCATAGAATATATGGGTCACCTTTAAGGAACTACACCTTTTAATAAGGACCTTATAGCCCTTATAGGTCTCATGTGAAATGTAGTCATATAAAATGCAAAATTTGGTAACATGATTATGACTAATGACACCCAATCTATAGGTCCATTTTTTTTACTCTCTTAACCCTCTTAGGCATGTTTTCATAGTTTCAAAATCATTTATATCCTTCCAAACCAAACCCTTTCTGACCCAAGTTTATCTTTCTATTACAAATCCATCCCCTTAAGTCTCCTACCCTCAGGACAATAATGCCCAAACTTGGACTACAATGTTGAAACTCAAGGTGTCTTATTTTTGGTATTGTTGACCAAGTAAAAATTTGGTTCAAATGGTCATATTATCCTAGATCCTTATCCTAATTCATGTCATCTTAATGTGAATTCAATTAACCCATGATCATTAAATCCCCTATAAAATGCCATTCAAAGTCAATTTAGAAGGGTTGGCACTTATTTACAATAGAGAAGCAAGAATACAAGCAAGACTACTCAATCACTTTTCCCTATTCTCTGCATAAAACCATCCAATAGTATTTACGTATTATTCAAACCTTTATACCAGTCCTTATTCATTTTAAGTACACCTAGATTCACATTTACTTGCATTTTCATCAAATTATTGCACCAAGTACTTCAATGGGAGAACTGTATATAGCTTGATCCCTCCTCAGAGTATTGGTATGTAGGCAACATGCTCACATGGGTGTGAAGTGAATCTAACATATCCTTTACACACTAACCCCTTTTTCCTATTTTCAAAAGTTCCATTTAATTACATAGAAGACACAAGCACATGAAAAATCAACTCTACAAGGAGTTTTGTTGACAATGAAGATCTAAAATTTGGTACACATGCTCACATGAACACTAAAAACAAAACATAAAAAAATCATATCTATATGAGTAGTTTGGAAAATAGAGGAAAGACTAGGAATATAACACTAGACAACATAGTGTCTTATTGTTAGTAGTCCTATCTAATCACAAAATGATGTCCAAATCTCAGTTTGTGATAGTGTCCTAGTCATGTTCCTCCAATATCAAACTCTATCTTAGTTGTAATAGCTCAGAATAAGCTAAGTCATATTTTATCTCACTCGTAACTATTTTTTTTAAAATATAAAAATATAAATTTCTAAAATAAATTAGTGGCTTAATTATTGTATATTATTTACTAATTTTATCTACTCAAACCCATTTATTATTTAGGAATTAAACATCTAATTTACTGAAAATAATAAATCATGAACTCATTAACTCTTTTAGTGCTTCATAAAAATAAAAATAAAACATAACCATTATAAAAATCATGGATCCATTCCATATGATCTATAGGTCCCTGTTTAAGTGACAATAACTAACATAAATCCCTTCTACTTAAGCACAATTTTCTCAAACAACATTCTATGAACATAGTCACCATGAACAAATACATAGTCTAATTCTAAACCTTTGTTTGTAATGCATAGGAGTGGTAAAACCTTAATAATGAACACAAAACATCTTCGTGGAGTCTAAAAAACTCCTCAATATCCAATTCATCATGAAACATTGAAACATCATCTACACAAGATCAATTATCATTCTCAGGTCATTTTTAGAATAAGCACGAACACACAGTCAAATTTGAACCTTCATAAATATGGTTGTAAATAATTTTAAATATTAAAATTAGTTTCATTAGATTCACCATGGAGTCCTATTCATCTTTGATTTTTATATCATGGGCAAATTCTATCTAGATCAAAAAGATATGGCCAAAATATAAATTACTAGTTTTCTATTTTGAAAATTTAAATATTCAAATGCAAACGGTCATAGTTAAACCTCGAACATGATGCTCATATATCATGTCCTCACTTTAGATCAATAATTCACCTTCAATATTTTCCAAACTCTAATTCATAGGCACCAATACTTAAATGTCAAACCTCAGTCACTTTTACCTCATCTCATGCACTCTTGCAACTTTGACCTTGTATGCTTCATCGATCTCCTATACATAGATCAATATTTAAAAATTATAAAAAACTATCACTTTGACCTCTTGACTTTAATATGCACTATTGATATTTTTTTGTATGAACACATGCTCACCATTGATCTTTAGAATAAGCTTGATATTTATTTTTGCTCAATGTTAAACATCATGCACCTATCCTCATCTTGATACTTCCTGACTTCTTGGAATAATGCATTCCATCAATGTTAATAAAAATTTAACTTGTGTAAAAATGACTAAGTATGTGAAACTTGCTTATCTTTTTGGAAGGCCAACTTTCACAGTCATATCTTTTACCTCTCTCACTCATATGTTCTCAAATTTGGACCATATGATCTCCTCACATAGGAGAATCTAACCATTTAATAAAATAATCATATAACCCTCACATATGTGAGATATAATGACATTAAAATTATCACTCATATGTTTCTATAATAGAGACAACTATGTCAAAAACTTATATGTGAGGCCAACTTTGCTCTTGTAAAACTTTTTTGACACTTTGGCACTTAACCTAAAAATTATTAAAAATCAACTAGGTATAAAACTAAATAAACCCATATGATCAAATTATCTTAAAAAATCAAAAAATATGAGATATTATACCATCAAAATTCTTACTCGGTTATTTCTTGTCTCATGCAAATTTGGCTAAGTATGGGAAAACATTGTCAAAATACCTAAGAGGACAACTTTGCACTTGCATATCTTTTGACATGATTAGGTACATGACCTAAGATTTAAAAAATAATAAATATACACAATAATGAACAAAACCATGTGACCATTTCCTCTTGAATCATACATATGTGTTAATGGTGACATCATTAAACTACGTACTTAGATTTTTTGCCACTCGACCCAAAGTGTCTAGATGAAAACTATGGACTACTAGATGAAATTGACTAATGCACATATGCAATAAAATAATATAAAACATCTTAGGTACCTTTTTCACATGATAAAATCACCATAATCATCCCTGAACATCTCTAACCATGACAAAATTGAAGATCAACCAATCATACTAGGATAAACACATTGCACACTTTGTCATTGTCACATAGTCTATCAAGGCACTTCATCCACTCACTAGGACACCTTTATGACATCATTGATAACTCTCAAATAATCTCCCATTTTGTGATTGGTGTTAATAACCATCATATATAGTAATATGCAACTCACCTTCTCTCTTCAAGTACTCTCACAATAAAAACTTTCTCCCCCTTTGACATAATGACAAAGTGGGCACAATATGATCCTAAGGACCTAAAATACCACCAAAAGGAGAATACCACATTATAAATATGATACAAACTCCCCCTTACCTTGAGCCTACTTCTTCTTACCCTGAAAAACTTCCTCTTTCTCCATGCCAACACTCTCTTCAAGCAAGCACTACTATCAATGAAAAAAAACATAAAAAATATTGAAGATTGATGAAACTCACCAAGAGACATATAAGAGGTAATCCCACTAATATATTTTATCTATTTCATCTCTCGATCATCTTCAAATCTCCACACATGTGAATAACTACCACACATGCTTACTAGCCTTCTCTCTTAAACTACCACAAGGACCACCAATAAAACATCATGCCACTCACCAAACAAGAAACATGCTCTCAACCACACTCACCAAATATAAAATATGATCTCAACCAACTTGAAAAACCTCTTTAAAATAAACATACCTTTCTCTTTTGAAGAAACTAAGTAAAAAAATCACTCTTCTTCAAACTAGACCTATCTAGCATCGTTATAGCCCTACTTGGACTTTTTAGAGACCACAATTTCTAATAGACATAGATTCAGGACCAAAAATTTCATATATGAAACACTCTTATATGCCCCCTCAAGAACACTAATTTAAATCACCAAGCTCATCCTCTACAACATATTTCCTTCACAAACCTACTAGATAATTAACTCTCTATATTGATAAAAATATGAATAGATTTAGAACCACAAACCTTCAAATCTCTATGAATATTGATTTGATAACCCATTTGGCCAATTCAACCTATTAAGAAGTCTTAGATCTCAATTCACAAAGTAAACTACTTTTATAGCATAGCCCAAAACGCTAAAATCTCAAAATAAACAAAGTAAACAAACCTCCTTTTGGTCAATACACACCCATGAAACTTCTTTCACACCTGGAGACACCCATCACACATTTATAGACCAAAAATTGAGCCTTCACACCTTTGGGATCCATGACTTCCTATAACCCATTTTAGGCCTACTTACCCTTAAACCAAATTGAGAAAACTGAGAGCACTAAAAAATCTTTAATTGGTACAAACATACCTTTAGACCAAAAAAGCACCTAAAACACAACATAAATAAATTCACAAACCTTTATGAGCACCAAACACTTCTTGACATTGCATCAAAATCATTATGCCATCTTAAAACACCCATTTTGATCTTACACAATATCTCCTTCACAAACCTCTAAGGCAATCTCATGAACTTGTTCCCCCTTAACCAAAGACCTTGTATAATTGGCATAATCATCTTGAGCACATGAACTTGATTATCCAAAAGAAAAATGTCTCCTAAGAAGTATAGGTAGAGGCATCCTCTACACCACAATGCTCTATTATGGTGTGAAACTAGGCGTTGCCCACAACTCCTCATATTCCTTTTCCTTCTTGGTCATCTGATGCTTATAATTATTTTTCTTCTTAGGCTTAAGAGAAGTAACATGCTCAACCACTACAAAATTATAATTTTCTTCTAGATTGGATTGATAATAGATGAAGATAACAAAGATTCATGACATACCTTTTCATCTAAAAAAACCACCTTCCAATTATCTATCATAGATTAATTTTTCATGCAGAGATTTACCAAATGATCAATAATTGAGGGATGTGATGGAGAGGTTTAATGTAAGAAACTAACCAGTCAAAGTATCTACATGCAAGCTTTGATCAAAAGATATATAACAATAAACATGACTTGCATAATAAGATAAACTGGTAACTAGGTGAGATCAAGACCTAAAAAAGGAAAATATCTCTACCACATATGCAAATCAATTAACATGTACACACTATACCAAAATAATGAAATCTGAAAAATAGTCTTGTATTCATCTCAAGAGGTTATGGTTACAAGATCCATCTTGGTAGAATTTATTCATTCCTAAGAGAGTGATCAGATGGATATCAAGAGATGATTTTTTAGGCTCAAAAGTACCTATATATAGCAGAGAGAGAGAGAGAGAGAGAGAGAGAGAGAGAGAGAGAGAGAGAGGAGAGAGAGAGAGAGAGAGAGAGAGAGAGAGAGAGAGAGAGAGGAGATGAGAGAGAGAGAGAGAGAGAGAGATGCATTGGAGATGGATAAAATTCATCAAGATCAAGAAGTGAGGTGGTAGTTCATTGATTGTTTTTTGTATGTGTGCTTTGATTAACAAATAGACCTCCATTTATCCCAATTGTCTTCAAGCTCCTTTCATTGGCTGAGATATCCCACTAGAAGACAAGGGCTTGTTATATGTGATGACAAAGTTTGTTTGAGCTAAATCAATGCTCTTAAATATTTCTCCTACTACCAATTTACCAGCTTGGGACCTTAATCTCACTTGATATCTTCTTGAGGATCAAATATTTGAATATCAAAATTATTAGAGCCATGCCATGAATAGTGGTTAGTACCTAATTTTTCAATGATGGAACTACATCAATAGATGATATCATTTTCATTAAACACATATATGTTCGATTTCCATGTCTGGATCATGGGTTCATCTATAAAATGGAAAACCAATATAGAATTATTGGTTTTCTTATAACTTATTATTAATATAGACCTATAGACTATATATCCCTTTTTATGTATTATAATATGTCAAAATAGACCCATTCCATCTCTATAAGATCCAAGAGTTCATTGTATACATAGGTCTTCCTTTAATAATGGTGAACACAATCACAGACAAACCTTGTAAGCTATAAAATGTCAAACCAGAGGTCTATATTAAGCTCTAATGGTGGTCCCTTTATGTTATTTATACTTTAATACATGGCTATGTCTACTTTATGGAATTGGATTAAGCTCTAATGGTGAAATTATGACCCTATAAGACCTTGTTTACCTCAGTCAAAAATGGCTACTTTGGTTTGACCTTGTATATCAAATATTTCTCAGGATAATCAAATTAGTCTAACCTATCTTTGTTCCCATTGGCCTCATAGATCCCCACTATCAAATATTGAAATTTTTGACCTCTTTTGAACCATGAGATAAAGATGTATGGATGACCACATGCCCTCTATCTCTTACCACAAAGATCCTTTGACATGTTGACTTGCTTGTGCACTATTAGATCATGATGCATGAAACAACGTGAGCCATAAATCTCATTGGGTCCACTTTCTTATTAGATTTTTCCCAATGTAGGATCATTGGTAGGAATGAAAGTGATCCATTGATATAAGCTTAGATATACATCATGTTAGTGAATGCACACTATCATATTTCTAATTGACTAATCCACAACATCAGATCTTACCCAACTTTCAGCTCTTTAAAGGGCTTTAACTTAGGGACCTTTTGACTAGTTTGACCCCTAGAATAAACCATTAGATTTTTCTTGTCAGAATGAAATTTCAAGTAGACCATTATATCTTTCTCAACTTTAAACCTTTAAGTACTTTTTAAATCAAAATGGTCATTTTATGAAGCTCAAACTTGACACTTGCATGAACATTGTATGTTGTAGGTCCTACTTTGAACACTTAGATCTTGAGATAGAAAGCTCACGTAGACATGAACCTTACAAAGCATGTTCTTGGCATGAAGAAATATATGGTGTTATAATATCTTGTCTCAAGAGGATTTCTAAACATATTTATAAATTACACAAGTAAACTATCCAATATGGATCTTCATGATGTCATAGTGATGGTCTAGTTATTAAACTTGCACAAATTCATCTTTTGAGCATTCCTTCAAGGATCTAATGGATTATTAAGATTTGTGCAACCTGGTCTATGATTATGAATGATCAAAACATATGTGATCATACTTGGATCCTCTATGTTCATTTTTAGGCCTATTTCTAAGCCAGTTGATCATTGCTCCATCAAGAACTCAGCTCACCTTTTATATCTTGAAGGAATTTGAATAATAAGGGTTGCATGCATTTCTATGCAAGAGAATCCAAACCATGCTACCTTGTCTCATCCATTGGGCATGGAGTCTCTAGTTTGGTCCAACACATTGACTTAGATCTAATACTATCTAATAATCTTGCTCTAACCTCTCTTAAACAAATAAATACCAAAATAAAGAGCAAAAAAAAATAGAGTACCCAAGGAACTTATTGAAAGGAAACTAACCTAGAACAAAATAGGGACAATAAACAAATGTGCCAAAATAACACTTAGAGGAATTTGAATAAAATTATCCTAATATGTACAACTTAAAACTATATATACCTTTCTTCCTAGATCAAAAGGAAATTTTGATAACTTTATTAAATTATGGAATGAGGAAATGAATGGCACATGTAGCTCCTTGACGTTTGATATTGATGCTTGCTTCTTATTTGTTGCATCTTTCAACCTCTTTAACATGATGCTAAATGAGAACCAAGCTGCTCTAATTAGGTTAGCTATGTGCATCTATAAAGTCTCATCTTCTTCGTATTGTTCCTTAGCTATGACCTCCAATGGTGGTTCAACAAGGAATAACTTCTGATTTCCACAATGTCTAAAGTAAGACTAGGCTTCTCTTCAACTATAAGTTTTCAATATCATCAAGGAGCTCTACATATTATAACTAATCTTGGTCATTTTCCTCCATGGGAAACTCTTTGTATGCCTTCTTAAGCACTTGATCCTTAACTTGGCATTTGATTTTAACCCTCCTTGGCTTGCAAAGGCAAAAAGGATGAAACAAAAGAAAAAACTAAACTTTTTGACATCTTCCTTGGAACCATACATGATAATGAGTTTATGAATCTAAAGAGACATCTTACCCACGTTTTTATCTAAATTTAAACTCAACAAGTTTGTATATGTGCCCAAAGGGGCCTACAAATAAGGAGAAACTACCTCTTCCTATATATAACTACCTCTTGGACTGACATCTGACTACTCTCTAATATATCTTGACCTCATACACGTTTAAATATCTCTTGATGACATTTTTTCCCTTTGAAAGTCTGTACAAGTCATTAAATGGGCTAAAAATGTGGCCAAATAACCCCTTTTACATATGAGACATAGCAAATGATAAATTTATGACCTAGGGACAAATTAAAACATCTAAATGACCAATTTAAGACATTTTAAAAATAAATTGAGCCTTTGACTATGTTTGACTAGGGTTGACCAACTTTGATTTTGTTTGACTAGACTAGTACAAGGAGAAAGGACTTAGATCAAGGTTATAGGAAGGATAAGTAAGATACATAGAAAAATATGAGACCCCATAAGACATGTAGAAACTTATAAAGGTTTATAAATGTAAGGGTTGACCCAATATGAATAAAAATCAAATTTTGTCAAGAATAAGATCTCTAAGATTATTGGATAAGTTATTAAGAATCTCCCCTCCTCCTAACTTGGTATTCCCCTTTTTTATGGCTCTATGAAAATAGATTTTTGGAATTCCCTCTTAAATAGGATTCAAAAGAAATTATCTGGGTGGAAATGGAACTTACTATCTTAGGATAGAAAATTAGTAACTTCTTAAGAGTCTACTTCAAAGTGTTCCTGTTTATTTCATATCTTTATTTATCATTCCTTGAAAAGTGGCTAAAAAAAATAAAATAAATCCAAAATAAATTTATTTGGAGGGGAATGAAGGATAGATTCATATTATTTCATATCTCTTGGAATAAATTTTGTCTTCCTATATTTAAAGGAGTATTAGGGCTTAGAAGGGTGAGATTCATGAACCAAGCTCTCCTAGAAAAGCAATGTTAGAGGGTGATAAAGGAAGACAACTAGTGGACTAAGATTATCAAGGCTAAATACATAAATTCTATGGATGGCCTCTAATTGAAGGTAAAAGATAGCCCTAGCAATGAATCACCATTTTTGAAAGGACTGAGAGCTAGAAATAACATCCTCAAAAAAATCCTAAAATGACATATTAGCAAAGGTAACAAAGTGAATTTTTGGTAGGACCCTTGGATCCAAACCCTTATGACCTCCATAATTCAAGCCATGGAGTTGTTAACTCATTTCAAACATACCATCAGTCATAAGGTGTGTGATTATTGGGAGGACATTAAAGGTAGGAAAAGATGCAAATTTCTCAATAAATAAAATCTGAGTCAACACCAATCTCTTTTTCTACAAGATTTAAATTTGACTCTCCCAAAATATTCACATTAATATATTTATAAAAGAAAGATTCTCTAATTTGGAAAGAGGATCCTAACAGGATATATTCATTTAATTTTGGCTATCTTTCTCTTTGGGAACATGTAGAATTTGAATAAAATTGAAATGATCTCTAGATAAAAAATCTCATTCCAAATATCAATGTTTTTTTTGGTTAGTTACTTAGAATAAGATTCTTACGATGGATAATCTTATGAGGGAAATTCCTATTCCTAATAGATGTGTACTTTATAAATAGGAGGTTGAATCCATATAACACAGTTTCTTCTCATGTTAATTTGCCTCTTCCATCTTTCGATCTTTCTTCAACCTCTCCAACTACTCCTAGGTAACTCCTAGTACTATCAAGGATCTGGTCACCTAATGGAAGCCACCTTGGAATTACCCACCTAAAATTTTGGTTAAACTTAGTTCTATCCCATATTTTTTGGGGGATTTGGATCTTAATAAATTGGATTATATTTGATAATCACAAGCCTAACCATTTATCTATCTTCATGAGAATCATGGCCTTTGTAAAATAAAATTAGTTATCCTTTGATTATTCCTTTGATAAGTCTCATTCCCCATATCTCTCCTAGATTATCAATCAAATTAATCTTGACATTCCTAGTAAATCCCAAAAGTAGTGTGTTGACAGATCTAAGGTCAAGTGGACTCACCCTCCTCCCAATTGGTTCAAATTGAATTTTGATGGGGTTGTTAAAGGAAATATGGGTCAACCAAGAGTAGGAGGAGTCATAAGGTATTCCCATGGGAATATTAGGGATGAATATGTGGGACTTCTTGGGATCTAAATGAATCATGTTTTAGAAGCTAAATCTGCTTTATGGGGTATTGATCTTGTAGTGAAAATTGGCATAGATCATCTTTAGATTGAAGGAGATTTTATGAATATCATAAACTATTTAAAAGGATCGACTCAATCTTCCTAGAACATTTTTGGGATTATCAATGATGCAAAAAACTTGTTATCCTACTTCAAAGGAGGTGTCAATCACCCATGTGTATAGAGAGGGAAATAGAAGTTTCGATACAATGGATAATATTAGGGTCTATATTATCTCTTTTATAGGATTACAAGGTGATGAGTTCCCTGATGACATCACTCCTTTTATCAAAATCAATAAAATACATTACATTAAATGAAATGATTTTCTTATTTATGACTCTTCACACCTAATATAAGAGAAAATATGCTAACACATACAAGGACATTATAATATGATCACTTTTAAGGGAATTGCATGCATAGATTAATTTGGCACTTTGTAGTAATCATTTATTTGGCTCTGCTTTCAATAATCCCTCCACTCTCATCTCTAAGGGCTCAGGTCATGAGTTTGTAGAAGAATCTTGAAATAAATAAAATGGGAGGTGATCATGACCATTTTGAAACCCATCTCCTATGTGGATGTTAAAGAGGATGAGTATGTTTGGCACAAGATGGTTAAAGTGGGTTTGGATACATACATAGAGTGGTTGGTTAGGCATGATACTATGTTATCTAGGGATTTCCCCTAAAAATGGATGGATAGAGAGGTCCACATGCATGGTTTAAGGATTTTGATTACCAAATAACTTATAGGGGAGATCACATGGATGAATTATTTGGGGGGTTAAAGCCTTCAAGGATAAAAAAAATAATGAGGAACTTTTCAATATATTATATAGCAAAGAGAAGAAGAATCTAAAGGTGGCATCTCAGAAATGGTTCATGAAGGTATACCTACCAAGGAAGTAGCCAAACATATGCCTGTAGATCATGTGTTATATCACACTAGAAGGAAAACATACAATAATATTTTCACACCAATTTATTTTACTCAACCACTTTAAGTGTCTCATTATCAGTCTCCCCTTTTTTTTTGATATATTTGGAAGCCATGATTTTGAATTACAAGAATAATCCCTTAGTGGATCTTATCCATCAAGGGTTGATTCTATTGTTGGTTAAGAATGGTAAACCCCTACAGTCAAAAATTGTGTTATAAGTGATTAATATCACCAATGAACAAGAAGATTCAATCAAATAAGAGCATTTATTCGAGGATTTTAAGTCCCATAAATATGGGAACAATCAAAATGTTGGTGCTAGAGAAGAGTTTATGAAGATTGAACCTAAAATAAGAAGAAAGGACATGGGGGTTCATAAATTTATGATACCAATTGCTAGCAAGGGTCAAGTTTTTATGAATCCTAAGATCAAGGATGACATTGAGTAGTCCCTTGATAAGTTACATAATAATGTGCTTATTAAAAAAAAAATTATGCAACAAAATTGTGCATGAAATCAAAAAATATTAAAGTTTTCTTGGTTCAATAAAATTCTAAGATGAGTTTTGGCAAGGAACACATAGGTAAGGATGATCTGACTCCCTATGGAAATAAAACCACTCATAGAGATGGATCATAATAAAAAAATAAGGAGTCAAAGTAGGGGAGGGAAGAATCTAAACACACAGGTTCCAAATGTAAGAGATAGGTTGAGGAGAAAGAATAGGTAGTTGGGTACTAGACTAGAGGAGAGAGAAATAAATTAGATAGCACTGAGACCAATAAATTGGTCTATTATTTTTAGTCTAACTAGTTGACCTCATTTGCTTTTTATTTTGGTTGGCCTAGTTTTTTTCTAAATATTAGTGTCTTTTAGGATGAAGGTGGTTTATCCTATCAAGTTTTAGGCTTTATCCATTTTTATTTTTCTATTATTTTCATGCTTATCTTTCACTTTATTTTCTAAGGGTATGAAACATGTTCAACCCTATTATTAACCTATTTAATAATAAAAAACTACATGTAGGTTCCCACTTTATTTCCCAAAGCCATATGATGATATTTCATAGTTCTTGGCATCTTCAACTCATTCATAAAATGATTTTTGAAATTTATCTAATTCTTCAAAAAAATCTAGAGCCACCTGTCATAATTCCACTTCTTTATAGGACTTAAGTAGTTCAAATGCATTTGAGGGATTTCAAATCTATAGATTGTTAAGATGTTACCATGTGGCATGATCCTAAGGACCTTCTACCTTAAGTGGATATGTATACAACTAAATCCTCTAAGCAAGTAGGTGAGTGGGATTATACCAAGTGGCATGATCCTGATAACTCACTATCTTGGGATGGTCTGTATATTTCCTATACATTTAAAGCCTCTAGGTTAGTGAGATGTCACTATGTGGAAACATCCCATTACTTTATATTCTTGATGTCATCTATGTAGTCCAAAAAACACATTAGATTTTTGAGTGAATGAGATGATGACAACTGGTGAAATCTCACTTCACCATAACTAAAAGATAATTAGTGCATATCAAGCCCTTATATTGAGCAATGACTGAGTAAGGAGAAGACACATGGCATGACCCTACCTATAAATGGCACATTAGTAATGATGTCACTAAGATACTAACTTAAATTTGATGCATTTTTGTCCCATAAAATTAATCAAATGCAAATAGAGTAAATTAGGTTTCGCATTCAATAATGAAGGACATACATATGATAGTTTTAAACTAGTGAGAAAATAATAAGTGGTATATTTTGATAAATGGGAAAATCCTAGGGCAATTAGCTGGTGGTTAAAAAGTCTTGGCATGGAAATAAACATGAGCATAACAAGATCTTATGTGTTGGTAGTTATGCATGGCCTGACCATGACTAACAAAGTGAGTGAAAGGAATCACTTGGTGATTTTTAATAGTGATTGGTTCACCTAATCTAGTCATGACCTTGGTGTGTGCATGGTAATGAGACAAGAAGGGATAATGAACATAGAAGATAAAATTTAGCCTTTAAAAGGGCATGGAATCTAACCACAAATATTGTGTATGCCTTAATATTTTTTTAGAAAATGGTTGAGTTGACATGTCTATAAAAATCTTGACTACCATCGTCAATCATTAATGCATGCTTGTAACCAACCTAGTAAATGGACAAATTTTAAACTCCTAAGACCTGCATGTCTATATAAGATCAAAAACTACATTATAATAATGGATTAATCCATTACATTAGATTATACTAGTAGACTAGATGGGTTGGATCCTTTTATTCTTAACACTATAATAGTAGACCAATCACAATTTTTCATGTATTTTCCTATTTTATAGGCAACACTTTTTGAGTCAAGGTTATTTTGAATCCATGTCTATAATATGACTAAGTATTATATGAATCTCCATTTATTAATTGAATAAAACATCTTTATATAAAATCATTTTCAATTAATATACTAGGACTACACATGAAATATGGTGTCCCTATTTTCCTCTTTTATATTTTTATTATATCCCTTAGATTCTTACACCATATTTTAGCTAGAGTTGTGCTAGGTTTGGATCAATTAAGGATTAATTTCTTTGAGGATTTTATACTCAATATGAACTTATTTCTCCATTAGAAATAAAACACTTTCTTCTTTTATCCCTACCCTTATCTCTTTTGATTTTTTATTATCTTTTTAGTTTAGAATCTATGCAATCTAATCTTAATGTTTTATCTTTATTGTTTGATCTGTCTATTGTTGCGTATCCATTATTAAATCCATGTAATAGATATGTTTGTTTGAAAAATTGTTTATATACACGGTTAAATATCTATATGTTGATTCTATCAACATTAGCTCCTAGTTTAATGTACATAGACTTATCTTAAATACTCTAACTTAACCAAATATTATTTATATCCATGGTAAAAATGACCATCAACACTAGGCATGATGAATTTTTATAGAAAATTTAAGTCCATGATCATATAAAAATATGTATATATTTCATCTAACTCAAATAATACAATGAGTAGCACATGAAAAAATAATGTATATGTAAACCTATAATACTAGGTATATATGTATTATATGTAACAATGCTCAAATATCTAATTATTAAAGGTAAATGAACATATATTTTTATTTTAATTATTTATCATTTTCATAATAAAGGAGCCAATAAAAACACACAAAAATATGTGTAGATTAAAATGAACTATTAAACAATCCAAGAGGTGAAATAAAGATTAAATAAGAATACAAGGACTAATAATATAAGAAAAAACCAAAGGGTGAAAGCGAGAAGAAGAAATAAGAAGAGGATTCATACTAACATACAAATTACCTTATGAACTGACACACATTAGGTATAAAACATTAATATGTATGTGTTATCATCATTGGTAAGTCCACACAAGATTTTAGAATATGAAACAATAATGAGATGGTAAATGCTAAAGAAACAATGTAATCATAATAAACCAAGGGGCAAAGAGAATAACAAGAAAATAAAAAGATATGAAAAAATAATATAACTTTAAAATTCAAACAAGATAGATTAACTAAGAATAAATACACAACTCAAGAAATGATAAAAATGAAAGGCTATAGGGAAGCATGATTATCCAAAATCCATGCTTGCCATTATATAAAATTAAGCACAAGAGATACACCACAAATAAAATAAATTATTAAAAGAAGCTACGTAAATTAGATTGCTCTATTGAAGTCCATGACATATGAGAGAAATTCTAACTAATAATCCCATATAAATGTCCTTAATATGATACCAACTTATATTCATTATCAATATCTAAAAATTGTAAGGACTATATGAATCTAAGGAGTTAAATATGTCACTAATACTATCAAAAATGTAATCATTATTTTTATAATAACTTGAATAATCACCACTAATAATTTATTCATTATTGTGGAAATTATGTGCAATAGTTTTTCTATCCTCTTAAAAAGAATAATTTTTTTTGTAATATGTAACTAAAATATTATTAAGTGATTTATACTAGAAAAATATAAGTTGTGATAAGAAAAAAATAATGCATAATGATTAGGTACTTTAAATCTTTATGTTTTCACTTGAGGTTGTATAATTTT
The DNA here is from genome assembly GCA_037957365.1 of Torreya grandis. NCBI lineage: Eukaryota > Viridiplantae > Streptophyta > Pinopsida > Cupressales > Taxaceae > Torreya > Torreya grandis. The sequence continues at coordinate 737,525 of JARHVA010000264.1, read as the reverse complement.
TTGTTTAGATATCAATTTGGGTAATACCTCATGTGATATTGTATGGGTGAATAATAAGGAGTGACTCAAATAGGAAAACTCTTTTATCGTGTAAAATTTTTAGACAATGATGTATAGTGGATGGGATTGTTCTCATTTAATTAAACCAAGCATGTCAAAATAATTTATCATATTTCATAATATCTAAAAATAAATGAAACCATACTATAAAATTATTAGGATATATCATGATAGTAAATGTAACAACCCAAATATGTGTTTGAGTAAGACCATCATATCCTCTAAGAATAGTTGTTGTACCATCTATATATTGTTTAGTATATCATTTTCTATTAAGAAATTACATTATACATACGTTTAAGCTTGAACCATTATCAACCATAATGCCTTTAGTTAACTTTGAATGTGAATTTATGAAATATTATATGAATAATGTCTATTGTTAGAACCATTTATTGGAATCTCATACTCATATAAAGTAATATAATGAACCTCTTTATGTGTATCTATGACCATGCTTGTGAAACTATCTAAGATATGAGCATTTGAAATTAAAGGTTGTTGTTTAGGTGTTACCATGTCAATATTAACTTTATTTTTAATATCATGATTTGGAAGAGGATTAGTAAGTAATTTAAAGTGTTTATTTTTTCAAATAACCAATTCATTTAATGTACTATTATATCCTCCCATTTTAATGTCATTGCTATTAATTAAATATTGAATCTTAAGTTTCAATGAAAAAATGTATTGGTAGTATAACTTGAAGTCTATGGTAAATTTTATATATAATTTCACATCTTTTTTATTATGTAAATACTAAGATGATTCAAACTCATGTTGAGGAGGTAAATAAATAATATTTCATAACCCTCAAAAGTCAAACCAATAAAATTTTCTTTTTGTGGCTATGAATATTGATTCCAACAAAAAAGACAACCAATAGGAACATTGTTTAGAAACAATTTGTTTTTGATAAGGTAAGGTGGCAAACTAGGGGCTGAACCCTTCATGGAGAAAAAAAGACAAGAAGGCAATCAAACAAAATATGCCTTTAGAGAGATGATGGCACTAGTCGAGAAATAATAGACACAAAAACAAAACACAAGAAATGGAAATACCAGAGTCAGAGAGCACTCTCCTTACATAGCCATTGATTTGAGAAGATCATTAAGTTTCTTAGTATTCTCCACATTGTTAGCATGCCTAGTATTACCCACCTCTTTCAGCATAGACATGTTCAGGAGAATTGTATTCTGGAGTCCCTTGGTGAAATTCTGCTCTAGCCTCTGAATACGATCCTTCAGGGCCCCAATTTCAGATTTCCAATCAGTCTCATTCTCTATTTCCTCACCAACTTCCTCAACATACATTTTCCCCTTATTTTCAGTAGTTTCCATAGTGTCAACACCATGCTCCTTAGTAACCTCAAAATCCCTAGTTTCCTACTTCCTTCCAGTGTCCTCAGAAATTTCCTAGATTTTCCAGCTCCTTAGACTCTTCCTCCTGGGTTGTTTCCTCCAAAGCACTTTCTAAGTAATCAATTAGTTTGGCCTTCAAAGTGGGTTTACCAACAATCCACCCTAACCTTCAAACTCTAGAGGAGAAGCCTTCCTTATTAATTTTGGAAGACTTATAAGATTTACCACCTTGGCCCCTCGTGGCCCTACCCAAATTTTTATGGGTCCTCTCTGTGGTCTCTCTAATATTCTCTTCCTCCTCATCAACCTTTCTCTTCTTACATTTTTTGTTCACAAAGGAGCCATGGGTGTCAACAAAGGTCTCTTCTAGGGTGGAGAAAGAAACATCTTTTGTTTTGGTAGGAGTAGGGGAAAAATAAGACTCATTAATAGCATCGCTAGACACCGAATTAGAAGGAATGTCTCCACTATCAATTTTGATAGTCTTGGATGGCTCAAGGGCTCAGTGAAAGTTGTATAAGTAGAAAATTAGGCCCTGGTGTAGGGGAATAGGGTTCATATATGGATTCTTAGCCATTATAGCTCTCACCCTAAGGACAGAGTGTTTTAAATAGGAGAACAAGTAAAAAGGGAAACTAATAATAACATTGCACCTAAAGTGATTTAACAGAGGGAGGTGGTAATTGTAGAGCTTGGTAAATCAACTTTTAAGCATGAAGTGCTTCATGAGAATGAAGCACGCTCAATTCCATGGCTCTAGAATTTTAGTGCACTTGAATCCTCCTTGATATGAGATGAGTTCTTCTCCCTCTCCCAAAAATAGTTTGTGGCTTGCAATATCCATAATTTTTTTTCCTTTGAAGTTTTATTCCCTTCATGGCCATTCTTTTGGCCATAGAAATCACCTTTTTAGAGATTTCAAAATTGATTCTACCCACCATGACCTACCTATTTAACCAGGATCTCACAAATTACTCAGATAAGTTTTCATCAAACCCATTAAGCCTTTCCAGATATGGGCTGATTCTCCCTTCTTTACAATAATGCCAAACTAGTGGATTATCTTTGAATTTGTAATATGAGATTGGTTCTGTTCAAATACAGTTTCCTCCCATTTTGTATTTGTAGACCCAAACCATGGAGTTCCTAAATTCAGCCTTCAGCTTTGAAATGGTTGCTAACCCTTGTTTCCATTTATTTGTTAATATGTCATAAAATATGAAATAATATTAGAAGTATGAGTTTGAGTACACACATTCCAACAATATATATCCAAAATAACACCATTCCTTGATGGATTTTCCTTTCAAGATAGGACATACTTCCAAAATGTTATAAATCTCTTAAAGAAAAATTTCTTAAGTAGCTTATTATTCCAAGGAAACATGGTGACCATCCATACTAATCCTTAATAAACTTATTTGAATTTAACTATTATTTTATAAAACCAAAGAATATTTCATTAGTTTTAAGTGAGTATAATATAACAAAACATCATCTCTACATATATTCACTAGATTATTATATGAAGATTTGATTTTATAATCTAAGCATCAAATGATTACAACTACAAAATGACATTCATGATCTCTTGAATATATATTAAAATCTGATGATGGTTATCAAAATAATCCAAGAATCAATACATAAACACAATTTAAAACATTTTTGACTCCATGTTAGTGTGATTATAAATGGAAAACACTTTTAACTTCTCCCGAAGACCACTAGGTGGGACTAACATAACTTGTTTTTTAGGCCAAGGAACCTAGGTAGTCTTAACCTTAACCTTCTTTCCTTTTTAACTTCAACATTATCTCACATCACCATAATGAACAAACCTAGAAAATTAAGTCTAATACTAGTTTAAGATAGAGTAAACATATTTAGGCATGATAAGAATAAGAAATTAGCTATATCTCCACCCATAGTATGAAACCATAATAGTCGAATAGTTCACACATAACTATCATGCCACTAAAATAGGTTCACATTGCCATTTTGGAAGGCCACTATTTTCTTCATGTGGAAAACCATAGTATGCATATGACTAGTCAATATGTGATTGGATAAGAATTCAAATAATATTTTAATATTTAATATCTACATTAATTTTGATTAAATATATTAGTGGGTTTCATAATATGATAATAAAATTATCATTTTAGCAATATTTAAGATAAAATTTAAAGTTAATATTTCAATGATCATATCATTATTATTATTGACATTCCATCCTAAAATTAAACCAACTTACATCCTTTAAAGTCTTGGATTTTAAATTAATATAAGTTAAAGTATTCATCAATTGTGCCAATGAAAACAAGGTGATCATAAAATAGTAATAACCTTATTATCTTTTCAAGTGTGACTAATGGTGATAATCAAAAAAGACGTTACTTAAATATAAGCTAACATAACAAATTATAAACTTAATAATGTATGAATTTGTATTTAATCTTAAAATAGAAATTTAAAAATCATGTTTCGTTTATAAAAATAAATACACAAATAAATATGATCTCTTTCTAGGGGCTGAGTTAAAATATCAAATTTAATTCCCATCATTCTTTTATCCACTCAACAAAAATAAATCCAAACAACTTTAAAATGAAATTAATAATTTTTAGGCCACTTTAAACACATTTATATTACTTATAAAAGGGTAAGATTATTCCATAAACCATCTAAAACCATGCTCAAATTTTATTTTAATAGAATTTATCAATCTATTAGTAAGATTAAATCAATATGGACAATTAAACAAACACTACAATTGATTAAAGATAATAACCAATAATGAATTTATAAACACCAAAATATTAACATTAGTTATAGTAAATAAATAAAAAATTAAGATTAAAATATTTCAAACAAGTTATATCCATACTAATATGGGTAATTTCATAAATTGAATATTTCATTTCATCCTAGAGGGACCAACTGAAAGCATAACGACTGTAGACTATAAAGGATTGAAACCCATTAAAATAGATATCCATTTTCATACAATAGGATCAAATAATGCATGATATCAGTGTTATTAATTCATAAAACAAGATCTAACATGCACTATTTACCAAAGTATAATATAATTAAGAATATATATGTTAATATGCTACAATCATGCATAGGCATGAGCTAGACCTAATAAAAAAACAAATATCCAAAACATGGACATACCAAACTATAAAAATGTACAATGATGGATTTTAATCCATATAAACTTCATTCCATAATGGTCTTAGTTAACATATTTCAAATTTATTGAATATTTAAAGACAAACAATTAATGTATGTTTTCAATTAATAATATTTTTGGGATAACTATGTGTCCATTTTTATCTCACCATTTCAAATCACTACCCATTATCCTTCCTCATGATAAATAAGAATGATGGTAATTAAAAACACTATCACTCCTTAAATAAATTGGAAACAATGGTAAAAAAAGGTATTAATGGAAAAAGTAGCCGTTAATAGGTTGAAATAAGTGCTCACTCCCTCTTTTTAAAAATTATTGGCCTGTACCTCTATTTATGAACTTATCAATTAAAAAAAGAAATATAAAGTAAATAAATATAAATAAATAAATTTATAAAAATAATAAAGAGGGTTTACAATTTATTACAAGTAAATTAAGTAGTTAGTTAAGAGGGTTATTGATTAAATTTTTACAAATGTCAATAAATTATTAATTATTTTCAAAAGGAGTTAAAATGGATGGAAGAAGGAGGAACACAAAGGTTTTTAAAAGAAACAAATTAATTAAAATAAGTTAATAATGAAACAAAATAATATAAAGGAAATGGGGACCTAAAAGGAAACTCAAACCTACAACAATAATTAAAAACTGGTTTCCAAGCTTGATTGATACCCAATCCATCATATCTATTGAGATTAGATGAGTGTCTACTGATCTCAATGGCTTCTCTCAATTTAATTTTAAAAAAGAGGAGTTGATAACTTATTTCAACCTATTAATGACTACCTTCTCCATTAATTCCTCTTTTTTTAACGTTGTCTCCATTTTATTTAAGGAGTGCTAGTGTTTGTTGTTGCCATCATTCTTATTTCTCCTGAAGAAGGTTAACATGTAGTGATCTGAAATGTTGAGTTAAAAATGGAAACATTTATCCTAAATATATTATTAATTGATTTTATGGAGTTTGGAAGCATTTAATATTTAATAATGTATGTTTTTTTATTGAAGAGTGAGGAGAAAAACTTCTCACTTTAATAACCAATCTCAAATTTATCTCACATAGGATATTTTAGCTATATAATTGTTCATGAAAACAAAGGTAATTATAGTGAAAAAATAAATATGGATTGATCCAAAATACCCACCATATATCACTTCTAAAAAATATAAAACATTCTAAACTTAACCAATTTAAATAAACATGTCATATTAATCATTTAACCTAATGGTTATAATAAAAAAAGAATAGCTTAAAAATGTATTTGTAAAAAAAGGATCATATGCCACATGATTATATAATAAATGAATTTTTAATTGAATGTTATACAAGATAATTCACCCATGGATCGAGATAAGTTAAATCATACTATGTAAATATGATATATATAGATTCTAATTATTATAATAAGCCAAAATAACACAAGTAGACTACTAAATTCTATATAAAATCCCCTTTTAATCCAAAATAAATATATAATCAATATTTTATACTAAATAATTTTCAAAATTTACAACAATTTATATTTTGAAAAACATTCAAGCACATAAAGGATTCAACCACTAACTTGTAATAATCTCCAAAAGAGTCTAGAGTGAAAACATGTTCAAAAAACATATAGAAGAATATTATGTTCATATTTTTGTCCCAAAAATGTAAAAATGTCAATCAACCTAAAGGAGGCTTATTAATTTTTTGTAAAAAATCCTTACAATGACACAAGACACTCATTTCCCAAAACTTGATGAAAACCAAATATCTGGGTGCAATTTACAACTTGCAAAGTTAAAAATTAAATCCAGACCTCCACTTCCTACTTTACTCATAGAAAATGGAAACCAAATATTAGAATGTAATTTTTAAACTTTAAAACATAAAAATTACTTCCTAAAATCCACTTCCCACACAACTCATGCCTATTAAAAATTAGAACCCACTCGCAATTTATAACTTGCAAAGTCACAAATTGCAAACAAGGTTCTACTTCTCACAAAACACATACCCCATAAAAACTAGAGATTAGAATGAAATTTTCAACTAAAAACTTTAAATTTTATTTCTAACCTCTGGTTCTTATGCATCACTCCAAATAGAAACCAAAATTCTAGTTACAAATTACAACTTGAGTTCCACTTCTCACTGACTACCCTTCCTATGAAAACTAGAACTTTGGTTGCAATTTACAACTTGTAAAGTTATGAATTGCACCTCAAGTTCTATATTCCCATTTTTGAAGAACCAATCCATCCTATGGAATGTAGAGGTCAAAGAATAAATTATAAATTTATAAAGTTACAGCTTTGCTCTCAAAATTTAGATTTCCAAATCTCCCACCAACCACCAACCTAGGGGCATTTATTAAAGAGGTTATATATAAAGCTAATTAGGGTTAATTAAATTAATTGTTAATTTATGAAATTCAAGTTTGGAGCTCTGTGACCCTGTTAGTGACCTTGAGCCATGAATTCATGCTTCATACCACATTCTTCAAGCCATGATTTCAAGCCATAGATCTATTATTTTCACCTACATGATATTACTCAATCCCTTTGCATTTTATAGTATCATTTTCATATAACAAGCTAAGATAGATTTATTTCTTCATGTTTACTTCCTCTCTAATTACAAATTTAGGTTTTTTATTTGCTTGAACATTTTTAGGGTTTTATATTATTTTCTTGGTATCATTTAGGGTTGTCTATGTTAGCAATTTTTGGTCAAGTCAATTCATTCCATTTCCCTACCATTTGAAAAACTAGGGTTTTTAAAAAAATCATATAAAACTAGTTAAATATTCCTTTGAGGATTCCCTGCATAGTCTCCATGGACTTTACATCCACCATTACAACTTCAAAACCTATGGGATTCTCACCTACATCTATAACCCTATATCCTTATGGAATTTTCATGTGCATAGAGAAATTCCAAAACCCATTGGAGTTTTCAATAGAGATTGCAAGTGTGTTTTGAAAACACTATCTCTATTGGACATTTTCCCTATTTTTATAATTGTAATATCCATCAAAACTTTCACCTATGTTTTGCACCCTCAAAACATGCCAACTGTATAATTAGTTATACCCTAGTATATTCTCTAAAATCCATGTTTGGAAAAGAGATGAAGTTTAAATCCAAGGGGACCTAGTATCCCACTTAGCATAGAATCCAACACAAATGAGATAATAGACATAGACATAGGTCACATTGATCTAGGTGATTTCTGGACTAGAGTAAATGCTAAATTCAAAAATGACTAGAATCAAAGCATTTATGATTATGGGTTTCCCCATGTATTAGCCTTTCCCCTGTTAGTATAGAGACTTGATCTGGTGCTCACATTGGAAAAGTAATATGATTCTAAGAAGAGAAAAGTGTTGAATGATAAAGGATAAATAATTATGAACCTCAAACCAAACTTTATAGACCGAGTGTTTTTAATACTTGAATATGAGAGTTATCTTGATATAAATCTTGAATCATCAAAGAAATTATATTAGGAAAACATTGGATGTCAAAGGGTAATGAAGAAGCAATGGATAAAGGTCTCTAGGGATACATCTACAAGACTACCCAAAATATTAGCAAGGATAGATTTTAAGGATGAAGTGGGTGATCTAATCATACTACTACATAGAATCATTGGGAACCCCAATGAAAATAACTTCTAAGACTTGATGTACCAATACATATGGATAATCTACCAAAATAATTATTACATCCACTAGGCACAATTCATAAGTGACTCCATCCACAAGCAGCTGATGGAAGTCTAGAATAAGGGGAAGTTATTTATGACTTCTTATCTAGTTTACATATTAGCCAAGGGGAGAGACTTCCTAGGATTAAATACAATAGCTAAAGAAGTAAATTATCTTTCAATTATTACCCTATCCTCACTCTTCAGGCAAGTAATAATCTCCTTATTAAGATAAATGATGCATTCACATACTACATCATAATCATGTTTGATAAAGAGCTAGATAAGAAGAGATTTTTTGATGTTGATACTTTAGAGATAACAAACTTGGGATCCTTTTTCATTTAATTCCCTACATACTCATACATTAGAGTAGGGGGATTTAGTAGTTATACTTACACTCTCCTGAGGTATGTGAGTGAAAAATAAGATTTAATGGAACTTATGAGGCAACTCATGGAGACTCACAAGTTATTATCAAGCAAACATAAGGTGGGAATTAATTTCCCCATTAATACAGGGAAGTATACATTCCCTTCCTTATCTAAATCCAAGTGTGCAGATGTTGAAATGACTTAGATGACATTGAGGGCTCTAGAGGTAAGATCATTTTATGATGTAAATGGTAACATTACCAGTGCATTGGAAATCTCAACATATTCCCATGTCCCCTACTATGAATACTACTAGGAGGACTTACAAGATAAAGAAGAATAAGTAATATTAAGAGACTATTCCAAGATGACCCTAGATCAAATCAGGGATTTTAACATGGCACTAGTCCTTAGAGACTTGGTAGATGATGAATCCATAGTAGACAAGGTATACTATGATAATAAGATCTATGTTCAACCCATTCTAATAGTAAAAAGGCCCATTCTTAAGTCTTTCTCATTAATGGATATGACCAACAATGTAATAAATATAATAATCAATTTACTTAGGAAAAAGGGGGTCAAGGTGACCAAAGAAATAATGAGCATTAGTGAGGAGCTAAGACAACTCAAGGAAAAGGGATTATCACTAATAGAAGAAGGATCTAGTAATGGAACCCTCCTATAATAGGTAGATAGGCTAGTGATTTCCCATAATAAAAATTAAATTTTAAAGAGAAGCAATGAATTAGTTGATAATGATCTCATATAAATATATAACTACTATTAAAACACCAATAGTTTCTACTCCTATCTCAATCATAGTCCCTCCTCTTGACTCTATTCAACTTAAACACCTCTTCCTCCTATCTCCATTCCACCTTCACCTCAAGCAATTTATACCTCTATTTTCATTAGCTCACCTATGATAACAATTCCATTATTGATATTTTAATCAATTTAATTATATACTTAGGTTTCACTTTTACTCCCCCTTCCATAACTCCTCCTTCTACCATAATTTCACTCCCTTATTCCATAATTTTTTCTATCTCATATCTAATCACTACCTCCACCCCATTAATCACTAAAACCACATAACAATATATAGATATGGATTCAATCATCATGACTACAATCCCACTAGCCATCCCAAATGTTTGGATGATTATTGCTTAATTTTCATATCCCTTCACCTTTCCAATTTCATCAAACTTGAGTGTCCCCACAACATTGATTGATTCATTCATGGTTATAGACTCCACACTCCCATAGGTTCCCATTTTCCAACTCCATGTTACTACTCCTCTATTGGTGTCACTTCCATCTCCCACACCCCCAATAGGCAAACATATTTACACTACACCCATTCCTCCCATTTCCATAATAACCCTAACCCACAATAAAGGAGGTAGAGACATAGAAATTCATTGATACAAATGTGTCTAATCAACCCATAGATGGGAAAGAGATCATAAGGACATCTACCAAATAGTCACGACCATATCAATGAAGGATACAACACTCATCATCATGGTCACCAATGTAGTAACTTTAGTTGTAGATTCACAAGTGGTAGTGCCAAGATAATAAGATGCCACTTCTAGTTGTCTAGTATAGATAGTGGGGAATAAATGGAAATAGATGGTGTCCCGAAAAAGATTCAATTTTATCCTCAAAGTTACAATAAATAAATTTAAGACAACTCCCATAACAATATCAATAATATTATATGATTTAGTAGGGTAAAATTATGAAAATATTGCAATCCCCCCACCACACAAACAAGAAGAATATATAGTAGTGGGTGATTACTAGATATCAAAGTTTCACCTTGGTAATCTTATAAGAGAGGGATTGAAACATGGTGTTCACTATTACATTAACTCTTTTTTCAAGAAAAGAGATAGGGACAGGGTCACAAAGGATGATTTGAAGAATAAGGTTGAATAATTAATGACTCTACTACAAAAGTTCATTGAGCCCCTTACCCAACCAACATAATCTATTACCCAGATCTCAGACTAGGAAAAAAATGATGTAGTAACAAATATTGGTAGCATGGTAAGGGTTATAAAGGACTACATAGAGGAGTTCATTTCAAAAGGAAATAGAGTGATTGAATTAATAATGGATCACAATAAAGCTTTTAAAGAGAGATGGGCAAATTTGAGAGAATAAATCAATATGTATCAGAAAGAGAAAGAAAGATTAAACCTATTATATCCAAAGATGATAAATATGGATATAATTGAGACTAATATCGTCATTATAGAAAAGACACTAAAAAATGATGTAGAGTAAGAGGAATTAGATAGATTAGCTCAGTTCAGAATAAGAATACTCTCAGAGAGTATCAATAAAGATAAGACTATACATGACAAGGTCACATATATGGTCTTTAACGTTAAAGATTTGTTGAATAAATAGTCATGTCAAGTAATAGATCATTAAAAATAGATCCTTTTAGCATAATAAGTTTAAGATAAATTTAAAGGAGTGGTCTAAGGAGAGTCATCATGAGACACAACATTTATCTTGAGCTTCATCCACCATTTTATTAGGTACCATAATACACTATATCAAATGGGGAAAGAGACTCAAGTATAAAGGGATACAGAAAGGGAACTCTTTGACATAATTATAGAATGTGAAATAAGCCACCTATACTCTTTTGGTCTAGATGAAGATCATATTCTAGATATATTCAAGAGTTTTGATGAATATATTGAGAAGACATAGGAAAAGAAGGATAAAAGGTCTTCAGAGGTTCTAGTTTTAGATTAATTATATCCATCACAAACATTATGTATATTGTTTTTCCTTGTAAAAAATATTATAAAGTTACAGATTGTAAATTACAACTATCATTTTTTTAGATCTTTTTGAGAGAGAGCCACTTGTAATTTCCTTGTTTTTTTGACAGGTTGCTTAGTTTTAAAAAGCAAACTTGTAAATTTCACTTTCCTTTTTAACTAGGCCGATTTACTTAATTACAAAAACACATATTGTAAATTACATTTACAATTTTGTCAAAATTGGGTAACTTAAAAGTTGTAAAAGTCCCAATTGAAAATGACAAGTTAGGTTTTATAGAAAGAACCAAAAGTTATCTAAGAACTATCTATTATTCTAAAGTATGAGTTTCACTTTGGTGCCTCAATGCATGGAGAAGCTACAATAGCTCAACAAAAGAAGAGAAAGTCATTGTATGAAGACTCTCAAGTTTCCTTCATGCCTCTAGTATTTTTGATCATGCCTAGTAGTTGCATGATCTTTTTTCCACTTGTTTAACTTGTCAAGGATGCTATTGTTGCTGAATATCATGCCCCCTTTACATGGAGTTTCTAGATTTTGGATGCTCTTAAACTAGACATGGAGTTTTTTTTAACTTCATCTCTTTAAGAGAAATTTTTGTATTAATATGGGTATTATGGTGTAGCATTTATCTTTTTGTTTTTAGAGAGATTATTCTACATTTTGAATAAGTTATCTTCATGTTGTAATCTAAAAAATGAGAATAGATTGAAGATTTTCCTTTTCTTGTCTATGTTATATTTGTGTATGCAAGGTTATTTATCAAATTTATGGATGCTTTTATTCTTATTTTAGTCATAAAATTTCACTTGCGGTATTATTTTTCTCTTTTGAAATATTGTTTGATTAAAAATAGAGAATCTTGTCCATTTTATGAGAAATACGTAATATTACCTTTGGTTTCACATTTGCATGAGTTTGTGATCCAATAAATTTTAATAAATTTATGATTATATTATGTTCATTAAAAAAAGTCATTAAAATATACTACAAATATTTGGTGCAATCACACTTTCAAGTTTTGTAATTTAATTTCTAAAACTCTTTTCTCTTAGTCAAACCCTACTTTTTTGAATCAAGATAAGTAAGAATCAAAATTACCACATGAAATGATAGTGTATCAATTGCACCTAATTCAGTGAAAGAAAGTTAACCTTCTCTAGAGGTTCATCTAAATTTACCAAGGTCCTACATCTTAGATGTGATCCCATTGTATCATTAGATTTTCTCAAAATGAGCTACACATCAAGACGAGTGAAAAATCTATGTGATAACACATTCTAAGCATCCAAATGATCCCAAACATATAGTGGATCCATACCCACCCTAAACATCAGTTGGTAAGTTGAATATGTTACCCTACATTGAACCCATCAGTTTCACTTTGGTGTCTCAATGCATGGAGAAGCTACAATAGCTCAACAAAAGAAGAGAAAGGCATTGCATGAAGACTCTCATGTTTCCTTCATGCCTCCAATATTTTTGATCATGCCCAGTAGTTGCATGATATTTTCCCCACTTTTTTACCTTTTTAAGGATGCTATTATAGCTAAATATCATGCCCCCTTTGCAAGGAGTTTCCAGATTTTGGATGCTCTCCAACTAGGCATGGAGTTTTTGTTAACCGCATCTCTTTAAGAGAAATTTTGTTATTAGTATGGGTATTATGGTGTAGCATATTTATCTTTTTGCTTTTAGAGATATTATTCTAAATTTTAAATAATTTATCTTCATGTTGTAACCTAAAAAGTGAGAATAGATTGAATATTTTCCTTTTCTTTTCTATGTTATCTTTGTGTAGGCAAGGTTATTTATCAAATTTATGGATGTTTTTATTCTTATTTCAGTCATAAAATTTCACTTTTGGTATTATTTTTCTCTTTTGAAATATTGTTTGATTAAAAATAGAGAATCTTGTCCATTTTATGAGAAATACCTAATATTACCTTTGGTTTCACATTTGCATGAGTTTGTGATCCAATAAATTTTAATAAATTTATTTTTCTATTATGTTCATTCAAACAAGTCATTAAAATATACTATAAATATTTGGTACAATCGCACTTTCAAGTTTTGTAATCTAATTTCTAAAACTCTTTTCTCTCAGTCAAACCCTAGTTTTGAATCAAGATAAGTAAGAATTAGAGTTCCCACATGAACTAATAGTTTATCAGTTTCACCTAATTCAGTGAAAGAAAGTAAACCTTATCTAGAGGTTTACCTAAATTTTCCAAGGTCCTACATCTTAGATGTGATCCCATTGTATCATTATATTTTCTCACAGTGAGCTACAACATCAAGAAGAGTGAAAAATCTATGTGATAACATATTCTAAGCATCCAAATGATCCCAAACATATAGTGGATCCCTAGGTTACCCTACATTAAACCCATCACATTCAAGTAAATTAATAAAATAAAATTAGGAATGAGATCTTGGGTTAAAGCATGGGGTTTATAGGTAAGTAACCATATTACTAAAACAAACCCAAATCATGCCAACACATAGTTGTATACAGTAGAATAGGCTCCACAACACTAAAAACAACATTGTAAAACAAAAAACTTAGAAAATAAAAGAATGGGAAACCATAAATGATAAGTAGAACACCATTATGTCTCATAACTCACATCGTGGTCTACCTAAATGAATTATGAGGTAATTATAATTCAAAATCATAACTTCTATCCTATATATACATTGTCAAAGGGAAAAATAGAGACACCATGACCTTATCTAGTATTGGGTTTCCTTGGCCATAGTTTTCAATCCAACAAGCCATTTTTCATGTAGAGAAAAATAACAATGAATATATTCTAGTTTTTTGTTTTATTCAAAGTGAAACTACACATTTAAATTTGCATACAAGCCTATAAAAATAGATCATAACTTACTTATTCAAAAAGTGCCCATGGTCTATGTTCATAACCTCCTTAAACCTTCCTTTCTTATTTTCCCTTATTTTCCTTTGCGATTCCATCTTAATTCCCTCTTTATCTTTTATTTTTAACTTTATGGACTATAATTTCAAATTTAATTAATACTATAGTTATTCATCATAGAATTACTAGTTACATATATTTAAAATTATTGTCATTTATTTATGTTTATGTGTATGAAACTCACCAAACCAAAAACCCTATTAGTAGTCTAAAACAACATTCCATCAAGTTCCAAATAAAAATTTGAAATAAATACTTTACATTCATTCTATAAGCCATAACATCAATCAAGGTTAACTCGAGTGAACTATGCATGCTTGAGCCTTCCAATAACCAATTAATTATCACCAAGACTAAGGTCCCAATGACCTTTAATTATTAACATAGCCTAATTATAATGAACTTTAAAATTACTTGCTAATGTTGAAGTCTAATGACCTCATGCATCACACCATTGTTAAAGTCCTTAGAATTTAACAAAGTACAATACCAAAGGTGATACCAAAACATAGTCAACATGTCCATATGACCTTTAACATCTAAGTTTATAATTTTTCCATGAGATTATTCTCTTATTTTGTAAAAAAAATGCTCATGTATCTAAAGAATAGTTTGACTTAGAACATTCATTGTTATTATTGTTAATAACCGATTGATTTAACAATAAAAATTGAATGGAATAACTTTCATACAAAAAATTTAAAGCTATAGACATAAACTATTCAAATGAATAATACAAAAAAAGGGGTTCAAAATAGAAGATGGTTGAGACACATAAAATAGAAAATGGAGATAGGGTATAGGTTTTTAGGATCTCATTTGTAAATTTAATATAATATTATACCTACATATATTACATACATTACTATACAAATATTCCACTTCCCAACCTAGCCCATATTGAGGCAACACCTGTAATCATGTGAAATGACATCAATAGTACTAGTATCATAGATATCAGTTTAAATTAAATATAATGACTAGATTTTTATATAAAATAATATGTTTGAAACATCATAATAAAAGCATAAAAGTAATACAAATGTCTCATAATCATCAATACATCAAAATACTACTCAAATACCAATACATAGTCTACTGGTCATGAAATACACCCACATTAAATGAAGGCACCATCTTGAGGCCTAAAATAATTGTGGATAACATTGCCAAAAAATATTTCCATATTCCTAAGTGATGTGGCCAACACAACCACCACCCATTTTTAAATAAGTGGGGGACCCCTCTAAAAATTATCATCTCAAAGTTCCCTTGGCTCTAGTTAAATTTCCCTTAGTCCTAGACTGTGTGGAATCTTTGACCTCTATTTCACCTTGGTGTGCTGAGTGTTTTGTAGCATGTATAATGTGCAAGTTATTTCTATTAGGATCACTTCAATTACCTTTATCAATGTTTCCCTTATATTTTTAAATTTAAATCCTCCTCATACATAGAATTTTGTACACTTAATTTTGTTTCATAGAGATAAGAATATATAAGACATCCCAAAATGATGTAATATCAAATTCCTACTTGGCATTTCATAAGGCTTAGACAATAGGTAGGTAATCTTTTAATCAACTACATGGTATCTATTTTAACTTAGTAATATGAAAAAAATCTTACAAGAAATCTTGATAAATGAGGAAGACCATGTGGATCTTATCAGACCTACTAGTATTAAGGGGGTGTCAAACTTGTCAAAGCCTTGGGAGAGGCTATTAAATGGGAAGGAATTTTGGGGAACCTATTAAACCTACTAGTCTCTCAAGAGTGTCAAAATTTTCATATCCTATAGAAATCTTGACAAATGGGAAGGCACCATGTGGAACCCATCAAACCTATCAATTACCTGGGGTGTCACTTGTTAAATACCTAGGAGAGCCCAACAAATGATAAAGTGCCACAAAAAACATACCAAACTTACTAGTCTCTTAGGGGTGTCAAACTCATTAGAGTCCCAATAGAGCTAGCAAAATGAGATCATGCCACATGGAACTACCATATAAAATTTAGATAAGGACCAAGAGTGCCTTGAATGTCCTAGAAAGCAAGTATGATTAGATCCAAAAGCCAATCACAAAGTTCCATATGTCTTAGAAAGTGTAGGTTACTAACTCTACTACATAAAGGGATGGTATACTAGTAGTGCTTAGGTGGCATAACTCATAGATAAAATATTGAACCAATAAATGACATTTGTTCCAATTGAGGGGTACCAAGGAGTGGCTAAGGACCAAGTTAGGCCCATGCCTATAATGATACCTATATTAATTAAATTAGGTAAATATGCTGTAATTGGATAATTAGAAAGCATCCAATCACTACCACAAAATTTAAATTAGGATCCCCTTTTTGAATTTTCCAAGTTAATTCCATATTGGGAAATAATTAGGTAGATTGTGCCACCAACCCAATTTTAAACTTGTGTAAGGTGAGATACCAAAGGAAATAAATATAAGAGATCTCTATGGAGCCCTATAATTCCTCATATTAATTATACCATTACTATTCCTAATTCCTAAGAATCATTATTTGTAATACCTGCTCATGCTTTTAGTGCTTCTCTTCAACCTATAACTTAGTGATAAGAGATAATAAACCTAAAATAAATGACCACATTATGTCCTAACCCCAAGCTTGATCCTAAGTACTCAGACACCATATTTTACTAAAGCTAATGTTATCAGAGAAGTACAAAAATTTATTTAAATTAATTAAAGATGTGTAGTCACCCACCTTAGAAGATGATGCATATGAGACTAATTACCTCTGACACTATGTACGTTAGGATTACATAGAGTTTCATATAAACATGAAGTGTTCCCTTATATGGATCTCTTCGTTAACTTATTTCAAACTTCTAAATTCATCCAATAAGGATATTAAGATTTGGTCTACTCTACCAATTTGGTGAACCTAATAACATATATCTTATGGGTTACTTTTAAGTGGTATTTTAACCTCCCAAATCACATTATCATATATGATTCTTACATATTAGACACATGGGCCAATATCCATGAGATATATGAGGTTCTCAAAGACTAGTCCATCACCCAAGAAAAATGTACAAAAAATAAGATATTGACACTTGTCTTATCCACCTCTTCTAAAATCAGGTTCATGTTGAGATTATCCTATTAAACCACCTATTCAGGGCTAGTAACACCATGAATGTAAACATATTATGGATTCCATTACTAAACATTATTTATAAAATGTAAATGTGCCCTATAACTAGGAAGTCTAATCCATTTTAATATTGTCAAGGCTATCTCAAGATCTTGAACCAGAGGGAACTTCTACATGGTGTTTTATATCATGGACATAGTTATACCACCTTCTCATTAAATAGCTTAAAATTACCACCTTGGGTCACTATTTTTATGGTTTATGACATGTTTTATATATTATACAATAACCACTATTGAAGGAATATTCAAGATACTTGTTAGCACTTATACCCTATGGTTTATCAAGCCATCAATGAGAAGCCCATGCCATAAATTTCTTAGGAGATAAGGAGGACACTCTTACCTATTATGGATTATTGGTATTATTAATATCACACCATAGTTTTTTTATAATGTATCTAACATACCCATATTATATTTCCATATCAAATCCCATACCATGTTATTGAGTAATAAATTTCTCATCAACTAGTCAAAGGCATCATGGGATTATTAACTAATCATCAATAGAAATAATTATCAAACTTCCAAATTATTATCCACCACCATGAGTATAATAATATACATTCAATGAGGAAGATGCCCCTACCTCCACCAACTCCACTCTTTTGATCCATAATTCCTTCTACTTCATCTCTCCCTCCTCTTTCTAGGTCTCTACCTTCCAGTTTAGTTATTTCCACCCCTCCTATTCTTCCTTCCATCACATTGGGGATATTTATGTGACCAAGATGGGTTATAAACATTGAGTCATTAGGATAGAAAATTATAGATAAGGTATATCATGGGGACATAGATGTTTAATAGTAGTTCAATAGGAATTTTATAAGCATGAAGAGATTACTCATGTAGACCTTCACTCAAAAGGTGAATATTGTAGTCTAGAGAACTAAGTAGGATGTCTTATCCATCACTAAAATGAGGATAACTATTGGAAAAGAGAGAGTGGCCAAGGACCCATTGTTATTTTTCTAAACTACCAATGAGCTTGTGGATAATCTAATAGAGGATATGTAAGAGCAAATATAGGTACTCAGATCATAGGTGAAGAGCACTTTCCTAGAAAAATTAATTGGTAGAGTTACGGAGGCCCTTGTGGAACTCTTCATTACACTTAATGAACTAATAAAAGCTATCACCATGATCAAAGATCACATATAATACACACATGCATATTTATAAAGGGTTTTTTATGATGATCTAATACAAAAGGCTCATTGTGGTTCTTCATAAGGAAATGCTATTCAAACTCAAGCTCATACCTCTAACATACTAGAACTTATATCAAAATTATTAAATGAAAATGAGAGCCTTGATTGAGGAGTGGTTATCCTAAGTGTAGATAGTCATAGATCCTATAGAGAAGGGAAGGAATCATAAACTGACATATTATAAATATTTCAACATCATGTTGTTCCATCTAGATGGAACCTTACTAGACAAAGGATAATTTGATGTCCACCTAGCTCAAATCAACTATGTCATGAGATGAAAGGTGGAGAATGCCAATAATGCTAGGGTCAAGGTGATTCTAGAGATATCAACTTAATCCATGAAAGGTGTAATCCAGGTGTCTGAGGTAAAGGTCTCCCTTAAGGCCCCAAACTAAGGGAACTAATAGATGCTAGTCCAAGATGAGGTGATCTTTCAATAGCCTCCCATGGATCTTGCCAATATGAAATAATAATTTCACTTAGTGGTAGTTGCATTGGTAGCTAAGGAGGCACATCCCAAGTGGTTTAGGAGTGGTCCACCTCTAACTTCCTATTTATTCTCTTTTAGTGGGCCCCAGGGATTCTATTTTTCGTATTTTTAGATTTTAGATCTTTTTTGTCCAAATTTAATTGTAACCATTTTAGGCCATGATGGTATATAGTGAGAAGTCATGATACTTGAAGACAAGCCCCATCTATCTTATTTAATTTTCCCTACTATGTTTTGAAAGGGTAAATTTTTTGTTTATAACCAAGACACTATTGAAATTAATGAAATTTTCATAATTTTCACAATAATGTTTATGTTTGTATGGATATTTTCAAATAATTCACATGTTTCATGAATGTATGTGACTTCTAAAGAGTAAATATTGTACCCTTATTACATATGATGAATTTATTAATTCGAACATGACTTGGTATTCTAATTATTTATAAAATTTCTTCATTTTATTAGAAACACATTTTAGTCTATGTGCTTCATGATTTAACATAAATTTAAAGGTCCTATGCATAATTTAATACATTCCTCTCTTATGTGTTCATATTCAATGGAGAGTTCACAGATTAATCATTCTCACTATTTATTCAAACTCATTCCCTTTGTGATGATAATTTTAAGCTCCTCCTGAAACTTGGTGCATGGTAGTATAATTATGGTTGGGAAAATGATAATTAATAAATATTTTTCATCTTCTATGAATTAGGAATCCCTTTTTTCCTTACCTTACTCCCTCTTTTATGTTTATTTTATAACTTGTTAAACTTGTGTTTCATTTCCTTTAACTCACTCATGTAGTTATTATTTTCTTAATGTAGATAATAGTAATAGATATAATAAGGACCTTACTTAGAATTTTTTTTATTTAAAATTCACTTTTATTTTGGAATGTACCCATTAGTGATTAATATTTAAATTGTATGAACTAGGCATGAATTAGAACCTCTATGTCAAATCAATTATTAGACCACCACTGGTAACATTGTCTCTCAGAGATTCATTTTAACTAGGCTATATCATGGATCCAAATAGATAAAACCCATGGTACAAGTCCCTTATTATCCAAAGTCCTCTTTGAGAACTTAATCTCATAAGTGTTTCTTGGAGAAATATTTTAGACTAGATAAGAGGAATTTTAACCCACTATTTTACCCCTTAAAATTAGATCTTACTACATAGATCACCAAATATATGTCCAGTTATAGTATATTTATGATTTCACCCTTATAATCCAATAAGAGGGCCTAATTTAAAAGAAATATACCTAAGAATATGGTTGTTATAAGTTCATACTCTCAGTCTACCCCAAACAAACCAACACTAATGGCTTCCCCCATGGCATGGTTAGTTGGGTTGAGTACTAATATTCATAGAGTCATTTATGAACTTATAAGAAATATCAAAAATTACCTCCTATAGTTCACACTAGTGTGGGGTGGATGGCTAAGGACCATGTGTTTTCATATAAGATAACCCTCAAACACCTAAAAATCAAACATGAGGATGTATATTGTAGGCTATTTCTATTTACATTGGTGTATGTAGTTTATGATTGGTTCCTAAATACTCTATCATAGGGTGGGAACAATTTAGAAATACCTTCTTAGCTCAATTTAGGTAGGTCATTGATCATAGCTTCCTTTATCAATAATTTATCTATCTTAAGAGGGAACCAAATGGGCCCATCAAAACATTTAACACTAAGTTCTAAAATATGTATATCTGGGTAACCATACTTTGTCAACCCAATGCTCAACTAGCATGAAATATACAAGAACTCCTTAGATCCCTAGACCACCATATTTCTAAGGTAGGATCCCCTAATAATATATCTACCCTTGGCTTATGTTAAATCCATTAAAGTATACAAATAGATTAATTCCTAAGGTCAAATTCTAGCCCCCATTTTGGGTGCATTAACAAGCTTTCCTTCCCTAAACCTCATTCCCAACACAAAATAAAAGTTTTAATGCTCCAACTTATACCAATGATAAATTATATTTTAATGAGACATGTCACACCCAACCAACACTTGTGATTCCTTGCCTAGTAAATGTTAAAGTAGAAATTCAATCTCACAATCAAGAGTTACTTCCTACTATGAAAAATATCTAAAGCATACCCTAGGAGTCTACTAAAAATGAGATGGATACCATCCAACGTATGGTGTAGAGGCTAAGCAAAGATTTCTTAGGCCTCCAAAAATAAATGGGGAATGCTAGTGGTGAGATCACCAACAAAAAATTTACCTATCAGAGACATGATAATTCCTACACTCACCCCAATAACTAACTATAACATTCACCGAATAAGGTAGCCAAAATCAACTTATGTGAGATAACCCTTATAAAGTAGTGTTGGGTGAACAACACTAACCAACATGGGGAATTCAGATACATATATTTATGTATTTCTTTTGATATCTTCCAAAGGAAAATG
The DNA here is from genome assembly GCA_037957365.1 of Torreya grandis. Lineage (NCBI taxonomy): Eukaryota > Viridiplantae > Streptophyta > Pinopsida > Cupressales > Taxaceae > Torreya > Torreya grandis. The sequence continues at coordinate 715,719 of JARHVA010000264.1, read as the reverse complement.
AAATAATATGAGGTGGTCTTGATCCACCTATAATCCCCTAAAATTACTAGACTACCAAGAACAATGATGGTGTTATATATAATGGAGTTCCCTAGCCAAGATGAAAATGATCTAAAAGAGGCTAAAAGTGAGGTGCATGCCTTCCAAAAGTTATACATGAATAACTATGTCTTAATGAATTGAATACAACAACAACCCTTCACTACCTCCACTTCTCTCAATAATGACATGACCCCTCCTCACCCAAAGTTTAAGAATAACCCACCAACTCCAAAACTTAGAAAGCCTAAGGACCCCATATATTTCCAAACTACCCTAAGAAAAACATGTTATAATATAGTGGAAGATATGAAGAAGATCAAAACCAATATATTGCTTCATGAGTTTGTTTAAATCATTGAGTATAAAGACCTCTTGTTCAAATCACTCACTAAGAGACTAACCCAACTAAAACCAAATGTTTCCCATACTAATGTGGTCATCTAAAAAAATAAAACTTATTTTCCCCCTTTTTCCCTATAGTCTAACTATTTAGAAATAACCTACATAATTGTTAACTTAAGAGAATTATCCAATGTGATTCCCACATGAATTTATGATAAACTTGGGTTGGTCCCTATTAAGTCAAGTAAGATAGTAGTCTAGTTAGATAAATTTTAGGGTTAAAGTAGTTGGTTATATTTTGAATGTTCATATCTAACTATAGTTTGAGCCTAGGATATAACAATTCATATATATTCAAGTTGTGGAAATCCCCAAAGCCTATATAATGATATTAAATAGGTATTGGTATAATACATTGAATGGATATATGGATATTGACTTCTAAAATATGTGGTTATCTTGGAGGGGTGTGTCTAATTAGATTTGAGTAGACAAATAACCTAAGATAAAACACATGATCATAAAGTACAATATAGTGAATGAAAAGGTAAACTTAGCATCCTCTAACATAGGATTCAATACCTTATCTATAGAACCAATAAAGGATAAAATTAAGGTAAACCATAAACTATTAATTTTGTGGTCCCTATACTTTGATAGGGACCATTCTATGTAAGGTTATGAGGCTATAGTCATTTTGATTGACCAATAGGGAAAATTACACTTCTCCAATTATAGACTACAATTCACATATACTAGAAACCAATTAGAAATAAATGCTTGATCCTTAGGTTAAAATTCACATTAAAACATAAATTTAAGGAGATAAAGGTATATGGGAACTCTGATCTAGTCATAAACCAAGCTAGGAATGAATTTCAATACAAAATATCCTATCTTAGGAAATACAAAAATTGTGCATGGGAATTAATAGAGATGTTCATTACATTTAATATTACTCTTATTCAAAGAGAGGAAAACTAGGTGGTCAAATCATTGGTATCTTGCACTACAAATCTAGCACCCTTAGATGAATCAAGGTTATATGATTTTTTTGTTGAACTAATCCCATGTCCTTTAGTCTTAGACAATGTCATACACTTTTAGGTCTTCAAGGATGACCATCACTTTTTGGAATTCCTCAATATTACTAGAGTTTTAAAAGCCCAAATAATAGATGAGGATTAAATGGATGACCTAAGAGATGAATATCATGATCAAGATGGTGTCATGAACCTCATATAGAACAAAATCTTGAAAGGAATGATCTCCATAGAGTATATATTCAACCTAGATATACCTATGCAACCTCTTAAAAAACTAAGATATATAGACCATAAGTCTAGGAATATTAATCTTGGATTGTCTAATCAAATGTAAAATACCAATATTGGCCCTGACTATGCACCAATTGAGAATAAACAACTCACAAGGTTGTTATTAAAGTATAGGGATATCATCACCTAGGCTTATGGAGACCTTAGGATCTTTGACCCAAGTGTAATAACTCATACTATACCCATCAATCCAAATCAAAAACCTTTTATATAAAGGTATAACCTATGCAACCAATCTTATAACTTCTTACACATGAGTTTCATAAATTCCTTTCAATTGGGATCATCTTCTTAGTTTTCCACTCCTCTTGGGTAACTAATTTAGTGCCTATTCAAAAAAATAGTGGGGAGATATAAGAATTTGTGGATTTATGGAACCTAAATAGGGCCTATGATAAATATAATTATTCATTTACCTCCCTTTATGAAGTAATATATATGGTGAGTGGATCCCACAAGATGTCTTTTCATGATGTATTTTTGGGATACAATTAGGTTCTAGTAAACCCATAAGATAGAACTAAGACCAAATTCACCATGAAGTGGGGCACCTTCACCTATAAAAGGATATCATTTAGATTAATTAACATAGGCAAAAAATTACAAAGAGATATGGATTTTTCTTTTATCATTTGATAAGAAAGTGCATTATTATTTCTATGGATGACTTGACTATTTTCTCAAAATATAGGTCTAATCAAATATGCCATTTGTATAATTTTTTTGAAATATGTAAGAGATATGGAATATCCCTGAACCTAAATAAAAGTGTGTTTGATATTATTGAAGGTAATGTTATCTATAACATAATCACAAATGAATTTATCTCTATTTAACTTGAATATGTTAATGTTATCTCTAGGTTACCTCTTCCCAATAGTAAGAAGAAACTATAATATTTGTTTGGTAAAATTAACTTTGTACACAAGTTTATTTTAGGTTTTTCTAAGATTTTAAAACCTATAAATGAAATTTTTAAATAAGAGGGGAATTCATATTTAAACTTATAAGTAAAGAAAGCCTTCTGAGACATTAAATATGTCATCATGTAAGTGTCAATTTTGATAAGCCTAGACTACACTAGAGACTTCTACCTCTACTATTTTGATTCTAAGCATACTAAAGTTTTAGTATTTACCTAAAATTTGGATGGAGAAGAGTACACAATTTATTTCATGAGTATTAACCTAAATGATTTTAATCTTAGGTATTCCAGTCTAGACAAACATGCCTATGCCTTGGTTAAAGTGGTAAATAAGTTCAGACACTCCATTATTAAGAATAAGGTATATAATATTATATTATAATGGATTATAAATATCATGGTGGGAAAATATAAATTGGGAGAATGCAAATATTACTAGATGTCCAAGTTGTAGGAGTATGACCTAGAGAACAAACTTGTTAAACTAGTATAAGGCTAATGTCTCACTCAGTTGATCATGTATATTGACCCCAAGATTACTATCCACCAAGTGGACCAATGAAAAACACCACACTAACATTGGTATGCTCTAACCATCTATTATCTCCTATATGAGAGTCCACCTTTGAGGCTCACCCACACATAGAAAAAGGCCCTTAGAATAAAATTTACATACTATACACTAAAGAAAGGGGTTATTTATACAATTAACTAAGGGTGTCTACTTAATATACCTATTATAATAAGATTCCAAGGAAGTCATAATGTGTTTTGTTAAAATTTATCTAGAGAATGGTCATCCATCTAGGAATGCAACTACACAAAAAATATTATGAGATTGATATTATTGGCTCACCATAATCAAGGTTTTCCATGCCTATGTATGTTCATGTCACCAATGTAAATAATTTATTAAATAGGAAGTTCAAACTTCAATTACTTTACAACTTATTATTGAAGGAAGACCGATTGCATAGTGGGGACTCAATTTTATAAGAGTTATAAATCTAATCTCCCCATCTGGACATAAATTCATGCTTATAATCACTAACTACTACACAAGGTGGTCTAAAGTAGTAGCCATGAATAATAATATAGCCATAGAGGTAATTAATTTTTTTGAATAAAACATAACCGCCTATTTGACCATGTTAGTATCACTAGTTTGTGATGATGGACCTACATTCCAATCTAGAAAGTTTACTAAGTGGGTGTATGAGAATGGAATCACTTTGAGATTATATTCTAACAATTAATCATAGGGGAATGGGTTGGTAGAATAAAAAAATTAAAAATTGATTGATGTGATCAAGAAGTATGCTAAAAATAGACCTTGAGAGTGACACTCGTTATTGAAATATGCCTTTTGGGTTGATCACACCTAGTATAAATAAGCGCTCATAAGTTCACCATTAATTTTGGTATATGAACTAGATCTTATATTTCAATCACCCTTAAGTTTTATACTTACAATTTTATGAAATACTACATTGAAATCTATAAGATGGTAGAATCAATGTTATTAGATATTATCCAATTATAAAATGCTAGAGAGGAGGCCATATAAAACTTTAGTAAGCACTAGAGTACTATTAAATTATTGTTAGATAAAAGGGATAAAGCTAATTATTTCTGAATTTATGACTTAATTTTGTTGAAATACAAATCTCATGAGAGAAAAGGTAAACATTCCAAATTTTATCCTCTTTAGATTGGCCCATACCAAATCTGTAAGTTATTGGGAAAAAATGCATTTCTCCTCAAAGACTTATAAGGGAATGATCTCCTTCTACCTATAAATGGATAGTTTTTGAAGGACTATATTTTTTCTTTACTTTCCATGACAATATCAGAATAGATCTCTAGGTAGGTGCCTAAAATGTATATATCATATTAGTTATAATTAATTTTACTCGTGTTATTTTTTTTTCTATTGTTATTTATTTCCCCTTGTCTCATTTTTATCCCTTGTCCATTTGGCTTAAGATTTTGTGTGACTTGTGTTTGACCCTTTTTCTACCTATAACAATTTAGAGTAAAAAAATGAGATAAGTTAAACATAATATAGGTTCCTACACTATAAAATTTTTGAACACTTTAAAGGTGACATTCTAAGATGGCCAATTTTAGAATAAAAAATAGAAAGTTGACCCCAATATTGAACAAAGTAATAAGAAACATAACTCCTTTTGAGTTACTATAGGAATCAAGAACCATTGATTCAAAATTGAGCAAATATATTAAGAAAATCTCTATTCTGATAAAATTCTTCATGTTTCTCTAATAAAAGTACAAGTAATGTTATGAAATAATAAGCAAAAAAGGTTTGATCAAATGTTTGAAGGCTCATTGAACTAATACATCACCTTGGATAAATTGGTCTCCAACCTTCATGGGTCAAATATTATAATGTCATAACCAAAAAAAGTATGAATCTCACAAAAAAAGTGCTAAATTTATTCATAAGAAAGAGTATTTTAGGAAACTTCCATTGTATGCTTTCTGGATTCGATGGAAATAGAAATGGCCTAGAGTGAGACCAAAGACATTTTGGTTAGGTCTATAGATGCTCAAATGGAAAAAAATCAATTCCCAAGCCCTCCTTACTTATTTAAGGACTTGAAAAAAGTATGCCTACTCAAGAGGCTTCAAACATCCAGAGTCTATCTAAGCTTTTCCATGAGTTAATGAAGAAAGATAAATAAATTTAACACTATTCCATAAGAGAGACCTTTAAAATATCGAGAGACTAATTGTTTATTTTATAAAAATGGACTTGAGTGATTTTGAATTCTTATATTTTATCAAAAGGAGTTTTTATTTTTTATCTCTAAGTTCAATAATGGGGCCCACAATCTAGGTTATAAACACTGCAAAAACATTTTCCCCGAAAAGTCTCCAATTGTTATGACCAGCATGACCCACATCCCTTTTCATAGAATTAGGGAAACCCTATAAAAATTATCAACTCAATTTTTCTCATGGATATAATCAGCTTGCCCTTGGTCATGGATTATGTGAAATCTTTAACCCCTATTTTGCCTTGGTCTACTGAGTATTTTACAACATGTATAATGCATAAGCGATCACTTTAGTTACATTTATCATTATTTCATTTATATGTTTAAATTAAAAGCCTCATCATACTTAGAATTTATTTTGATTAATTTTGTTACATAGAGCTAAGAGTATGCCATACATCTCAAAATGATGTCATCTTGGAGTCCTACTTGGCATTTTATAAGGCTTCAATAGTAGGCAAGTGAGATTTAAATTAACTACATGGGATTTATTTTAACTTATTAACTTAATGTAAATTTTATAAGAGAACCTAATAAATGATAAAGTACCACGTGGATCTTGTTAGACTGAACAGTCTCCTAGGGGTGTCAAACTTGTTAGAATCTTGAGAGAACACAATAAATAGGAAGGTGTCATGAGGAACCTATCAAACATGTCAGTGTCTTAGGGTGTTAGCCTTATTAGAGCCCTAAGGGAACACAATAAATGGGAACTCACCATGGGTAACTTGTCAAATCCTTGGGAGAAACATATAAATGTGAAATTTCCACATAGAACCTATCAGACATGCTAGTCTCATAGGGGTGTTAAACTTGTCAGATCCCTGAGAGAGCCTAACTAGTGATAAAGCACCATGTAGAAAATATTAGACCTAATAATGTCCTAGGGTTGTTAGACTTGTTAGATACCCAAGAGGTCTTGAAAAGTGAGAAAGTACCACAAAAAACCTATTAGACCCACTAATCTCCTAAGGTTGTTAGACTTATCAAAGCCTTGAGAGAGCCTGACTAGTGATAAAGTGACAAGTGGATCCTATTACACTTGACAATCTCCTAGGGGTGTTAGACTTGTGATATCCCCAAGAGATTATAGAAAATTAAAAAGTGTCATGTGAAACTTGTTAGGCTTACTAGTCTCTCAAGGTTGTTAGACTCATCATAGCCTTAGGAGAGCTAGGCTAATGAGATTGCACCGCATGGCACTTTTATACAAAATTATAGAAAATTCTTGTGAGTACCTTAATTATCCAAAAAAATATGTATAGTTAGAATGAGTAACTAATCAAAAATATCCATAAGGCCTAAAAATTGTAGGTTATTGACTCTACTACACAAAGGCATGGTATACCAATAACACTTAGTGTAACTTACAAATAAAATTTTGAATAAATAAATGACATGTGGCCTAATTGAAGGTTACCAAGGAGTGGTCAAGGGATAAGGTAGGTGAATTACTACCATTCCCCCCTATGTTAACTAATTTTGATATCAACACTCTAATTGGAAAATTGGAAAGTGTCCAATCACCATCATAAAATCTACATCAAGATCCCATTTTTTAATTTTCTAAGTTTATTCTAGATTGGGAAATAATTGGGTGTATTTTTACACCAACCCAAATTTTAAATCACATATGGTAAGCCACCTAAGGCCATTAATTTAGGAAATTCCTATGGGGCCCTATAAGTCCTTAAATTAATTATATTTATCATTACCACTCCTAATTCCCAATAATCCTTCTCCATAATGTATATTTATGATTTATATGCTTCTCTTCATCTCATAACTAATTGATATGAGATGTATAATTGATAGAAAATGGCCACATCATCTTCTAAACCCAAGCCTAAGAATAAGTATCAAGACACCCCTTTATTAACAATCCTTGTGTCATTCAAGCACCACAATAAAGTCTTAAAATCAATTGAAGATGTGTAGGTTCCCACCTCATAGGATGATGTATATAAGAACAAGTACCTTGATGATCTTGCAACACTAGGTAGGTTAAGATTACCTAGGTACATGGCTTAACCTGAAGTGTTCTCCTATGTAAACCTCTTTTGTAACTTATTGTATAATTCTAAGTCAATTTATCAAGGGGCTTATGATCTAGTATACTCTACTAATTTGGTAAAACTAATTGTAGACATCTTAAGGGATTCTTTTAAGTGGTACGATAACCTCCCATATTACACTATTTTTTATATTATAACATAGTAGATGCATGGGTCAATACCCATGAGATATATGAGGTTCTCAAAGATTAGTATTTTGACCAAGAATGATGGACCACTTACCTTATCTATCTCTTCTTAAATGGGGTACATGTTAAAATGCTCTTACTAAACTACTAGTTTGGGGATAACAACACCATGCATGTAAGAAAATTATGGGTTACCTTACTGATCATAATTATCAAAGGGGAGGAGGTCCCGAACCTAATAAGTGTAATCCACTTCAATCTTATCAAGGCCATATCTAGATCTTGAGCCAGAGGGAATTTATACATGATGCTATATATTGTGGATGTAGTCTACACTACCCTCTAATTTAATAGCTCAATGTTCTAACCTTGAGTCCTTATGGGATATATGTTTCTTGTCATGTTATAAAAATTATATTATCACCACTATGAGAGTCACATGTAGAATATTTATGAGAACTTCTACCCTATGGTCTATCAGGGCATTAATGAGAATCCCATCTCATGGGTTTTTGAAGAGATAAGGAGAATGTTCTTATCCATTGGGAATTCCATAATTTATGTAATAGCTATCTAATAATCACACCATAATTTATGTAATAGGTATCTAATAATCCCCTCTTATCTTTTCATAACAATTCCATAATGGTCTTATCAAATAATAAATTGCTCATCAACTGGTCAAAGGTCTCATGGGGTTCTCAATAGATAATTAAATGAAATTATGCCTAAACTTCCCAATTATTATCACTACCATGAGTATAATAATATTCCTTCACTAAGGAAGATGACGGCCAACTAAAATTATTACACCTTAGTAAGGGCCGATCACATAGAATGGGATCATCATGGAGTTATATTTTCTCATGTAGAAAAACACATGACCTAGCTCAATGTCACTTACTATCATGAGCCCCATGATGATGATGATGATGAAGTCCATCTCAACATAAATTATTATAATGAATTATCATCGTATATTAAAGAAAATAAGAAGAAGAATGGTAAGTAGGCCCAAGCTAAGCCAAGCATCAAGGAAAGACTAGTGTTACCTTTGCAACCACCTCAACTACAACCACCCATGGGGTATACACCATATCATCTAGGAAAAGACATCCACATAATCATGCCCTAAATCACTAAATATTATACAAAGGCTCCCACCACCTTCACCTCCATTAGCTTTACCTCCCTTAACTTTATCCCTAGATCTTTGACCTACAAATAAATAGGTCATTCATCCATAGGTGATTCAAATGCTACACTTCATCATCAATAATAGTGTTGAAATAATCCTTGAGGTGTATTAATAACAAGTTCCACTTGGGCACCATCCATATTAAATCCATGGGGGAACTTGAGGTTTCCCTATTCCCATGAAGCCTATCCTATTATGACCTGCCTTAGTTTCCATCTCACTTACTCCCTAATTTGCTAAAGTCCCTTTGGCTTCAATCATGTTCAAAATTATCACTTCCCAAGCCCATCCTACTCATCCCCTTTAACCCATAAGAATCATCACACCCTCTCTTTGGTTTATATGTGCCCTAGTTACATGGCCTTCACCCTCCACTTAATTGCTTTTATAGTCTTAATAAGTATTTAGACCCTAGTGGCCTCTAGTTTCATAGTATCTACATATGTTTTGGCTACCCAATAAAAATTGATACTAGTCACTCATATAGTATGGACACCTCTCAATGTCCCCACCATGATATTTTAGATGACTCCAATTACTTCCTTGATTGTTTCTACTATAACCTCAACTCTAATTTATCTAGGCAAGAGCCTTAAGAAGAAACCAAAGGTAATACCTTCATAGTATCCTACTCAGTTTTTTATTACACTCTCTTAGTTATCTATTTAGCTTACCCCTCCCATAACTCCCCAATCCTCTTTTTCATCACCCTAATGACCCAAAGATTTAGCTTTAACTAGGTTATTTACTTATTATTATTGAACACATCTCTCCTAAGTGTCCTTATTCCCCAAATACACATGATCCATGACCAATGGTGAGCAAAATTATTCCCATAGGATTATTCATTCATGTTCCATCCTTTTGATCCTCTACCTCCTTAACCTTCACCCCTTTCCTCTATCCTTCCTTCTACTTCATCTCTCCCTCCCCCTCTTAGGAATTTACCTTCTAATTTAGTTATTTTCACCCCTCTTGTTCTAGTTTACAACACCTTAGGGACATTTATAGGACCAAGCTTGGTTAGACCCAATGAGTCATCAGGATCACAAAGACCAAATATTATCTAGCATGGAGATATGGATGTTCAACTATAGTTTGATAGGACTTATGGGAGAATGAATAGAGTGCTCACATAGATCTTTAATCAAGAGGGGAATACAATGATCTAGATAAATAAGTATAATCTCTTCTCTTTCATTGAAATGAGGACACCTAGTGGTGAACAGAGAGTGGCCAAATACCTAGGGTTAGTGATCTAAACTACCAATGAGATCACTTAGAAGCTAATGGAGGATATGTAGGAGAAAATGCAAGTGTAGATCACATAAAAAGATAACTTTCCTAGTGGAATTAATTGGTAGATTTTAGGAAGCCTTTGTACAACTCTTCATAGTTATTAAGGAAGTAAACAAAGCTCTAACATGAGTAAATAACACCTATAGCACACACATGCATATTTGGAAAGATTTGTTCACATTAACAAAAAAATAAAAAAGGCTCATTGTGGTTATTCACAAAGACATGTTTCTAGAGTTCAATATCTTGCCTTTGGTAGACTTGAATCTATATTAAAATTATGTTGAGAACATGATAACCTAGATTAAAGAGTGGTTAGCATTAGTACAGATAGTCATATAGCCTTTAGAGAATGGCAAGGAGTAGATGCCGACCTATTTCAATGAGGTCAACATCATTATGTTTTTCCATCTAGATGGAAATTTATTGGATAAAAGATAATTAGAAATCCACTTGGCTCAATTTGAATAGGTCACGGTAAGAAATGTTATAAAGGCCAATAAGGCTAGGTCCAAGGTGATTATAGAGATATCAACCTAGTCCAAATTAAGTATCAACCAAGTTTTTGAATTATAGGTATCCCTTGAGGCCCCACTATAATTGCACCAGTGACTAATGGCCTAAGTTAAGGTGATATTTTGAGATCTTCCTATTAATCTTGTCAAGTTAGATCAATAATTAAAATTAAAGGCAACTACATTGGTACCAGAGGAGGCATGTCTCAAGTAGTTGGGGAGTGTTCCCCCTCCAACATCCTCTTGAATCTATTTTGGTGCACCCCAAGGATATATTCCACCTATTTTAGCATATGAGATCTTTTTTAGTAAAAAATTAGTTGTAACCATTTCATTCCATGATGGCCTAGAATGGGAACCCATGTTAGTTAAAGATGGGCCCCATCTCTCTTATTTAATCTACCCTATTGTATTTTGAAAGGATTAACATTTTATTTGTAGCCAATACTATGTTGAAATTAATGCAAGTTTTCTTACTTTTTTCAATAGTGTTTTTATTTGTATAGATGTTTTCTAGTAATTCTTATGTTTGATGAATGTATGTGAATGTAAAAGAGAAAAGAGTGTGTCCCCTACATATGAAGAATGTATTAATAGAATAGGCCTTGATATTCTAATTATTTATGAAATTTATTCATTTTATTAGAAACATTTTTTAGTCTATGTGTTTCATGCTTTAACATAACTTTGAAGGTCCTATACTAATTTAATACAATCCCATCTTATGTGTTTATATTCAGTGGATAGTTCATAGATTAATCATTCTCACTATTTCCTTAGACTCCTTCCCTTTGTGATGATAAGTTTATTATCCTCATGAAAATTAGTGCATGGTGGTATAATTATGGTTAGGAACATGATTTTTCTTAAATATTTGGTATTTTATGAACCAAGAATCCCTTTTTTGCCTTAACTTTGTCCTTCTTTTATGTTTACTTTAGAACCTACTAAAATTTTGTTGCCTATCCTTCAAGTCACTCCCATATTTATTGATTTCTTAATGTAGACAATAAATGGAATTATAATAAGGACATTACATCAAATTTGATTTATTTAAAATTTTATTTTGTTTTAGAATTTACCCAGTAGTGATTAAGCTTGAAATCAGTTGAACTAGATGTGAATTATAACCTCTCTATCAATCAAGTTTTGTACCCCTAGTGCTAATACTATGTTTCTCAGAGATTCATTTCAAGAAGGATATATCATGGAGCCCAATATCTACAGTCTATGTGTTGGGTTTCTTTCTAAGTAATCTTAAAATAGGTAAATAAAAGTCCTTTATTATCCCAAAATCTTCTTTAAGAACTTAATTTCAAAAGTGTTTCTTCAAATTTTTTTTTGGAGTAGACAACACCAAGTAACACTTTTATCACACATATAATCCCATTGGATTAGTAATTGTTACAAATTTATATTTCTCAAACTAATGTTATTACATGCCAAAATATTTATGGGTTCTAGTTGAATCATTTCCTCATCTTCTGCTTGAAGATTATTTTAGTCAAAAATATGATACAAGTCAAAAATATATTTTATTAGTAATTACACATAAAAAACATCATGTATTATAGATATATGAAGAATAATTATATTATAATCTAATAGGATGATATTTTAAACTATGTTTAAAGGATTGAAAAAACATGGAGCTAGTTTGGATGTTTTTCTAAAATTAATAGAGATTTTATGAGGCCTTACCCTCAAGAACACTTTATCTGATATTTTGAATTCTCTAGGAGACCTTTTTAGATCAACATAGAGCTTATATGAATCATAGGAAATTTTTAATCTCAATCCAATCAAAACCATTTTTCATCAAAAATTTGTAAAGTTATTTGGATTAGAAAACACTCAGTTTTCTAAACTTTCCCAACTCAATGAGGTTTTGTACTTTCACACATATAAGGATTCAAAATGTACCATATTAATGATAAAATGATAAATATTATTATAATAAAATTCAACCAAGTGGATTTAGTCTTCCCACTTATACTACCGATCCATCACATACATTCTTAGCATGTATTCAACAATAAGATTCAACCACTTAATGTTTTAGGATGATATACTAAACTAAAATTAAGTTTGGCATCAAATGGAACCATCAAAATTTTCCAAAATATAAAGGTAAGCAACTTATATCTATTGGAAATAATCACTTATTGCACACCATGAAGTTAAACAACCCCCTTCATGAATCTTTTTTCAAGGATGGCAACATTGTAACATTGACTTCTACGAAATGCTTAACTTTTGTTAATTTATCGATTACAAAAATGATTGTATCATGTTTACCCCAAGATTTAGGTATCCTTGAGATAAAATCCATTAAAATTTCATCCCATTTCCTTTTAGGTATTATATGAGGTTATAACTTGCCACGAGATGGAAATGTTTAATCTTAACAAGTTGACATTAAAAACATATGGCCAAAAACATAGCCACATCTTTTTTCAGTCTTGGCCAAAAATACATCTTTTTTAATTCATGTGTCATTTTTATGATACCTAAATGAGTAAAATAATGTGCCACATGCACTTCACTCAAAATTTCTTCCCTCATATTCCATAAATTAGGAATATAAATTCAGAATTTATATCTCAAAATACCATCTAGTTCCAATGAAAAATTAGAAACAACATTTTCTTAACTTCCATTTGATAAATCAGAGTATATTTTAAGACATTTAGGGTCTGAGTTCTATTATAACAACATAATTTCTTAAAGTTGACTTTAGAATGAAGATAGTAACAATGAAGGTCCTCTTGCTTAGAGCATCATCTATTCAATTTTATTTTCCTTTTACATAGTCAATATCATTATCAAAATTATTGATAAATTCTAACCACATTATTTATCTTGAATTTAGCTCATCTTGAGTAAATATATTCACAAGTCTTATATGGTTAGATTTTATCTTGAAATTCTTCCAAAACAATAAATGCTTCCATTAATTGAGTGCATGGAGTACATCAGCTAGCTCAATATTATGAATCAGAAAGGTTTATTCATATATTATTAGATTTTAAGACTTCTAAGCAACCACCTTATTGTCTTGATTTAAAACAACACCAATGCCACTTTATAAGCATAAACCCATATCTTAAAATTTCCATTTAGGTCTATAATGACCAAGATAGGGGATAAAGTTAACAATCATTTTAGTCTTTGGAAAGTTGATTCACATTTAAGAGACCACTCAAATTTCTTTCCCTTCTTTTGCAAGGAAGAAATGTTATTAGTAGTTATTAAAAAATATTCTACAATTTTTTAGTAATAATTGTCCATCTAAATGAAGATAAAAACTTCATGCACATTTTTGGGATTTTTCCATTCATTAATGGATGCAATATTTGTAGGATACACTAAAAGACATTTTTGGAAATTACATGCCCCAAGTACTGAATATCATTTTGTTAAATAAAGCATTTGGATAGTTTACTATATATCTTATGCTACCTTAGCCTTTGTAATACCATCCTTAAGTGTTATTTCTAATTATTTGAATAGATTATAATGTCATCCAAAAAACTAAAATAAATTGGTTAATAAAATATATAAAAACATTATTCATCTAGTTTATGAAATCAATAGGTTTATTGGTTAGGAAAAAGGGCATAAATATAAACTCATAATGTTCATATCTCATTATAAAATTAATTTTATGAATATCCTATTCTTTGATATAAATTTGGTGGTCAATTGAATGAATATCTTTTAAAATATAGTTACTCCTCTCATTTGATCAAAGAGATCATTTATCCTAGGGATATGATACTTATACTTAATGGTGACCTTATTCAACATATGGTAGTAAATGTAAAATTTAAGAGTACCATCCTTATTCTTAACAAATTCTAATAGATCTCCCTAAGGAAACACACTAAGTCAAATTATCCCTTTATCTATTAGCTCTTATAGTTGAACCTTAAGCTCTCTTAGATATGAAACATTCATCTGATATAGACATTTAGATGCAACTTCAAATCTTTTAATGATGTTAATTGAAAAATAAAAGTACCTTTTAGGAGGTAATCCTAGTAATTCTTTAGGAAATACATCCAAAAATTCTTCTAAGATAGGATAGTCTTGAAGGACTAATTTTTATTCAAAAACTTAATTTATATGGATATAATAAATATTTCACCATTTTCTTAATACTCTTTTCAAATTTAAGGTTTAAGCAATATTTTTGGTTGAATGGTTAATTGGATCACTATGGTTTTACCACCTTTATCAAGACATTAGATCCTTTTATTGAAGCAATCAAGATTTGATTGATGTTTCTATAACTAATCTATTCCTAGAATTAGGTCATAGGATCCTAATGGTGCAAGGGATAGGTTTACATGAGTTTTAACCACTCATTGATCAGGTTTAACCTACTCTAAACATTAAAAAACAACCACTCTTTCCTTGGTGCCAAACTTAACCTCCCATCCTTATCTTAGTCTATAGGATTTAATTTTATATTTAAAATCATTTTTATGAGAAATAAAACTATCATTAACTCCTAAATCAATTGAAATTGTGAAAAAAACATAAATTATATGTCTAATTTTAATTAGATTCGATTGAAATTTTGCATTTTTATTTTTATAGCAACATAAACTCTATGGTTTGAGGCTTGATTACCTCAAGTTTAGGGTCATCCTAATGGTAATATTTGTAACCACATTACCAACATGTCAAAATAATTTTAGGATGAAAAGAGATAATATTAGCTCCTATGGCAGGGCTATGAAAGTTATCTTTCTACTAGTTATTGTTCATATTACCCTTTTTCACATAGGGCTAAGATTTAGAACCTTTGTTGTTATTCTAATTTGTTTATATATTTATTGTAACAAAAGTTATTTCATGATCATTTTATTTAAATTTTTTCTTACACAATGGATTGATGACTTTTTTTTAGTCTAAATCCTATTGTTACAATAATCATGTCTTACCTTTGGATGAGACTTCTATTTTTCTTTAGGATGATGTGATGATTCCAAGGATGTAGCTAAAATACATGGGTTATTCATATTCACATCATGCATAAGTACTTCATTAAATCCTAAATTAAACTTATTAATATTAATTTCCTCATCTTACATGTAATTCACATGATATAGGATACCAAGAAACATTTTTTCAAATTTTAAAATAGACATTATTTCTTGGTTTAGTAGTTAGAATTTTGTAATTATATGATATTTGTAGATACTTTTTAGGTATATTTTATAAATTAATTCTCAAATGTTTCCCATGAGAGATTCATGTAATCATATCCATTGAGAGAACACATTTGGTTACACCAAAAATTAACATCACCCACTAATTGGTAGGATCCTATGTGATCTTTGATATTAGAGCCCATATTATGCAAAGTGGAATATTTATGTAAGTTAATCAACCATGCCTTAGTTTCATCCCTAATATTTACACCAGATAATGTGGGAGGAATAATATTTTTGAGATCTTTGATTATAGGATCCACAAAATCCCATTTCCTTGAATTCACATCTCAAGGATCTTCTTCCTACACACCTTCTTGTAGATTTTCCAAATTGGTCATAATTTGACCATACCTTTTCATTTTCACTTGGATGTTAGGTAGTGTAGCCAAAATACCATACAGAAAAAAATTAATCAACAATAATGTAATTTATGAATTATCATCATCCTCAAAATTAGTGTTATTATGATCAATATTAACATCAAGGTTTGCATGCTCATTTCGATAGTGATTATCAATAAGATCACTTCCAACATTTTTGACATCTCAATTGGCTCTAGTTCTCACCATCTTGAGAAACATTAAACATAACTTTAGCTAATGATTCCCAAAGTTTTGTAAGGGTTGAACAAGTATATAATACCACTTGTCACAACCCCCAAAAGTCAAAATGATAAAATTTTGAATTTTGTGGTTATGCATATCGATTCAAACAAAAATGGTAACCACAAGGAACACTAATTGGAAATAGTTTGTTAATACATCCCAAAAGAGGAAATAATATTACAAGTATGAGTCATGGTACACACATTCCAATAAAATTTATGAAATAAAACCATATCTTGATGGCCTTTCTTTTCATGGAATGGCATACTTCCAAAAATGTTATAAATCCCTTAAAAATAATTTCCATTACATACCTTATTGTGCCAAGGAAACATGGTGATCATCCATACTAATACCAAATAAACTAATTTGAATTTAATAATTAATTTATAAAACCAAATCATATTTCATTACTTTAAAGGGAGTGAGTGAAATATAGTGAAACATCATCTTTTCATATATCCACTATAATATTTTAAAAATATTTAATTTTATCAAATAAGTACCAAATGATTACAACTACAAATTAACATTCATTCTCTCTTGAATCTATATGCAAATTTGATCATGGTTATAAAAAGAATACAATAATAAATAAAGAAACATAATTTAAAACATTTTTAAATCCATGTTAGTGTGATTACAAATGGAAAACACTTTTAACTTATTATGAAGACCACTATGTGGGATTGCCACAAATTATTTTCAAGGCCAAGGGACCTAGGCAATATTAACATTCACCTAGTTTCCTTTTTAACTTAAACATTATTATGATTCATAATATATGAGAAAACTTATAAACATAAGTATAATGGTAGTTCAATATAGAGTAAACATATTTATACATGACAATAATAAGATATTATTTATATATCCACCTATAATATGAAACCACAATAGTTGAATAATTTAGACATAATTATCATGCCACTAAAATAGATTCACACTTCCTTTCTAACAAGCCATTATTTTATTCATGTGGATAAATAGAGTATGTAAATGATTAGTCAATATGTGAATGGATAAATGTTCATATAAAAATTTACAATTTAATATCATCATTCATTTTTCTTAAGTATATTAATAGAGTGTAATATAGCAATAAAATTATCATTTCAACACCATTTAAGATAAAAATAAAATTTATAATTTCAATTATCATATCATTATTAGTATTGAATTCACATATTGAAATTAAACCAACTTACATAATTTGATATTAAAGGATTGAATTTAAACTTAACACAAGTTAAAATTTCCATTGATTATGCTAATGACAACAAGGTGATCATCAAGTAGTAATAACCTTAGTTCCTTCTCAAGTGTGACTAATGGAAATAATCAAAAGAGACATTACTTAAATATAAGCCAACATATCAAATTGTAAACTTAATAACATATGAAGTTAACTTAAATCTTAAAATAAACATTTAAAAGTCATGCTACCTTTAGACAAATAAAGATGACCCTTTTTTAGGGATTGAATTAAAATATCAATATAATTTACAACATTATTTTATCCACTTGACATAAATAAATACACACAAATATAAAATGAAATTAATTATTTTTAATCCACTTTAAACACATTTATTTTACATATCAAATGGTATATAATTCCATAAACCATCTACAACAATGTTTAAATGTGTTTTGAGATTTTTTTTCCAGTCTATTAATGATAGGAAATAAATATGGACAATAAAATGAAAATTACAGTCACTTAAAGTTAATAACCCAAAATGAAGTTATAAACCTAAATATTAACATTAGTTCTAGTAAAGAAGTAAAAAGTGAAGTTTCAAATATTTAAATCAAGCTACAACCATACTAATATGAAT
Organism: Torreya grandis; assembly: GCA_037957365.1. Lineage (NCBI taxonomy): Eukaryota > Viridiplantae > Streptophyta > Pinopsida > Cupressales > Taxaceae > Torreya > Torreya grandis. The sequence continues at coordinate 697,386 of JARHVA010000264.1, read as the reverse complement.
AAGCTCATAAATCAAATATTGCATTTCATCCTACAAGGATCAACTAAAAACATAAAAAATCTAAAATATAAGGTAATGAAACCCATTTGAATGGATATCCATAGTCATATAAGAGGATCAAATAATTCAACTTAATAATGTTATGAATTCATCAAGTAAGTATAATCTACACTATTTCCCAAAGTATAATACAATCAATAATATATATGTTAGTATGTTATAGTCATGCATAAGCATTAGCTAGACCCAAACAAAAAACCAATTTCCAGAACATAAATATTTAATGCATATACACTTCATAAAAAAATGGTCTTAGTTAATATATTCCAAATGTATTGAATATTTAAATACAAAAAGTTAATGTATTTTTTGTTACTAGAGAGTGAAGAGAAATGTTTCACACTTAAATAACCAAATTTGAATTTAGCTCACATAAGATTTTTATGTACACAACTATATAATTGTTCATGCACACAAAATAAATTATAATCAAAAGAGAAACATGGATTTATATAAAAGACCCACCATAAATCACTTCTAAAAGATATAAAGCCTTTTAAATTGAACTAATTTGAATAAACAAATCATAGTAAGCATTTATTCTAATGATTATTCTTGTTATATATTAGGTAAAATATTCATTTGTAAATAAATAATAATATGTCATATGATTATCTAATAAATGAATTTCAAATATAATTTTATATAAGATAATTCAACCATGTGTTGAGATAAGATAAATCTCATTGCTATATTAAGTAAATATTTTTTTATTTGATATGGTAAATGCCAGGTTTTACAAGGACCTGAAACCACAAGAGTGTATTATAGAAGTAAATAAGTAAATATGATATGCACATGTTATACTTATTATTAAAAACCAAAATGACCTAAGCAAGTTACCAAATTTTACAATAATCCCTTTCACTTCAGAAACAAGGATATCCTCAGGATTTTATGATGAATCATTTTTGAAATATATAATAATATTGGTACATTTTGGAAAACCTTCAATCACAGAGAGTATTCAACCACCAAATTTTAACAATATATAAAAGAGTCTAAAATAAAAACATGTTAATAAATCATCTAGAAGAATCTTTGAAGCATCTAAATGAGCCCAACCATACAACTGATTAGTACCCACCCCAACCATTAGTTGAGAAGTGGATTATGTTACCCCATACTGAACCCATCACATAAAAGTAAATGATTAAGATAAAATTATAAATGAGATCCAAGGTTAAAGGTAAGGGTTGATTATAAGTAATGTATCTAGAATACTAAAACAAATCCAAATCATTACAACACACATCTGTATATAATAGGACATGTTCCATAACACTAGAAATAACAACATTGTAAAACACAAACCTATTAAAGTAAAATCATGAGAAACCATACATGATAATAAAACCACTGTTATAGCTCACAACTCATATGATGGTATACCAATAGACAGTCTGAGGTAAGTATAATCATAAAATAATCACTTCTAGCCTATCTATACATTATCCATGGGTGATATAGATCCACAATGACCTCACCCAGCACTAGGTCTCTTTGGTCATTATTTTCAATCCAACAAGACCATTTTTCATGTAGATAAAAATAACAAAAAATGTATTCCAAATTATATATTTCATTCAAATTGAAATGCCACATTTAATTTTGCATACAAGCCTTCAAAAATAGATCATAACTTGTTCATGAAGTTCCCATGGTCTCCACTCACAACTATTTATCCTCCTCAAACCTGCCTTTCTTATTTTCCATTATTTTTCCTTTGTTCTTCCCTATTACTTCCATATTAATCTTTCCTTTTTAACCTCATGGATTATAGTTTCAACCTGAAGAACTACTCTAGTTATTCTTTATTGAAATACTAGTTCCATGTCTTTTCAATAACCTCCATTTGTGTAGGTTTGTGTGAATGAAACCCACTAAATAAAAATTCATTAAAGAAATACAAAATGTCATACCATTGAGTGCTAAAATTTTTAATGAATGACTTCTATGCATTTTATAATATCAAACATTGATTAGGGTTAGCTCGAGTCAACTATGCATGCTAGAGCTTTCCAAAAATTAGTTAATCATCACCAAGACTAAGGTCCCACTAGAATTTAACTATTAACATGGACTAAGTCCAAAAAACCTTGAAATTAATTTCCAATGTTGAATTTTAATGACCTCAAGCATTGTACGATGGCCCACGCCCTTATAATTTAACAAATTATAATACCAAAAGTCATATCAAAACATAGTCAACATGATTCTATGACCTTCAACATCCATGTTTATATTTTTTCCATGAGATTATTCTCATCTTATGAAAAAAAAAAATCATGCATCCTATACCTAGTTTTTATTAGAATATTCATTGTTAATCATTGTTGACTATCACTGGTTGCTTACAAAAGTTTCACAAGAAATAAACATAAAACAATCAACTGAAATATATATAAAAAGGGTTCACAACACAATATGGTTGAGATGAAAAAATTAAAAAATGGAGATAATATATGGGTTTTTAGGATCTCATTCATAAATTTATTATAATTTTATACCTGCATATATTGTGTATAATGGTAGATAAAATATTCTACTTCCCAACCTCGATAATATCAAGAAAAAACCTACAACATTGCATAATGACATCAATTCTACTAGTACCATAGATCTCAAACCAAATCAAATCAAATATAATGACTTAATTATTGAATAAAATAATGTGTATAAAACATCATAATGTAAGCATAAAACTAATAAAAATTTCCCATAATCATCAATACGTAAAAACATTACTCAAATAACAATAGAGAGTATGGTGGTCATGACATCATATTTCATTTAAGAAATCATTTAAACACTTGGTGATGACTCGTATCTAATTACAATAAATTTTGTTTGTTCTTGATATGGAAGGATAATATTATCAAGTGGTTGAGATACTAAATTGAGCTCATTCTTGGTATCATTATTATGTTTAAAATTAGTAGTATCATTATCCTTAACATTGAATGCATTTATGTTTTGATATTTAGCTCCACTAGAGTTAGGGGCACTAGACACATACTTAAGCATGTTTCCCCTATAAGATTTATCTCATAGTTGTTAATCATATTATAAGGTTCATTAGAATATTGATGAAGAAAAAATTGTGAGAAAATACTTTGAAATTCATGATTAGGCAATTAGAGAGATAATTTTGTGATAAATATTTTGAATTTAAGCAGATACTAACTAATAGGCTCATTAGGCTTTTGTTTAATATATTCCAACTTTGAAAATGTGACATTTTGGCTAATATTTATTTATAAATGAGAACATAAAATTTTGGATAAATAGTTAATATAATTTATAGAGCTTGATGGTAGGTCATAAAACCAATCTAATGAATAATCCTTAAATATTATAGTAAAGAACTTAGTAAATAATCTATCATTTTGTGGAGAGTTAAAACATGAAACATATAATGATTTGATATTATATAAAGGACAACCATTTACATTAAATAATTATAAATTAGTTATGATAATAAATTAGATAAAGGGTAAACAAGGACCTAATAAACCAATGGATTAAGTAATATATCCTGAGAAGCAACCATACGACTTGATTGTTGAGATCCCTAAGTTTTTTTTTTAATTTGCTTTGCATATATTGAATAGTTTATTTAAGGATTGCATCTTCAGAAGTAAAATTAACATGTGTAAGAATATAAAATTTATTATTTTTGAAAATACCATGACCAAATCATGTATAAAAAGAAATGGGCCTATAAGGTTGATAAATAGTAGGAGGCACAAAGAAGCATTAAGACAAGAAGAAATAGTCATAGTAAATTGAGTATAAGTAGTAGGTGGATACATAAGAGTAGTAACACTAGGAGCACCATCATCATTAAATAATTTAAAAGGATAATCTCTAGAGGATTAATTTTCAACATGTATTTCCTTTGATACAAATTTGTTATCCAAATTTTTCCTTCATATTTACTTTAAGATAAATAATATATTAGTCGAATGGATAGGATATTCCTTAATAATTTATCTAAATTAAATAATTATTTTCTATGGTTTGATATATAATAACACCATTATCATTCATATCATTTTCATACATAAAATAATCATAAAAAACATTTACATCACAAACATTATCATAGACATCATTTGCATTTTTATCATTCACATTTATACTATTTGCATTATCATCAATCTAAGGAGAAAGAACATCATAAATATTCACCATTTTATTTTTTTAAATCATCAAGTACTAGTAAAAGTAATTTTAACAAAATAAATATGTCAACTATTAACTCTATCACTTTTCCTAGCAGGTGTCTTAAATATATATTTATTACTTGGCACAAGACAAAAACATAGACAACATTAAATGAGATACAACTAAAAATATCATAATGAGAAACCGTAACCCTATATAAATCATATATTAAGTAAAAAAAACAAATATAACCAAAATGTAAATAGATTAAGAAGCCATAAGGTTGAAGTGATCATTAGGTTTACTAAATGTTTTTATTTGGAGGGAACATAAGTAATAAAAAAACTATACCAACCAAATGAAAATAAGGGGATAGGATAGGATTTATATTAAAAAAGTAAAAATAGTAAATAAATACTTAAATTATCCAAATAAATGAGTATGAATATAATTATACTAAATAGTTGATCATTGAAAGGAAAAATAGATATGCATACCTAATTTATGACATGAGTTTTGACAAAGATTGAGAATACTAGAAAGCAAGTTCTAGAATAGATAAAAATAATATCTAGAAAGTATAAAATGATCTATGATAAATGACCAAAATCATTTAACCAAACAATGGTTAAAAATAAAATTTTGTGACTAAAAAGTCTCATATATTTGTCACGAGTTTACATGTTTCTCTCTATATTTCTGACAAACCCTAATTTTCATTGTCATACTTTGTTGATTATTACATAATCATATGATATTCAAGATAAATTCATAAACCCTAATTTTTTATTTATTGATTCAATTTTGGAAAATTAATTAGGTCTAATTTAATGTTTTACATATGCTTTAGGCATAGTAATGAGTATATATATTTGTATTTTGATTTTATTGAAATACACTTATCTCTATCATAATAATAGATAAATTAATCTAAATTAAATTGTATTAAAATAACCATACACATTTTTTCACATCCTAATTTTTGGTTAATTCTATATGGTTAATTATCTATTTAAAATTAATGGAATTAAACATATAAAGGGATATTATTTATCTAAGCATCTCTTATGTTGTGGGCCAACTATTTAGTTTGAGGTGATTGCACTAATAACGGTCTAAATTTGATGGTGATGTGGCCATGCTTACATTTTTATCAATAAAATATAGTCAATTTTTGTTTCAAATTAAAAATTTATATAGGTCATCAAAAACTATAAAGGACACACACACACACACACACACACACCAAAAGAAATAATTTTCCCTCCTACTATGAATTATAGTAGCATTTGAAGGTAAATGTTGAATATACAATAATCATTAAAAAATCATGATAGGAAGGGTCAAATATCAAACTTAGGTTGTGGAACTAATAGTATCCATATTATAAATTCCATATTTTTGTGTGTACATGCACATGACTATGTGTGTGTATGCACAATTCTACACATAAGTATTAAAGGTAAATATTAAGAGCATGATGAAAAGTACAGCTAGAATGAACACAGATAACATATGAATATCAAATTTGATGTATATGGTGGTATTATCCATGAAATTATGTAAATATCCATTTTATAACAACATCATAATTATTACTAAAGGAAAAAACATTATGGAAGTTTTAAAAATAATTTTCAAATGAAATCGATTACATTATGATTTTGGAATGTGGATGGAAAGTTATTGAGAGAGGGATGTTATCATTTAGGGATAACATTACCCTAATGGATGAATCCCATGATGGGTAACACCACCTTTATAATTTAACTTACAATAGTCCCATGCACCTTTATAAGTTTAAAAACAAATTAATAATAATAATTGTGTGTGTGTGTGTGTGTGTGTGTGTGTGTGTGTGTGTGTGTGTGTGTGTGTGTGTGTGTGTGTGTATGTATAAATAATTATTATTAACTTGTTTTTAAACTTATAAAGGTGCATGGGACTATTGTAAGTAAAATTATAAAGGTGATGGTCCCCATCATGGGATTCATCCATTAGGGTAACGTTATCCCTAAATGATAACATCCCTCTCTCATTAACTTGCCATCCACATTCCAAAATCATAATGTTACCAATTTCAATATATATATATATATATATATATATATATATATATTTATATTTATATATATATATATATATATATATATATATATTTATATATATATATATATATATATATATATATAACTTAAAATATGGAGCAACCACTATTTAAGAAGTTTTTTTGGGGTGGAAAGAAACAACGGATAAACATTTTCATGACTTATCCTTTTTTATTGTTGTTTCAAACTATAATTTTGTATATAATAAAATATTTTATATTGATTTTTAAACAAATATTTTTGGTAAAATATTGGAAAATTTTCTCTACGAGATGTATTGCACAAAATTTAAAGAAACATTAGATGGTTCATAGGAAAAATGAATCCTATAATTTTCCATTAGTACCTCCTTAAAAATAATCATCTATCCCACAGCATGGGAACCCTACCTAAATATGAGAAAAACTATTATTTTTAGAGAGTGACATGCCATAAGAGGGAGATTCATTTATAGGAATGATCGATTCTATTATTAATGATAGTTTTTAAACTAACTAGATGATGACTATATTAGTAATAGGTTGAGATTATAGGCACATGTTCTCCATTTGGATTAGGTATCTTTGATTAAGAGATATGTCTTGTAATGGTTTTTTAGTAGATTTATGGGATGTAAATAGATAATTTTAGTCATAATAGAAATTAAGAAAGGATGAGGCTATTGTTATTTTGAAGGGATAAATTTGTTTTTGGAAGATAATTATGGATATAGGTGAGACAAAAGACTATGCTAGGAGTCATTAGACCACTTGTTTTGATGGGTAATTATATTATTGATTACATGAATCTAGATCACACATAAAACCATTAATATTTGGTGCTAAAGATAACGCATGGCATCATGGATTTTTGGAGACTAGGTTTTTGAATTGGGGTACTTATAAAAAAGAACCCATTTAGGCTATGAATATTACACATCATTAGATAGTGTAGATATTAAAGGATAAGTTAAAACAATATACACTTCCATTCCTACACCCTTTGGCTATAGTTTTGGTGATTTTAATTCATATCTTATTTATGCATCTAAGAGGCTTGTTGCTTATAGAAATAGTGAAAACCAACCTGCATTTCAAGTTAGTTATATCATTACTTATGTTTCTATATTTAGTTATTAATTGTATACCTTTTATACTTGGTCAAAATTTTGCAAGTTAAATATACATGATTATCCTAGTTTGAAATAAATCATTAACTTTGATCTTACTTTGTCATGATTTTAGAAATAATATTATTAGTGTTATTTATAATTAGTTACTAACTAATGCTGACTTGCATTTGGGAAAATTTGAGTAGCATAGAGGTAATATACTATCAGTTTTCAAATAATCCTAACTCTATCCTTTTAATTCATGAATAATTTCTAGATTGAAATCCTTGAAACCTATATTACCAATTGATGTTGATTATATCTCTTATAAAATGTTTAATGGTTTATTAATTGAGTCTATATTTTATTGGGGATGAATTTGAGAACCATGTTGGAGAGTTCTTAGTGATGTCATGGTGATGTCATGGAGGTGTCTTGGTGAGTGTATGAAGAGCCTTGATAATCTGTGACAATGACAAAGTGTGTAATGTTCTTGTCCTAGTATGCTTGCAGAAGGCTTGGTTGATATTTAGAGTTTGTTTGGTTTGAGATGTTTATGGATGGGTCTCAAGTATTGATAATGTGAAAGATGTCCCATAAGAAGTGTTCTATGATTTGAGAGCTTGTATTCTTGAGTGGTATTCATCTAGTTCTTCATTGTGTTCATCTAGACATTTTCGTCCAATGGAATAAAATCTAAGAAGGTAGATTGATGATGTCATAATTTTCATTTGTGGATGAGTTAGGGGGATTTGGTCATATGGTTGTGATCACATTAGTCCCTATTTACTATAAACTAAATCCTAGTCATGCACATAAGTGAAATCAAAGATATGCAAGTTCAAAGTTGGGCTCCCAAGCATTTTGATAGTGTTTTCCCATACTTAGCTAAATTCGCAATGTGGAAAGAAGAGACGAGCAAGCATTTTGATGGTATAATATCTCACACATGTGGATATTTTATAATAATATGATCATGTGGGTTTGTTTATTTTTATTCCTAGTTCTTATGAGCCAAATTTCAAGTCATGCAATGTAGTGCAACAAAAGTTATGTATGTTCAAAGTTGGTCTCCCAAAAAAATTCTAAGTATAGTTGGCTCTATGACAGAAGTTTTTGAGAAGGCATTGTAAAGGCAATATATCTGATATATGTGAGGGTTATATGATAGGATTATTATATGGTTAGATTATCTTATGTAAGTAGATCATATGGTCTAAACTATAGATCATATGTCTAAGCAAAATAAAAGTTAATAAGATTCAAAAATGGCTACTTAGGCAGATAAGAAAGGTTCCCATACTTAGTCAAATATGCAAGAGGTAAATTTTGAGAAAGTCTCAAGAAGATCAATGGAGTGCATTTTCTCCAAGATGTTAGGAAGCAGTGAGATGGAAATAAGTGCATGTTGTTTAATGATTGATAAAAGGTAAAGGAAAAGGATCTAATAGCAAGTGGATATTCATATAGATTGATCAAATGGTGAGCATTGATAGTTAAGGACCTAGATGATATGTAGATATCAATGGTATATGATGAGTCAACATTACAAGATTAGATGAGATGAGTTTAAAGTGACTGAGGTTTAATGTTTGAGCATTGACACCTATGTGTTAAATATTGAACAAGATTTACGGTATGTATTTGATTTGAGTAGTGAGAACATGAGATGCAAGCATAGTATTTGAAGTTTAAATATGACCATTGAAATTTAAATATTTGAATTTTTTAAAGGAAAAGACTAGTGTCTAGTTTTTATACCATATCTTTTGATCAAGAATGAATTTAACCATGTAATAAAAATAAAAGTGGTAAAAGACTCAAAGGCACATTTGGTAATATGGATTTGAATATTTTGAAATGTTTATAAAAAAATATATTAATATCCAAAGTAGACTATGCGTTCATGTTTATTCTATAAGTAACTAGAGAATATTAATTGAGCTTATGCTGATTTGATTTTGATATTTCATGATTAATTGGCTATTAGGGAGTGTTTTATACTCTATGAAGATGATATTTTTGTATTATGAAGGTTTGATCAATCATATTTATTATGAACAATGGTTTAGAACTTGACTGTGTTTTCATTCATAATGACTAAGTATACAAAGAAGTGTTTGAGATATTTGTGTTGGTTATTGATAGTTAAGGGGGACTTATATGTCATGTATAATGGGTTAATTCTTTTACAAAATGTTTTTATATTCTTTATTTGATTAGAGAAGCATCAAAGAGATGAATTTGTCTCCATAAGACCTAAAAGTGACTTAGGCCTATTTGAAGGTGGATTTTGCTTAAGTGTGACCCATGTGAGATGATTTAAGAGTGAAGGTATGTATTTTGGCTAATAAGAAATATTGTGACCTTATTGATTCATGATATCTCTATATATATTAAAATAAAAGATAGTTATTTCTATATTTTATGTGAGAGATTTGTAGAGGCTTGAGTGTTGATAATATTCATTGAAGCAAAGAAAAGAGGAAACTGAGTATGCCCAAGGGTTAGGTTGATGAGAATAATAAATTAAGGACTATGTGTAAGACTTGTAGGTCATAATTCTAATGGAAGAATAGTGATCTTATAGGTTGAAGATGGGTGAAGAGGCTCTTATGAGTGGAATAGAGTGAAGATTTGAGGAGCAAAGAGAGGAAGTGTTCCCAATGGATGGGTTGATGATCAAATCTAGTTCATGATTGTGTGTATGACCTATAGGTGATATTTCTATGTCATAATAAGTGAATTTATAGGTTTGATGTTATGAAGTGTTATTGAAGGATATGTGATGGTTGTGTGAGCTTAAATGTCGATTTATGAGGAAGATTAGAGTATGGTTTATATGAATGAACTCATGGTTAGGGTGTTGTTGTGGTGATATAGTTATTGTAGGTGTGATTAAGTGAGTGTGAGTGAAGAGTTGGAGAGTGGGGTTAGTTGGGATATGTAATGTGTCCTAATTGATCTTTGTGTGTTGGTAAAATTATGTAATGTGCCTTAGCCTATAGGGAGTATTAGGTAAAAGAGTGAAGGTGAAGAGTGATAAATAGAGATCCATCATTGGGTGTTAAAAACATGATTTATAAGGTGGAAGTGTTCAAAGGAGGGTCTCAAGGAGTTTATCTTTCTTAGGATTAGTTACTTATTTTGAAATAGGTGTTTCACTAAATACCTTTGATCAGGAGGATATGATCAAGGTTTGATGGTCTAAAGGAGTGGACAAGTCTCTTGTTTGTAATTTATTATAAGATAATAGTTTATTTGTGTTATAGGCTTCAGAATGGGTTTTATTACCTATGAGGGTTTCTCATAGGAACTATGTGTTATGTGATTGATCTTATGTATGCATTGACTATATGAGCTCTCTTATTAATGCTTCTTGATGAAGTTGATATATGTTGATTAGTTAATAGTTAAAAGGACTACAATTGAAATGTAAATATTTGGGCTCACTAATTCACCCACCCTAGTGATTTTAACTCTAATAATTAGTATTATGGTGGGTCCTTTGGAAGACTCCTAATAGTTTGATGGCGGTCCTAAGTAGGTAAAAATATGGCTAATAAATTGAAAAATGAAATCAACATTAGAAGGTTTTTATCAATGTATTTGAAGAATATATATGTACTTTCAAGAAAGATTTCAAAATGGATGAGAATGTTATCAATGATCTCAAGGTTAAGTTACTAGATGTTAATACAAGTTTGTTTTCAAAATAAAATGACATCATATGTGATGAAGAAGTTTTCCATGATAGTGAAAAAGAAGTTGACTCAAAGTTGAGCTCAAGGATGCACTTGGTGCACTAAAGGAGAAAGATAAGAACAATCATAGGATAAGAAATATGATCAAAGTTCTTGAATCATAAGTTAGTTCTCTTGAGGGAAGTTTTATAGAGTAAGCATGTATAATAAAGGATGACATGGATAAAGAAGCTAAGAGTGATAAGGAGACTATCCAGGCTATAAGAGGTCAGTTAATAGATACAATTTCAAGTGTAAAAACTAAATAATATGAGACCATTCAATTGTAAACCAAGCTAGGTTTGTTGATGGATGAGCATGAGAAATTTGTTGTCAAGATAAGTAAGATTGAAGAAGACCAAAAGAAGTCATATCAGGTCATCAGATCAGGTCAAGAGTAATGAAATAAGGTATGTTATACAACCAAATGCTTCAAAATATGATAGTTTATTTCATGGTCACTGTTATACATGTAATAAGTATGGTCATAGATCTAAGGATTGTATAATGAAGTCAATCAAGTATGGACATTCATATAGAAAAGGAAGATCACAATCATCATCAAGATAAAGGTATGAATGATCTTTTTTGTTTTAGATGTCATAGAGTTGGTCACATTGCTAGGTATTTCAAGAACATTTTGAATTAGTTCTCAAAGTAAAACAAGGTGTTTGGAGCTTTTGGTATGCAAATAAGTGGTCACACATGGGTTTGCAAACATAGGCATATTTTAAGAGATCAGACTAAGACCAAAGATGGTTTGTTTTCCATGATAGACATGAGGGAGAGTTAATAGTTTATATTGAAAACATTTATTGACAAATTTGAATAAAATAATGAAGTCAAGGATTTAGTTAAAGTCAAGCAAGATTGCAAGTATAATGGGATGATGGAGATATGGCACTCTCCATAGTTTTGGGAATTTTAGTCTCTTTATGTCAAAGGGGAGTCTCTATCCAGGTTTCAAGGAGACATTTATCAATCAGAGGAAGTTTGGTGGTTGTCAGATATTGATTGATAAGAAAATATGAAAAAGGTATGTTTATACATTCTTTTTAGATATATTTTGTTAGAGAAAAGAAGTTTTTGAAGAATCTCAGTGGTCATATCTTGAAAAGGAGTTATATTTTTTTATCATGGTTTAGATGCTTTAGTATAAAGGTGAGTTTCAAATATTTATCTCCATATCAGTTTGTGGTAGATGTCAGGTGAGCCTATAAGTTGAAGGCTTCTCTTCTAGGTTTATGTTATAGATCTTGCTAAGCCTATTAAAGGATTGTTAAATAATTTTGTATGCCATGAAAGTTAAAATTTTTATAAAGATGAGGCATCTATATATAATTATTTATTATGTTTGGACAATATTTGAAGACTTGCTAAAAATGTCATGTTCTTGATGAAGCATGAAGTTAGGGGGAACTTTGTAATTGGTCAAGTACTAAGATCAGAGGACTAAGTAGTTGAATATAATAAATAAGGTGTGGAGAAGCAATTTTGTGTGCTCAAGATGATAATTCCAATTAGATAAGCTCTTTAGTTAAGGGGGAGCAATAATTTCATGAGTTTGCTCTGGAGGTTGGTGAAGGCGCTGTAGTACATAATCATAATGGATGGTTCTAGGTGGATTAACTATATTGATGGAATTTAAAGAATATTTTAGTGCTAAAAAAGGTCTATCCACTTATTTGTGACATTCTCTATATGTTTGTGGTCTGATGGTATGTTGAAGCCAAATTAAAGATTTTTTTGAGTACTTTTGGTTCTCCCAATTTGTGCTTAGGAGCATGTAGGTCCTAAAATGGGTTATAGGAAGTCAAGGTTCCTAATTTTATGGAAACTCAAATATTGTTCTATAAGTGTGTAATGGTTGTCTCTAGGTGTATAAGAAGTTTTAGAGGTTGAAATTGAATGGAAGGTGCTATGTTGGCCTTATTTTTTAAAGATTTTGGGGTTTTGGGCTTTGCTAAAAAAGTGGTTCTCCTTATGATTTGAGGTTTGAGGATTATTAATATGTTTAATGGGCCAAATGGGTTTTCAAATCAACATTTATATAGATTTTAAGGTTTGTGGTTCTCAAGTTATTCATGTTTATGTCAATATGGAGGGTTATTTTGTTAGTAGGTTTGTGAAGGAAGTATGTTGTAGAGGATGATATTGATGATGAATTTTTTTTTCTTGAGGAGGTATATGATATTGGTATAGATATCAATTTTTAGGTCTTGAAGATGTGTCTACTAAAAATTATGGTCTCTGTAAGTTCCAAGTAGAGCTATAAAGAGTCTAAGATAGGCCTAGGCTTGAAGATGTGATTTTTGATCAGTTTTTATAAAAATTCAAGGCATGATTTTTTCAAGGTATATTATTAGGTTGATTTAGACCATGTTTACTATTTGGTGTGTGGCATGAAGTTTTATTTGTGGTCCTTGAGGTAGTTTGAGAGAGAAGGCTAGTAAGTCTTTATGATAGTTCTTCATGGTATATGGAGATCTGAAGATGATCAAGTGATGAAATGGATCAAAAATCTTAGGGGGAGTCCCTATCATAGTTTTATTTATGAGTTCCATCATATTTCAATATTTTTGCATGTTCTTTCTTCATTTGTTGATGTGCTTGGTTGAAGATGAGTGTTGACATGTAGCAAGAAGAAGTTATCAAGGAAATAAGAAGTTGGATCAAGGTAAGGGGGAGTTTGTATCATCTTTATAATATGGTCATTTCCTATTAATGGCATTTTTAGGTCTTTAGGATTAATTGGTGCCCACTTTGTCATTATGTCAAAGGGGTAGAAAGTTCCTATTGTGAGAGTTTTTAAAGAGAGAGAAGGTTAGCTAACTGATATTTGTTGACATCAATGACAAAGGGGAGATTGTTGGAGAGTTATTAATGATGTTATGGTGATGTCATAGAGGTTTCCTAGTGATTGAATGAAGAGCCTTTATAGTCTATGGGATAATGAAAAAGTGTGTAATGTGCTTGTCTTAATATGCTTGAAGAAGGCTTGGTTGATCTTTAGAGTTTGCTTAGTTTGAGGTGTTAAGAGATGAGTCTAAAGTATTTATAATGTGAAATAGGTCCCATAATAAGTGTTATATGCTTTGATATCTTGTATGCATGAGTGGTATTCATCTGGTTCTTCATTGTGTTCATCTAGACATTTTGGTCCACTAGTAAAAAATCTAAGTAGGTAGTTTGATTATGTCATAATTTCTATGTGTGGATGAGTCAAGGGGAATTTGTCATATGGTTGTGATCATATTAGTCTCTATTTGTTATAGGCTTAATCCTAGGTTATGCACCTAAGTTCATTCAAAGATATGCAAGTGTAAATTTGGGCTCCCAGGCATTTTGATAGTATTTTCCCATACTTAGCCAAATTTGTAATGTGGAAAGAAGAGCCAAGTAAGAATTTTGATGGTATCATATCTCACACATGTGGATATTTAAAAACAAGATGATCATATGTGTTTGTTTAGTCTTATGCCTAGTTATTATGCACTAGATTTTAGGTCATACAATGTAGCATGGCTAAAGTTATGCATGTTCAAATTTTGTCTCCCAAACAAATTCTAAGCATAGTTGGCTTTGTGATCAATTTTTTTTAGAAGCCATTTTAATGGTGATATATCTCATATGTGTGAGGATTCAATGATTAGATTGTTATATGGTTGGATTTTCCTATGTAAGGAGATCATATGGTCTAAATTATAGATCTTGCATCTAAGTACAATAGAAGTTATTAAGGTTCAAAAATGGATACATAGGTAGATAAGCAAGGTTCTCATACTTAGTCAAATATGTAAGAGGTAAAGTTTGAGCATGTCTCAAGGAGATTGATGGAGTGCATTTACTCCAAGATGTTAGGAAGTAGTGAGATGGAAATAAGTGCACTTTGTTTAATGACTGAATAAAGGTAAAGGATAAGGATCATATGGTGAGTGGGTGTTCATATAGATTGATTAAATGGTGAGTATTGATAGTTAAATAACTGGATGATCTGTAGAGATCAATGGTGCATGATGAGTCAGTAGTAAAAGATTACATGAGATGAGGTCAAAGTTATCGAGGTTTAAATTTTGAGCATTGGAACTTTTGTGTTAAAGATGAAACAAGATCGATGGTGTATAGTTGATCTGAGTAGTGAGGACACAAGATGAAAGAATAGTATTTTAAGTTTAACTATGACTATTGACATTTAAATATTTGAATTTTTCAAGGAAAAGACCATTATCTAGGTTTTATTTCATATCATTAGATTAATAATGAATTTAACCATGATTTAAAAACTAAAGTGGTAGAGGATTTCAAGGTGCATCTATAAATATGGATTAGAAGATATAAAAGTATGTACATATAAATGTATTAAGCTTCAAAGTTGATTGTGTGTTTATGTTTGTTCTGCAAGTGACCTAAGAGTATTAATTGAGCTTGTGTTGATTTTTTGTATGTTTCATGATGAATTGGATATTAGGGAGTGTTTTATACTCCATGAGGATGTTTTTTGTATATTATTAAGTTTTGATCAATCATATGCAATATGAATAATGGTTTCTAATCCAACCATGTTATCATTCATAATGACTATGTGTACAAAGAAGTGTTTGATCCATTTGTGCTTAAGCTAAATGGTATTGTGTTGGTTGTTGTAATTTAAGGGGGACCTATAGATCATGTATAATAGGTTAATGCTTTTGGAAAATGTTTTTATATTCTTTGTTTGCTCAAAGAAGTGTCAAAGAGTTGAATGGGTCTCCATAGGACCTAAAAGTGACTTACGACTATTTGAAAGTGGATTGTGCTTAAGTGTGACCCATGTGAGATGCCTTAAGGGTGAAGGCATGTATTGTAGTTGATAAGAAAGTTTATGAACTTTTTGATTCATGATAACTCTATATATAGTGAAATCAAAGATAGTGATTTCTAGATTTTATGTGAGAGATTTATAGAGGCTTGAGTGTGGAAAATACTCATTAAAGTGAAGAAAAGAGGAGACTGAGTGTGTGTAGTGGTTGGGTTAATGAGAAGATCAGATTGAGAACTATGTGTATTACATGTAGGTCATAATTATGATTGTAGAATAGTTTTATTGTAGGTTAAGGATGAGTGAAGAGGCTTGTGCAAGTGGAGTAGAGTGAAGAGTTAAGAAGCAAAGAGAGGAAGTGTGCCCATTGGATGGGTTGATGCTCAGATCTAGTTCATGATTGTGTGTATGACCTATAGGTCATATTTATATGTCATAACAAGTGTTCTTGTAGGTTTGATGCTATGAAGTGTGAGAGAAGGATAGGTGATGTTTGTGTGAGATTGGAGGTTGATTTATGAGGTAGATCAGAGTATGGTCTATGTGATTGACCTCATGATCAAGTTAATATTATGGTGATAGAGTTATTATGGGTGTGATAACGTGAGTGTGAGTGAAGATTTGGAGAGTGGGGTTAATTGGGATATGTAATGTGTCCTAATCAATCTTTGTGTGTTGGTATAAGTATGTAATGTGATTTGGCCAATAGGGAGTATTGGGTGAAAGATTGAAGGTGGAGTGATAAACAAAGATCCATAATTAGGTGTTGAATACATCAATTCTAAGGTGGAATTATTTAGAGGAGGTTCTAAAGGAGTCAATATTTCTTAAGGGTAGTTGCTCCTTGTGAAACATGTGTTTCACTAAATAGCTTTAGTCAAGAGGATATGATCAAAGTTTGTTAGTTTAAAGGAGTTGACTAATCTCTTATTTGTAATTTCTTATAGGATAGTAGTCTATTTATGTTACAAATTTTAGAGTGGGTTTTATTCCCCATGAGGGTTTCCCATAGGAAGCATGTGTTATGTGTTTGATATTGTGTATGCATTAAATGTATGATCTCTCTTGTTAATTCTTCTTGATCAAGTTAATATATGTTGATTGGTTAATAGTTTAAAGTACTATAATTGAAATTAAAATATCTAGGCTCACTAATTCACATCCCCTCTTAGTGATTGTACCTTAAACAATTGTTATAATAGTGGGCCCTTTGGAGGAATCCTAAAAACTTAAAGGTGATCATAAGTAGGTACAAAGATGGCTAAGAAATTAAAGAAAGAAAATCAATAGTGGAAGGATATGATCAAGGAACTTGAAGAACATATATGTACTTTGAATAAAGATGCCAAAAGGGATGACAATGTTATCAATGATCTCAAAAATTAGTTAGTAGATTCCAAGACAAGTTTTTTTTCAAAAGAAAAGGGAATCATGTGTGATGAAGAAGTTTTCCATGACATTTAAAAGTAAGATGAGATAGAAGTTGAGCTCATGGGTGTACTTAGTGAACTAAAGGAGAAAAAGAAGAATAATAATAAGATGATAAATATGATCAAAGGTCTTAAAGTACAAGTCATTTCTTTTGACGTAAGTTTGATAGAGAAATCATGTAGAATAAATGATGACATGGCTAAAGAAGCTAAGAGTGATAAGGAGACTATCCAAGTTATAAGATGTTAGTTAATAGCTAAAATTTCAAGTGTAAGAGCTAAAGAGGATGAGAGCATTTAATTGGAAACCAAGCTAGGTTCATTGATGGATGAGCATGAGCAATTTATTATCAAGATAAGTAAGATTTAAGAAGATCAAAAGAATTTAGATCAAGCAAGAGCAATGAAATAAGGTCTATTAGACAACCAAATACTTTAAGGTATGATAATTTGTTTCATGGTCATTGTTATACATGTAATAAGTATGGTCATAGAGATAAGGACTATATAATGAATTCAGGCAAGTATGGATATTCATGGAGCCTTGGAAGAAGGATCAATTGGTCATGGAGAAGTCATAACTTAGATAAATAAAGTGATATGTTGAATAATATTATTTTCTACAATTGCAATAAAATAGGACATATAGTCAAATTTTGCAAGGATAATTTGAATAAGCACTCATATATTGACAAGAATAAAAATTCTCTTAAAAAACACTTAATGGTGTTGAATCAAAGTCTATGAAGGATAATCATGATCAAGGTGGACTACCTACTATAGTAAAGAAGGAATCATACATGAAGAAGATATAGGAATGTTAAGAGAATTTATTTTCTATTCAAATAGAAAAGGAAGATCATAATCATCATCAAGCTAAAGGTATAAATGATCTTGTTTGTTTTAGATGTCATAGAGTTGGTCACATTGCTATGTATTGAAAGAAATTTTTTAATTAGTTCTCAAATCAAAATAAGGTGTTTGGAGCTTTTGGTATGCAAGTCACACATGGGTTTGGAAGCCTAAGCCTATTAAAAGAGATTAGATTGAGACAAAATATGGTTTGTTTTCCATGATAGACATGAAGGAGAGTCAAGATTTTATATTGATAACATTTATTGAAAAATTTGAAGAAAATAATGAAGTCAAAGATTTAGTTAAAGTCAAGCAAGACTGCAAGTCTAATGAGATCATGGAGATATGGGACTCTCTAGAGTTTTGGGAGTTTTGGTCTTTTTATGTCAAAGGGGTGTCTAAATCTAGGTTTCAAGGAAACACTTATCAGTTAGAGGAAGCTTGGTCACTATCAGATATTATTTGATGAGAAGATATGAAAACAACGTATGTTTGTGCATTCTTTTTATATATCTTTTGTTTGATACAATAATCTTGTGAAGAATCTCAGTGATCTTATCTTCAAAAGGATTTAGTTTGTTGATCATGGTTTGGATGCTCTGGTATAAAGGTGAGTTTTAAATATCTATCTATTTATTAGTTTGTGGTAAATTCCAAGTGAGCCTATAAGTTGAAGGCATCTCTTCTAGGTTTATGTTATAGATCTTGATAAGTATGTTAAAGGCTTGTTAAATAGTTGTGTATGACATGGAAGTTCACAATGTTCTAAAGATGAGGTATCTATATATAAGTATTTATTATGTTTGGATAGTATTTGAAGACTTTTTGAAAATGTCATGTTCCTAATGAAGCATGAAGTTAAGGGGAGATTTGTAATTGGTCAAGTCTTAGGATTAGAATACTGAGTAGTTGAATCTAAGAAAGAACATGTGGAGAAGCAAGTTTGTGTGCTCAAGATGACAATGTCAATTAGAGAAGGTATTTATTTAAGAGGGAACAATAAGTTCATGAGTTTGCTCCAGATGTTTGTGAAGGAACTATAGTACAAGATCAAAATGGATGGTTCTAGGTGGCTTAATGAGATTGATGGAATGCCAATAAGAGTTTGGTGATTATAAATGTCTATACACTTATTTTTGATATGGTCTAGATGTTTTTTGATTTGATATAATGTTGAAGCCAAATTGAAATTTTTTTTAGTACTCTTGGTTCTCCTAGTTTGTGCTTAAGATCATGTAGGTCCTAAAATGGGTTATAGGAAGTCAAGGTTCCTAATTTTGTGGAATATCAAATCTTGGTATAGAATTGTGTAATGGTTGTCTCTAGGTGTATAATAAGTTTTAGATGTGAACATTGATTGGAAGGTGCTATGTTGGCCTTCTTTTTTTAAGATTCTAGGGTTTTGGGCCTTTCTATAAAAGTGGTTTTCCTTATAAGTTGAGGTTTAAGGATTCTCAATATGTTGAATGGGCCAAATGGGTTTTCAAATCAAGCTTCGTATAGATTTTAAGGTTTGTGGTTCTCAAGATATTCATGTTTATGTCAATATGGAGGGTTAATTGACTAGTAGGTTTGTGAAGGAAGTATGTTGTAGAGGATGATCCTAGTGATAAAAATTTGTGTACTTGAGGGGGCATATGAGAGTGATATAGATATGAAGTTTTAGGTCTCGAATATGTGTCTACTAAAAATTTTGGGCCCTACAAGTTCAAAATAGGGCTACAAAGAGTCTAAGATAGGCCTAATCTTAAATATGTGCTTTTTGTTAAGTTTCTCCAAAAAGGAAAGGCATGAGTTTTTCAAGGTATGTTCTTAGGTTGATTTATAGAATGTTTCCTATTTGGTGTGTGGTATGAATTTTTGTTGGTGGTCCTTGAGGTAGTTTGAGAGAGAAGGATGTTAAGCCTCTATGATGGTTCGTCATGGTATATGGAGATATAAAGATAATCAAGTGATGAAATGGATTATAAATCTTAGGGGGAGTCCATATTAGATGTTTATTGATGATTTAAATCAGATTTCAATAATTTTGTGTATTCTTTCCTCATTGGTTGGTGTGTTTGGCTAAAGAAGAGTGTTGGCATGGAGCAAGAAGAAGTTATTAAGGTGAAAAGAGGTTGGCTCAAGGTAAGTGGGAGTTTTTATCATCTTTATAAGATGTTAATTGTTATCAAGTCCCTATGATCAGTTTTTTCCCACTTTGTCATTATGTCAAAGGGGGAGAAAGTTCTTATTATGAGAGTGCTTGAAGAGAGAGAAGGTGAGCTAAATGATGTTTGTTAACATCAATCACAAAGGGGGAGATTGTTGGAGAGTTATCATTAATGTCATGGTGATGTTATGGAGGTGTCCTGGTGAGTGGATGAAGAACCTTGATAGTCTATGTGACAATGATAAAGTGTGCAATGTGTTTGTCTCAGTATGCTTGAAGAAGACTTGGTTGATCTTTAGAGTTTTCTTGGTTTGAGATGTTTAGTAATGAGTATGAAGTATTGAGAATGTGAAATAGGTCCCATAAGAATTATCCTATGATTTGAGAGCTTGTATGTATAAGTGGTATTCATTTAATTCTTCATTGTGTTCATCTAGACATTTTGGTCCACTAGAAAAAATTTGAGTAGGCAGTTTGATGATGTCATAACTACCACATGTGGATGACTCATGAGGAGTTGGTCATAAGATTGTGATCATATTATTAATTATTTACTATGTGCTAAATCCTAGGTCATGCACCTAATCCTAGTCAAAGATATACAAGTGAAAATTTGGGTTCCTAGACATTTTGATAGTGTTTTCCTATACTTAGCCAAATTTACAATGTGTTAAGAAGAGCTGAGTAGGCATTTTGATGGTATAATATGTCACATGTGTGGATGTTTCAAAATAATACGATAATATGGGTTTGTTCATTCTTATGCCTAGTCATTGTGAACTAGATTTTAGGTTATGTGATGTAGCACGATAAAAGTTATGCATGTTCAAAGTTGGTCTCTCAAATAAATTATAAGCATAGTTGGTTCTATGAATAGTTTTTGAGAAGGAATTTTAATGGTCATATATCTCACATGTGTGAGGGTTCTAGGAAAATATTGTTATATGGTTAGATTTTCCTACATAAAGAGATCATATGGTATAAATTATAGATCATGAATCTAAGTGCATTAGAAGTTATTAAGGTTTAAATATGGATACTTAGGTAGATAAGCAAGGTTCCCATACTTAGTCAAATATGCAAGAGGTAAAGTTTGAGCAAGTATTAAGGAGATTGATGGAGTGCATTTACTCCAAGATATTAGAAAGGAGTGAGATGGTAAGAGTTTCACATTATTTAATGAATAAGAAAAGTTAAAGGATAAGGATCATATGGTGAATGGGTATTCATAAAAATTGATTGAATGGTGAGCATTGATAGTTAAAGACCTAGATGATCTACATAGATCAAAGGTGCATATTGAGCTAGAGTTCAGTTTAGAAAAAGTTTTCAAATTATGATGAAACCAATTTCACAGTGTAGAGCTCGTTAAGAGCTTTTTGATGCTTTTCACGGTTTTCAAAATGGACACCATATGTAAAAGTTATAGGCTATTGAAGTTCTAGTTTGATAGGTAAAATGTGGTGTCACAAGATGATGTGGAACAATGTGGACATGCCAAATGGTCCAATCAGGTGGTGACATGTGGTAGTCAATGGGAGTCTAAAAATTTGGATGATATTTATCTTTGACAGCATGTACGGATTAAAATTACATGTTTTAAACACTTGTAATTATTTCCTTGGTAATATTTGTAATTACCATTTCCCCATATGCCACATGGGAGAGAACTAATGCTTACCACACCTACCAAATCATAATGCCAAGTCACAGCTTGGGATTCTATCCCAGGTTGGAATCCATGAGAAATGCTAAGTCAATCTCGAGATCACATGCCACGTCCACCAAGTCAAATGCTAAGTTTGAGGATCAGATAGGTTCAAGGATGCCTAAGTATAGGCTTAGCCAAGCTTAGCACCTAAGTTAGGCATCATGCTAAGCCTTGTGTCTTAGTCTCCCCAAAAAGGGGCATCAACAATATTGAAGGAGGCACCAACACTTTTTAAAGCCTAGAAAATTGTTCCAACTTGCTAATGTGGGATAATAGATAAGCTAAGTGCCCAAAAAGGAAGGATGGATATTTGAACCCATGACCTACCCAGTAAAATGGATAAGCCTTGACCACTTGAGCTGCATGTTCATAAACAATATAAAAGCCACAAACTTCTATTTGAATGTAAGCTTTGCAGGACTGTGTAATTATTTTTAAGAGGCTGAGAGATTGATGGAAGCTTGGAGAAAGTTGTCAAGTGGATTTTAATCCATTATCCAGCCTAGTACCTAGTAAGTAAGCCTTTCCAATTATGTTTTGTAATTAAAAAGAGAGTTTATTATTATTATTTGGATATACCAATAGTTTGATTGAAGGGACTTAAGCACATTTTAGAAGGGGATTGAAGACTAAGGAAGGATTTCATGTGACTGAGCTTGAGTTTATCAGTGAAGGTGGAATCATTAGATATAAATCAGGCCTGAGGGAAGTTGTGTAATGTTTCAAGAAATTTGTAAGCCATTTGTTGCACAAATTTAATAGAAATGGTCCTCACTATTGGGCGGACCCAAAGAAGTAGGCAAAATATGTCAAACTCCGTTATCAATTTCATGTGGTAATATGTCATTTATTACATGTTTTATTTTTAGTATTCTAATTTTTAATTAATTAAGAACTCATGTAATATTTAAAAAATTAACAGTTTATGACATTTAATTTTTAAAATAAAATATGATTTTATTGGTGAATGGAAGATATTAGTCTTTTGACACTTCCAATCCAATTCAATAACAAAGAATACTTTTGCTAAACAATTTGCAAATTTTTTTGAGTATTTTTGAGAATTTGTTAAGTTTGAGAAATTTAGAATCCATACGTTTAAAGTTTAACTTTGAGTTTATTAGTGGTGTTTATGAATCAAATTGGTATCAAAGCAATTAGAATGCAGGGTTTGCTTCTAGTTGTGTGTTGATAGTTGCTTCCAGAATAGTTGGATTATTAGTTTGCAGATTGATTATATTACAATGTGCAATGTGGAATCAAGTATTTATAGGAAACCATGGGCAATTTGTCACAGATTGAGGCCGTCAAAGATGAAAATGCAATCTTGAGATGCCATAAATTTGCACTTAAATTACAAGTGGCAAAGTTAAAATCGAAGCTCGAATCCAAGGATGAGCTCTTGATTAGATTGCAATGTGGTGAGTATGAAAAGGTAAAGCCTTCTAATTTAGATGTAGAGACTCTGATTGAGTGCACTATAAGTTTTTCACCACAAGAATCTTCATCTTCTTCTAACATTTTAGATTCAGATTCTAGTAATATTATTTCTGGTGATTTTGAAAGATACACTAAGGGCATAGGATCTAAATTGTTGTTTAAAATGGGTTATAATGGAGGAGTTAGTAGAGATATCTAAGGTATATCTAACCCAATTTAGGTTGAACATAGACCTCTTCATGCAGGTTTGGGTTATACTAGTGTGCAGGTGGATGATGGAGAAGTTTCTTCCATGGCTAAAAGAAGATGAGCTTCCAATAGCGTAGGTTCTAGGCCACTAGTTCAAAGGTGTAAAGGTAAAAGAGGTATTGAGATTCCACCTCCTAATTCTTACACTAAATATTCTGATCTAATTGATACTTTTAAGAAGTTTGGATATAATGTACAGAAGATAATGCAATCATTTCCATGCAGTTTTTGTGGGATGAATAACCATAGTGCCAAGACTTGTTGGAAATGAAAATATTTGTTTAAGTAGATTGCATGTTTGAAAGACCATCCTCATGTTAAGTTGGGAATTGGAAAAATGGGATGCTCACCGAAGAAGGATGTTTGCACTCATTGTAAAGTGAGTGGACATAGGATTGATAGATGTTTTAAGCTTCATTCATCTTCACATTAAAGTAATGTTAGAAATAAGATGATTTACAAACCTCTCACTAAGGTTAATGAAGCTAATTAAATCCATAATGTAGTTGGAAATGCAACTCAGGATAAGGTAACACCTACAAGTGAAAATCCATTTAAGAGGTTAAGTCAACAATGTTTTCAGTTACATATGGCAAAGCCTAAATTGATAAAGTATGCAATTGATAATGAATCTACAGAGACAATTAATTTCATTAGGAAGAAAGAATTGGTTAAGTGGATTATCACTACATTCTTTTTGAAAATCATGGTAAGATTTCATCTAAGGGAATGAAAAATATTGGATAGATGTAGATTAGAGTTGGTTGGAACATTTCAAGACAGGTTTACCATATGAAGTTTTTCAATTCTCACTTTTTAATAACTCTAAGTTTTTGATCTCTAGAATATACTGTATGGGTAGTCTAATAATGGATAAGACATTAACTCACTTGAAATAGTTGGGGATATAATAGAGTGATGTTGTGAGTTAGACTGCTAGACTACTATTTCCTTACAACATTTGACAGTTAGATTGCTATTTTGATTGTATCTATTTTGGCATAGAGATGTTTAGATGCATTTTTTAAGACCCTTTGGGCATGTTTAGATGATAGGCATCATACACTTTTAGTTGTTTACATTGTGCTTAGCACTATAATTCGCATTCAAGGCAATGCATTGCAACATGCCTACAACATTAATTGTATGTTAGTTGCATTATAAACTTGTCTTGCAATTACATTGGGAGTTTTTTCAATTTTTGGCAATTCACCACTTTACAAGAAGTGACATTTGGGTAGGTAGTTTGATATGTGTAATCACTTTGGCAGTTGTAGATTCCTTTACTCATGCCATGTGTAGGCATTTTTAGTTGAGTTGTGAATCATTTATTTTTCCAATATTTATCTCTTTGTTATGATTGGGTTATGTGTGATGTGATATAGTAGACTAGTTATAATATTTTAGGTGACAGTCAAATTTTGGATACCAAAAGCCTCTTTTGTAGGGAGGTGTGATCTGGAGTTTAGTTCAAAAAAAGTTTCCCAATTATGATGAAACCAATTTCACAATGTAGAGCTCATCGAGATCTTTCTGATGCTTTTCACTGTTTGTAAAATGGACACTGTATGCAAAAGTTATAGGTTGTTGAAGTTCTAGTTCGACAGGTAAAATGTGGTGTCGCAAGATGATGTGGCATAATGTGGACATGACAAATGGTCTAATTAGGTGGTGACACATGGCAGGCAATGGGAGTCCAAAAATTTAGATGATATTTGTCTTTGATAGTGTGTACAGATTACAATTACATGTTTTAAACACTTTGTAATTATTTCCTTGGTAATATTTGTAATTAACATTTACCCATATGCCACATGGGAGAAAACCAATGCTTGCCACACCTACCAAATCATAATACTGAGTCACAGCTCAAGATTCTATCCTAAGTTAGAATCCATGAGAAATGCCTAGTCAATCTCAAGATCACATGCGACATCCACCAAGTCAAATGCTAAGTTCGAGGATCAAATAGGTTCAAGGATGCCTAAGTATAGGCTTAGCCAAGATTATCACCTAGGTTAGGCATCATGCTAAGCCTTGTACCTTAGTCTCCCCAAAAAGGGACTTCGGCAGTATTGAAGGAGGTGCTAACCCTTTTTAAAGCCTGGAAAATTGTTCCAACTTGCTAATGTGGGATAATAGATAATCTAAGCACCCAAAAAGGAAGGCTTGATATTTGAACCCATGACCTTCCTATTAAAAGGGATAAGCCTTGACCACTTGAGTTGCATGTTCATAAACAATATAAAAGCCACTAACTTCTATTTGAATGTAAGTTTCATAGGACTATGTAATTATTTTTAAGAGGCCGAGAGCTTGATGGAAGATTGGAGAAAGTTGTCAAGCGGATTTTAATCTATTATCCAACCTGGTACACAGTAAGTAAGCCTTTCTAATTATGTTTTGTAATTAAAAAGAGAGTTTATTATTATTATTTGGATATACCAATAGTTTGATTGAAGGGACTTAAGCACATTTCAGAAGGGGATTGAAGACTGAGGAAGGATTCCATGTGACCAAGCTTGAGTTTATTAGTGAAGGTGCAATTATTGGATAGATATCAGGCCTAAGGGTAGTTGTGTAATGTTTCAAGAAATTTTTAAGCCATTTGTTGCACAAATTTAATAAAAATGGTCCTCACTATTGGGTGGACCTAGAAAAGTAGGCAAAATATGCCGAACTCCATTATCAATTTCATGTGGTAATTTGTCATTTATTGCATGTTTTATTTTAAATATTCTGATTTTTATTTAATCAAGAACTCATGCAATATTTAAAAAATTGACAATTTATGACATTTAATTTTTAAAACAAAATCTAGTTTTATTGGTGAATGGAAGATATTAGTCTTTTGACAATTCCAATCCAATTCGATAGTCGAAAATAAATTTTCCAAACAATTTGCAAGTTCTTTTGAGTATTTTTGAGAATTTGTTAAGTTTGATAAATTTAGAATCCATACTTTTAAAATTTCACTTTGATTTTATCGGTGGTGTTTACGGATCACACAATGAGTCAACATTGTAAGATTGCACAAGATGAGGTCAAAGTGACTAAGGTTTAATTTTTTAAAATTAGCATCTATGTGTTAAATATCAAACAAGATTGATAGTGCATATTTGATTTGAGTAGCAAGGACACGAGATGAAAGCATAGTATTTGAAGTTTAACTGTGATTGTTGACATTTAAATATTTGAATTTTTTAAAGGAAAAGACTAGTGCCTAGTTTTTGTGCCATATCTTTTGATCAAGAATGAATTTAACCATGAAGTAAAAATAAAATTGGTTGAGTACTCCAAGGTTAATATATAAATATGGATTTGGATATTTTGAAGTGTGTACATGCAAATATATTAAGCTCCAAAGTTGACTGTGTGTTCATGTTTTTTTTGAAAGTGACCCAAGAAGAATAATTGAGTTTTTGTTGATGTTGTTTTGATGTTTCGTGATGAATTAGCTATTGGAGATTTTTTAGACTCCATGAGGATGCCCTATGTGCATTATTAAGGTTTGATCAATTATATGTAGTATGAACAATGGTTTAGAAGTCAACTATGTTTATATTCATAATGATTGTGTTTATAGAGAAGTGTTTGATATATTTGTGCTTAAGCTAAAGGGTATTGTGTTGGTTGTTGGAATTTAAGGGGGATCTATAGATCATGTATAATTGGTTCATTCTTTTGGAAAATGTTCCTATGTTCTTTTTTTTCTCAAATAAGTGTTAAAGAAATGAATGGGTATCCATCAGAGCTAAAAGTGACATAGGCCTATTTGAAAGTGGATTGTGCTTAAGTGTGACCCTTATGAGATGCATTAAGGATGAAGGCATATATTTTGGTTGACAAGAAATATTGTTACCTTATTGATTCATGATATCTCTATATATAGTGAAATTAAAGATAGTGATTTCTATATTTTATGTGAGAGATCTGTAGAGGCTTGAGTGTGGATAATGCTCATTGAAGCAAAGAAAAGAAGAGACTGAGTGTGCCCAATGGTTAGGTTGATGAGTAGAGAAGATTGAGGACAATGTGTATGACCTATAAGACATAATTTTTATGGAAAAATAGTGATCTTGCAGGTTGAAGATTAGGGAAGAGGCTTACATGAGTGGAGTAGAGTGAAGAGTTTAGGAGTAAAGAGAGGAAGTGTGAATAGTGGATGGGTTGATGAGTAGATATGGTTAATGATTATGTGTATGATAGCTTGCATGAGTGGAGTAGAGTGAAGAGTTTAGGAGTAAAGAGAGGAAGTGTGCATAGTGGATGGGTTGATGAGTAGATATGGTTAATGATTATGTGTATGACCTATAGGTCATATTTATATGTCATAAAAAATTCTCTTATAGGTTTGATGATGTGAAGTGTGAGTGAAGGATTGTTGATGTTTTTGTGAGATTAGAGGTTGATTTATGAGGTAGATCAGAGTATCTTTTGTGTGAATGACCTCATGATTAGGTTTATCTATTATGGTGATAGATTTATTCTAGGTGTGTTGAGGTGATTGTGAGTGAAGATTTAAAGAGTGGGGTTAGTTTAGATATGTAATGTGTCCTAATTGATCTTTTTGTGTTGGTACAAGTATGTTATGTGCTTTGTCTAATAAGTAATATTGGATGAAAGAATGAAGGTGAAGAGTGATAAATAGAGATCCATCATCAAGCAATGAAGACATTAGTTCTAAGGTGGAAGTGTTTAAAGGAGGGTATAAAGGACGTGATATTTCTTAGGGGTAGTTTATCCTTGTGAAATAGGTGTTTTATTACATAACTTTGGTCAGGAGGATATTATCAAAGTTTACTAGTCTAAAGGAGTTGAAAAGTCTCTTGTTTGTAATTTCTTATAGGACAGTATTCCATTTATGTTGTAGGGTTGAGAGTGGGTTTTATTACCCATGAGGGTTTCCCACAGGAACTTTGTGTTATGTGTTTGATCTTATGTATGCATTGAATTTATGAGCTCTCTTGTTAATGTTTCTTGATCAAGTTGATATATGTTGATTGGTGAATAGTTTTAAAGACTACAATTAAAATTGAAATATTTGGGGTCATTGATTCACCCCCCCCTTCTCAGTGATTTTACCTTTAAAGAACAACACGTATAGATATTCATGTGGTGGAGGATTTTTTAATTATATTAGAGATAATTAAGTTTTATTAATTTTGGATTGGTTATGTCAGGCCTTAAAGTTTATCCTCATATAGATTACCTTGAACTATTTGCAATTGTAGTAAAAATATTTATGAAAGTTTTAATATTATAAAGTAAAGTGTCTTGAATGTCATGTAGGGAGGTGACATCCTAAATGATAGTAGAATGCTATGGTTTGTGAGGAAATATACATTTAAATCTATAACATTTAGGTTATGGAATGTATACAATAAATACTCAATTTTTAATTTCCTCAATTACTTACTAATATATACATAACTAAAATTTATTTCCCATATTAATTTTCTTGGTTGAGTTCATTTATTGATAATTTATATGATTATTATTTTACCCAACTTCATTTAGAAGGTGTATAGTTTGGTTAGGTGATTGGAAACAAAAAAAAACCATAATAATAATAATAATGATTATAAGAATATTACACCAAGATAAATATATAAATATAAATCTATTTGAAAATGTAAATAACTATTTTATTTGAATTTAACTCATAATAGCTAGATAACTATATCAAACACTATATATATATATATATATATATATATATATATATATATAGTTATATAGTTATATAGTTATATAGTTATATAGTTATATAGTTATATAGTTATAGTACCATTAATAAATATACACACACAGACACAATTAATTCATAATAGATAGACAGTTTTATTCAAAATTAAAATAGATATTTTATTGCATTTAATTTGTAATAGATAGTAGTTCTATTGCATTTACCTTATAAAAGATAGACATCTCTACTCAAAATGCAAATGGATGGTATATCACAAGTAAATTATTATAGATGGTTGGATCTATTTGAAATGCAATAGATGATTTGATTCATTTATATGTTTATAGATAATTAAATCTATTAGAATTGAAAGTATTTGTTTTATTGCATTATATTGATAATATCTAATTGAATCTATTTAAAATGAAAGTAGTTGCATTCATAAAATAAATGTTAGAGATAATAGTATGTGTTGAATGATAATGGAAAATAATATTGAAGGTTTTAAACAATAATCTACATTGAATCATAATGAAAAATAGATTTAGTTTTATAAATGATAATATATGTTGAGATGCAAAAAAAATATTAAAAGTGCTCTCACATGTTTCTTGCATACAAAGGTGATCCCTTTATTTTAGCATAACATGGTTAAATTAAGTTTGGTAAGCATTATTTAGTTATATTTGCATTAAAAAGTGTTGCTAGGTTGGGCTTTTAATACTTATGAATTATTAAATACCATTAAATGTGCTCTATTTGGATGGTATATCTATATATTATTTTTCTTTTATAAGTGTGTTTTTGTATTTAAAAATGTGATTTTGACTAGTTATGCATTTCTAAGTGTACTATGCATTACTAAACATGCCTCTAACTATATATGTGTTTCTAAGCCTATTTTCAATTTTATGTGTGTTTTTTTGGATACTAAAATATATTATTTGGTACTTTAAAAGTACAATCTTGATAATCATTTACATGCATGACTTGAGCACTCAAACAAGGTCTTAATTTTTAACCCTCTCACACGTTCATTCTATATATAAGTCAACCCTTCCATTATGATATTATCAACCTAAATTAATATCAATATATTTTTAAAATATATTGATGTCATACATAGACATATTTAGACTCTTAGTTTAGTCTACATGTACACAGTTCAATTCCACTAAGTTGGTCATTACCACCGATTGATATTGACCTATTTGGCTAGAATCAACCCACTCCAAAAAAAGGATACTTTACAAAATCATACCCATATTTAGGGTCAAACCATAATAGAATTTTATAAATTAAATTATGCATTATTTAATTAGATCTATATATGAACAAGTCAAGATCTCATTCACAAGGGACTTAGCACTTATTTGCTATACATATATACACTATTGCACATTGACAAAATATGCCCTATTATTTCCAATTTTAAAACTTATCAGTAGGAATAGTCAAAAATAAAGTCTTAAAACTAAAACTTAGAGTTAAATAAAGTATTTTAAAGTATAAATATCAATCATTAATTTCATACACATAATAAAGAAGCATGATTATATAATCACACTAGGTGGGAGAACTATGTGTGGCTTGATTTACATTATAGGAGTATTAGATATGTATTCAATTATCAATTATCATGTAAGGGTGATTAGGTCTAGATAATCCTAGTAATTTTACCCTATTTTATAGGTTTTTATCCCTCATAAGCACATCTAGGGTTTCAAGGCAAAGGAGTTTAATTTTTGGATATGTATGCATTATTAAAGTTCAAGATCACATACATAAAGAAAGAAAAGATAGTCTCAAGTGACCGTACAATCAAATTTTTGTACATCCACTTAGGTTAGTATAGAATAGAATTTTAGTCTTGAGTGATGATACTAACCTAATCCTATGGAATTGATCCAACATAGACAATGAAACAATTCTAGAATTGAGTTAACCATAAGCCTATTTATCTATGTATTTCACTTACATAACACACTCATAGTCAGATAGTCAACCAAAAAATCTAAGTTTTGTGATTTTTTTTTATTTTATATATTTATCATATGCCCTTATTAAATAATAATAATAATAAATCTTATTCTTTTACATTCAGATGTAAGCTTGAATGTCATGTCTATTGATCTAAATTAAATTTCAATGTTATATCTTAATTATAATAATATATCCATTAGTCTAAATTAGGGTAAAACATATTGGTGAACCCATACACATATCTAAAACTGAAAGACCCTAGGTTTTACCTTAGGATTTCTAATTTTAGCCTTAGATTTTTATTTTCAAACCTGATTTCTATTTTTTCCCACATTAATCATGACCATGTTGAATGAAAATTATTTTGTAATAAAAGCAATGAAATTATTCTTTTCATAGTGTTCTACATATATATTGTATATTCTTTGGATTAATTATTTAAACAAATGGGTAATAAAGGTCAAATATAAATTCACCAATAAGGATAAAGTTACCAATGAATAATCCCAAGCCTTCCTTCAATCCTATTTTTGTAACATCCAATCTAATATTCCTATTGTTACCACTAGATACCAAAGGGATTTTATGAATCCTTTTATCCTTCATAATACAAATTGAATAACATATCCTATTCACCCTATTGATGAACTTATCATGAATATTAAGACATATGATACAACTAATATAGATAAAAAATGACTTGGAAGATTAAAACTTTAATGAATATCTAAATATGAATCCACATTATTTTGATGCCATGTTATATTTATCAAAATTTGAGTATACAAATTTATCTCAAGATTTTACCTCAGGTATTTAATCAAGTAGTATTACTACTACTCTCATGCCCACACCTTTAGTGACTTATGTGACATCCACCCAAAACTAGTGGTAACATGAGGCCTTTAATATATTATGATTCCTACCCTTACATATTAAACATTCACTCCTACCATGATTTATACATGCATTCCATTCACAAATTTTCCTAATGTAAATTCCATTGAGAAAGATGTTATAACTATGCATACCTAGGTGTTGAAATTAGATAAAGGTGCATTGAGAGCTAGTCATGCCATGGATTCACACACCTTGTTCCATAATCCATTATCCCTTGAGATAACACCCTAAGCTTTACCAATAGGATATATAACTCCAAATATCACATTATACAAAGGTAAAGGTGATGATTAGTAACAACTTAGATCATTTCATGTAAATTTATTAAACTATGAATACAATGTCAAATTACTAACCATGTTATTTCTAGTAAGTCTTAAAGATTATGAATTTAGATGGTTTTATGATTTCTCACTTCAATACATAAGAGTGTTTGACTCCTTATCCAAGCAATTTTTAGTGTAATTCTACATAAACATCAATGAGAATTTATATTATATAAAAAGTGATAATCTAAAACAAGGATCCAATGAACCAAATAATGATTATGTGCTTCGATATAAGACCATTCTAGCCAAGATGACTAGTTTTTTGGATGATAATTAATTATAAGATATATTCAAAAAATGTTTGCTATCAGTACTCCATAAATCAATTATATTCAAGATGTTTAATTCATATGATGAATTATGCCATACAGTGAGGGATAAATAATTTCAGTTGATTGATTTGAACAAACTTAAGTATAAACCAACTCATATTAATACTTCAATAATGATGTTTAAAATCAAACTGAATTATAATATCAAACTAAGTAATAATAATAATAATAATAATAATAATAATAATAATAATAATAATAATAATAATAATAATAATAATAATAATAATAATAATGAGGCAAAAAAATATTCAATATAATGTCATAACCTAGAAACCAATTACAATTGATAGCTCCACCAAAGAGGAAGTTTTCATGATTACCATCACCTCCTCATGAACTACTAAATAAGTTGATCATGTGTGACCTTATCACAATCCTTCCTCCATAATATCTAAATCCAAGAAAATATATACCAAATAACTATGAAAGTAATGCATATTGTAAGTATCACTATATTATGGGGCATTTAACAAACAAATATTTCAATCCAATACATGATCTCATATATTATAACATTAATGATATAGGCACTCCTAAAGATGAATCTCAACCTCAACACAATGTAAACAATTTTTAAAGATATTTAGTGATCCTTTTCCCAAACATGAGTCAACATAAAATAAGGACACTTAAGAAATAAAATATGCATACACTATACATCCTACACCAATAACATATGATCATCTGCTAGATACTATCATTTATATTATTAGTGATACTCCACCTCAACCCATCACATTTGATGAAAATGAGGTAGTTGAAAATGATGCATACTTCTATTACTTTTCATAAAAGCATACATTGAGGAAAAAATTATGCATAATTTTATGATTGAAAATTGTTCAAGTGAGAATGTTTGCATGATGACACTTCTCTAATATTTTGGGTACACATGAAAAGATTTAAATATAAAATTAAATGAGTTAAGTGATTTTATAGATAAAGGCATAGTAAATTGGAACACATTGCTAATTTTATAGAGGAATGGGTATTCAACATGTTTTTATTATGTCCAAGGATGTAGAGACTTTGTGAAATTACCTCTATAGTATACTAATGCTTAAATTACATATAATAAAACATATTAGTTATAGTTATAGGAGTAAGGTATGAATATCTAATATAATATATGATATCTCCTCCTCTACCCCCACCACTACTATGATTGGGTTATACACCTATTTAAGATCAATATTCAGAGAGGTATGACACACCTATTAAGGATCATCATTAATATATGGTCAACACACTTATTTAAGATCATAATACATTATTTATTGTTACACATATACATGATCCATCTATATAACCAACTATTCTACATTGATTACATACAAGAGTTACTAAGAGACCATAAATGCCACCATACTATATGGTACACACTTACTTATCATTGAAATTGTTTTAGTGTGTTCTAAAATGAACACAAATAACAAGACACCCTCCTACTACACAATGGTTACCATAGAGTCTTATACTTTCTATAATAATTCATCATACCCAAGTTCTACAAGAATTTCACATGATATATATGGTTCACCACATTATTCCATATAAAATTATGATCCAACCCCAATTGATACCTCCCAACCATAACATAGTCTCCTTACACTACCTAATATGGGATCTTCCCATGGCACTCCCATTGAGTGGATCATTGGATAATTTTTATTAAATTATATATTCTAATATATATATATATATATATATATAAATTACAAAAGTATTCAAATATTTTTAAAATTCCCCAAATTAGGATTTGAGCATGACATGAGCACTAATTTACACTATTTACATGTATTATTTATCACATGTTTGGGATATGACATATTATTTATATACACACATGAATTTCATGGTATCTGAATGTTATACAAGACATACATATTACACATGGGCATACATATGTTGTTTTCCCCTCTATCTAGTGGCCATGGTTATAATGGGGGAATATTATTCCAAAGGTTTCATATTACAGGTTATATCTTTCTATGACATTATTACCATGTCGAATTACTTCTATTTCTTACACATGCTTGACTAGTTACTCATTTATTAAATAATGATAAATGATACACCATTATAATATGATGTGACATTGATATAAATGGTTAGTATATACCAATTCCTTATTTTATGCTCCATTGATTTTGTTACTCTTTTACATTATAGGTTGATTCGTGTGTGGCCCTTGGCATTGTTCAATGCAAATATTTTATCTCCCTTCTTTGTGACATTTTTATGTTTGCTTACCTATCAACCTTGGCCTTGTGAAATTTTATGTCATTTTATGTGGTTCTTGGCCTTATGTGTGATATTGAAAAGTGCATTTATCAAACTTGCTTAAATTAAAGGACACCATGATCTATATCTTTCACTATTAAAATGTAATCTTATTCAGTTACACCTATACTATGTACTTTATTGATATATTTATCTAAACATACCACTTACAGGACCTACATTCCACATATTAAATACTTGCCTTGATTGACACATACACTACTAAGATGACATATTTTCCACATTACCAATGATATTGCATGATTATATATTTACAAATGAAATTATAAAACTAACTATTATTTTTATATGAGTAATTTACAAGCTGCATAATTCATCTAAAAATGGGGGAATTACATTGGGATTTTATTAGAGACATAAGACTTAATGAACAAAAAATTAGTATAGTATATAGTTTTCATAGATTTTAAATATTCATAATCTTTAAATATGAGATGATTCAGATAAATGATAGATATTGGTACATTTATATATAATATAAAGGCATATGTTATGCATATGTATTCACTTTATAAATAATTGAGCACATATTAATACACACTTGTGTACATATGCATACAAGAATAAAATTAAAGGTTTTCACAGACGCATAAATTTGATAATTAGGTTATTAAATTTAGTATATAGATGCGTATAATTATATATTAGTTGGCACAAATTTAGGGGGCATGATATTGGTTCATGCACATTTACACAATAACATAGTTTATAGTAGAATGACAAATGGTTGTCATTCCACTTCAAATTGATCATATATGTGATCATGATGGAGGCATTGACATGTCCATTATCTTTAGGTCATGCATTATATTATATATTGAGAAAACCTAAACAATCAAACCTAAATACATGATGGGGGAATGCACATTGTTCATTACCTTTTGATCATTAATTTTTTTTTACATGGAATGAACTAGATCGAGCTAGAGTTAAACATTAAAATTGAATCTATAATCCATTTTTAGGTTAGATTAAATTTTTAGTGACCCTTAACTTATCAATTCTCTCATTTATATGCATAGTTATTTATTTCTATTGAACCTAGCCACATAGTTCTATCTATTTTTCATGCATAGTTATTTGGGTTAGACTATTGTGTACTTTTCAACACATTCATGAGAATTTGGGCATGTTTCCTTCATAACTATGGATCTTTCATGGTTACATAAGTTTTGGGACTTAATAATCCCAAATATCCAATGCTTCAATATGAAAGCATCACCTCCAAAACATTATGTGGTAAACATGTTTTTCACCAATAACTAGATGTATTCTAATGCCCACTCTTTTAATTTTGAAATGTATATTTCAGATTTCACATGTATAAATTGACTAATTCATTCTAATTTTAGTTTTTCCATGGATAAAATTTATACATTAGATCCATCTTATAGAAGCTAAAGTGTGATGTACACACTTTGGTGTATTTTATCATTTTACTCTATCAATTTCATTACTTGAATAATAGAGGGGAATTTTTAGATACTAAAATTTTATTTTATATACTTTAAAATGAAAATTGGTGCACATTAACCACTCATGACTTGAAAACTTAAACAAGGTCATAATTTTACAATCTTTCACACTTGCATCTTATCTTATGAGTCAACACTTCTATTTTTATTGTGTGCACCTATATGAATCTCACTATATATTTTAAGCCTATTATATATCCTCTAAAATAATAGTTCTATCCAATTATACATATGCCACTTTCACTAGGTTGGTTAGTACCACTAGTTGATACCAATCAATCTATTTGGAAGTAGCCCAATCTTAAAAATGGATATTTTATAAAATAAAACCCATCCTTATGGTTAGCCCATAATCCTAGCATGTTATTCTAATGAATAATTACTCATTTTATTCCATATATAAACAAATAAAGGTTTCATTCAAAAGGGACTTATTACTTATCTATTATACATCTATACACTATTGCACACTAAGTAAATCTATCCTATTCTTCCCAATATTCAAACCTATCACTAGGAGTAGTCACAATCCAAATATGAGGCACTTAAAATGTAAGTCAAATTTGTTATTTTAATTTATTAATATCAATCATTAATTTCAAACACATATAGAATGGAACACAATTACACAATCATACTAAGTGGGAAAACTACATGTGTCTTGATTTCCATCCATGGAGTATTAGATATATAGGTAGTGATCAGTCATTAGGTGGAGGTGATTTGGGTTAGCCTATACCATTACACTTCCCCCATTTTATAGGTTCATATCCATTACAAGAATATCTAGGGTTTTAAGGCAAAGGAGGATAATTTATGGATCTACACATCTTTAGGGTTTGAGATCACATATAAGGAGCAATAAAATACACTCACATGTTATTTTACAGTCATTATGCATTAAATTAAAGTAGGTTAATAAAAAAATATAGTTATTACTATCCAATAATATTGCCCTGATCTTATAGAATTGACCCAATATTAATAATGAATCCATTTTGGAAATAAATTAACTATAGACTTGCTTATCCCTAATTTTCAATTTTAAAACATAGTCACAATCACAAGGTCAACCAAAAAAGGTAAGTATTTGGATATATATAATAATTTATATATTTAGCATCTTCCATTATCAGATTAGAAGAATTAATCTTAGTATTTTATATTTTTATGAATTCTTGAATGACATGCCTATCAATCCAAATTACATTTCAAGGTTCTATCTTAATTTTATTAATTTAACCCATTAATTCAAATTAGGGTAAAACATATTCCAAGTGTGCTCTAATTGGATAAAATTATAGGTGTGCTTCATTTGGCTAAGTGTAGTTAAGTATTTTGCACTTGATAAATTCTAGTTAAATGAGATTTATTTAGATAAGTTTGTTTAAATTATGGATTCATTCGAATATAATAACCTTGGTATTCCCAATGTATGTATGGAAAATATGCTTGATATTATAAATATCATCTAATATAGTAAAATGTAGAAGGCCATACTAGATTTAACACACATACAAAACATCATTACACAAAGTAGTATGAGGCTATAGACTATGGTTATTTAATTAAGGTCATGAGGATACTATTAGTAGTTCTATGCAATAAACTAAGAAACAAATATTGACCTATATCCAAGATGTAGGATGGGTAATAAAAAGATATGTAATGACATAAGGTGATAACTAAGAGATATTTATTCTAAATGTTTTTAAACAAGAGGTATATAATATAATGGATATAATGAAGATGTGTAAATAAATGGGGCAAAAATGTAAAGGTAACTTAAACTAACAATCATAAGCTAATATAATCATGGAAGATAATAACATACCAATATAAAATAAATACAAAAACACACATAGATCCACCAACATAACATAAAGAGTATAAGGATAGGAACACTTATCTTGGATTAACTTGTTGACTCATAAATATCCCATTTGGATAAAGTGACACCTTGTGATATATTTTGTACATGAAATTGAATATTTAAAGAAGAGGACTTAAGCATTCTTAATTAGGGACTTTAAAGACTAGGTGTGCATTACTAGCTTAACTTATCTTCTTGATATCCTCAAAATCATTGAAAAACTTGTCTTCCTCAAGTGTAATATATTATTCCCTAATTCAAATTATTCTTAGTAAGATGGATTTACACTCATGAGGAGATTATATTGTATGTCTTGGGTTTTTATAAATGACAAAGGGGATCTATATAAATACATATCAAAATAAAAAATGTTATTACTCAAACTCACTTGACATCATCGACATGGACATATAACTATAAGGAATGCTAGATAAACACAATATTATTAATCTTGACTAATGATGTCAACTAAGTGGATAACACCATAAGACATATTAGACTAGGCTAAAGACATTGACTAGAAACACACAAACATGAAGAAGAGAAGAAGAAAGAGAGAGAATGAACAAGAGGAGGATAAATAAGTAGATGATATCTTATGGATGAAGGAAGTTATAAAAAACCATTAGACAATCTCTCACAAAACATCATGAATTATATCACCAAAATATCTATGCACTTATTAATAAATTCACTTAGATATATTAATGAATTGACAAATCCTACAAGATAAACTATTAGTAATGGAAAAATAAGGTGCATAGACCCGTGAATATTTCAATTGTAAATTATAGAAAGGTATTTATTATAAAAATTATAATAAAAAAGTCATACCTATGTCATAATTTTTAAATTAAAAATGAAAAAATAAGGTATGATTTCAAATGACTTAATATAAAAATATTGTGCTTTCATTACCTAGATTAGTGTATTGATTCTTTCAATACATTCAGTTTAACTCAAAGATGCTAATATCACTTTCATTTCAAAAGTGTAGAAAATAATTCTTATGATGATTCTATATATAAAGTTTTTCATGATGTGCTTATGATGTTTTATAAACTCAAATATAATCATTAAGTGCTTGAAAATTTTTAATTATGACATTATTACCATGCTTGGCATATTCAACATTACGTTAACTTGAAATCTATATGATAGACTTCACTATTCCAATTTATTTCAAACAATTAAAACTTTATCAAGGTATCCCTATTTTTATTAAATATTCCTATTATAAAAATCCAAATAGTATCTATCCTTCTTGGATAATACGACATTAGTCATACAAGGTCATAATGTGACCTTATCCACTAGTGTGGCCTTTCTCCCTATGCCCCAATGGTAACATTTTAAATTTTATATGATTCATATTAATTATCCATTAATTTTATAAAGGTCAATTAATGGTAATATTCCAATTTTTTTTATATATAATAACATCAATGCCTTTTAAAACATCATCTAATAATCACTTGGCAATTCTACTACACATTGAGTAAAAGAGCACTATTTTTTCAAATTATAATTCATATTTATTATAAAAATAATAGGCCAAGTATGAATTAAATTTATTTTAGGTTAAGGGAAACTCATTATCAAATATTCAAGTATATATATTTATTTTCAATCAAATAGTAAATATCAAGATTCACACACTCAACCTAGGAAAAATAACAATATTAGCTTGATACCCTTTTAGGATATGTAGGCAACACTCCCATTACACATGTTTTTTTTAGGAAAAATTAGTTGTTCTCATTTCATGATTTCATAATTTGTAATTTATCTTATTTTTTATTATGTATTAACTAGGGTTATGACTTTTTGGGTCTTCTGTATGATAAATTGGGACACACTATCAATCGTAAACCCTCATAGATAGTCACAAGTGCCCATGAAAAAAACTAAATCACATAATCCACAAATACATGGGTGTAAAGAAAATACATGGACATAATGTGACCCCATCCTATTAGTGTAGCTTTGTCCCATAATATTTTGAAAATATTTAGTTTCAATCAAAAAGTAAATATCAAGATTCACACATTCAACCTAGGAAAAATAACAATATTAGCTTGATACCCTTTTGGGATATGCAGGTAACACTCCCATTAAACATGTTTTTTTAGGAAAACTTAGCTTTTCTCATTTCATGATTTCATAATTTGTAATTTATCTTCTTTTTTTAATTATGTATGAACTAGGGTTATGAATTTTTTGGGTCTTATGTATGATAAATCGGGACACACTATCAATCATAAACCCTCATAGACAGTCACAAGTACCCATGAAAAAAAACTAAATCACATAATCCACAAATACATGGGTGTACTGAAAATACATGGACATAATGCAACCCCATCCTCCTAGTGTAGCCTTGTCCCATAACAGTTTGAAAATTTTCTTTCAGCTTTGACATAGTTCAAAGATCATTATACTCAATTTTCATCAACACTCAACTTATCCTATTAACACAAGTTAAATGTCAAATATATTTTCAAAAATGTTTGTCAATTTAATATGTATAGATAATTTAAAATATATAAATTATTGTATTGTACATTTTGGTTTTTTATTTTGTTTGAGCTAAATCAATTTTCAATAGTTTATTATTTATAGGTATTTAATTGTTAAATAAAAATAAATAGATGTATAGATATAAAAAATATGGTAAATTTGATTTATATTTAATTAGTGTAATAAAATAATGCTTTAAATTTTTTAATTTACTATATTGTATTTTTATTTTAATGATTGTAGCTCCATTGAGCTTACAAAATATTTAATTGGAAAGTGCAGCATGGTTATGCTTATAATACTTCTAATTGATAAGTGTGGCAAAGTGTGCTTAACATGTTTTCATTTAGATAAGTATATAAAAGTTTTTATTTTTTATCAATTTTATTCATTTTTATTTATTTGATTAAGTAATTAAAAGTATTCTCTCATTTGATAAGTATATCATGCTTTATTAGAGAGATTTATAATGGGATACATATATCAAGCAGTCATCATAATAATTTTACTTGATAAGTAAGGTAAATCATTGTTAATATGATTAAATGGTTTAGTGGATAAATTAACCATTATTTATATAATTGGGAAATATATTTTATAGACACTTTAAATGAGAAAATATACACACTTGATTGATAGTTCAAATGTTAAGATGCATTCATTTGATGGTTACTTAAATTTTTTGGATAATACATTTGATAAAGAGTATAAATGTTAAACTACATCCATTTTGTACGTATTTAAAATGATTAAACATAAGCATTTGATAGGTAGATAAATTTATTATGAGTTTAAATTTGATGGATGGTTCAAGTTCTAGTATCTCATTTGATGGATAATTTAAATACATGAATTCCATCATTTTATAGAAATATCAAGGGATATTGTGTTTATTTGATAAGTGGATCAAATTATTATATGGTATGATTGAATAAAATATTATGATGTGTATATTATGAATAGATAACAAGGCTACTTGAGGGTACTCAA
Source organism: Torreya grandis (assembly GCA_037957365.1). Lineage (NCBI taxonomy): Eukaryota > Viridiplantae > Streptophyta > Pinopsida > Cupressales > Taxaceae > Torreya > Torreya grandis. Next base: position 655,182 of record JARHVA010000264.1, on the reverse strand, counting down.
CTAGTATCTTATATTAAGTTATTGTGTAGTGTAATTGGTCTTGGTTCCAAGTTGATAATCTCACAAGTGATTGGGTGTGTATTAGCCTTCATTTATTTATGTGAAATGTTTTTGTTGAATTGGTATTTCATTATAATCCGTATTTATTTTATTAGTGAGGGATTCATATTAGTTAATTTTTGGTGAGATGATGTTCTATGCTCTGACACAGGTTGATGATTAGAATTAGTATAGATAATTTATTGACAAGAAACATGGTGTGATAGGGTAGGAATATCTTGGATGAAATGGTTATAGTTAGATGAATATGAGGTCATAAAATGATTTCAAGCATAGTGTAAGGGGGTTTAGTTAATGAAAATTATTTGATTTAACTTTAAAGGCAACATTTATATAACTACTTTGAAAATATAATTAAATTATTATATAAAACTTGTAATAAGAGTAGGCTTTCCTTTGGTTTATAGGGTTCCATTACATAGTCCAAATAATGTTGTCATGTGTATTTTTGTCTTATTTTGTTAATTTATTACTTACTATGGGACTTGTTTTCTTTTTAATTATAATGTATTTGAAGAAATATGTGATTGGTACATCTCCATTGTCCATGTAAATTAAGGAACAAAAATATTTTATATTTATTTACCCACTTTTTTATATAATGAAATAGTGAAACTTTTGTTTGAATCCTCTAACCTTTGATATAATAACTTGTTACCAGTTATGAAGTTAAATTGAATTAAGATAGTGATTCATTTAGGATAAAAAGTAGTTATAGTTAACATTGTCCACTTACTAGGTTAAATAAATATTGTTAAAAATATTCCAACCTTTTTTCCAATTCGAAAAAGGGGTTTTTTACACATTTAATTAGTCCTAAAATAGATGAAAAAATTGTAAATTAGACTTCATTAATTTTACAAAAATATAAAAATAAAAATAAAAGGAGTGTTTAAGAAAGTATCTTGAATATCTAGAAACTAAGAAAATTTTGTGAAAGTATAATAGTAGAAATAAAGGTATTATATTAAGATAATGATAACCTTTAATAAACATGTTGAATAAAGGAGATATTCCAATACACTAAGTTCCACCTTTGGGCTGTATAAATCATCAAGTTAACATTTCTTATAAGTTTTAGTAATGTAATTTTTTTGATGTTTGTGTTTGTTTTATCCAAGTCTTTAAGGACCTTCATATTTTTTTTAAAACTTTACTTCAATCATTGGTAAAATGTAATTCTTATCCTTTCCCTAATTGGTTAGATAGAATTTAAAAATGTAAGGAAAAAATGTGTTTTGAGGCCTATTACACCACATAATAGTTGAGATATCAAGTCCCTTAATGGTGTAAAATGTGAAAAACAACACTAAAATAATTATAGTTATTCATCAGCACAAAAAACTAATGTAATGTACTATAATAACATAGTTAAATGCTAAAATGGATTATTTAATAAATACTTGATTTACCTAACTTATTTTTAATTCATAATGGATTCTTATGAACAATAATAACTTTTTCAAGTGGTAGGTGTTTTTTTAAATGATCTCTATATGAAAGAATATACTAAGATGCATGTGCATTTATATAAAACTTGATTTAAAATTTAGACTTATTATAATGAAAAACTAATATCAAATATTCAAAAGTGTAAAATATGGGACCATAATGATGATTGCACCCTAATCAACTAGGTACAAATAAAACCCCTAAAATATGAAGTGCATAGTTTTCCCAATAATGCATAGTTTGGACTAATACTTATAATTATGTAATTTAAGGACTAATAAATACCTAGGGGTCATAGAGAGAGAGATGTGATGACAACCCTTTTTTTCCCAATAATGCATAGTTTGGACTAATCTTTATAATTATGTGATTTAAGGACTAATAGATACCTAGGGGTCATTTTTATGTGTGCATAGATATAAAATTAAATTAGATATTATCTTGATAATATATTTTATTCCTTTATAAATCTAGAAGAAAATTTTAATGTCCATGTGAATCTTGCAAAAACTTTCTTTCTTTTTCTATGTATGCATGGGTTAGCTCCAAATAATGGTAAATGTTGGAAATGTCATAATAACTAAAAAACATGATTTAATCATATATGAATATATTAAATATTTCATATATCCAAAATATCCAAATCATCTCTCTATTATATGTTTAAGAGTCATTGGGAATTGAAATGGGGTACCTACACCCGAATGGTAACTTTTAAAATTTAATATGATTTATATTAACTCTCCAATAGTTTTATCAAGGTAATTTAATGGTAATATTACAAAGTTTTTTTATATATAATAACATAAATTCCTCTCAAATAATCATCTAACAATCAATTTGTAATTATACTACACATTAAGTAAAAGAGCACTATTCTTTCAAATTCTAATTCAACGTTATTAAAATAATCATAAGCCAAGTATGAATTTATTTTATTATGGGTCAAGTTAAATCATTATAAAATATTTGAGTATATATATTTAGTTTCAATGATATAGTAAATATCAAGATTCACACACTCAACCTAGGAGGAAGAGCTTTATTAGCTTGAGACCCTTTTGGTATTTGATATTAATTTGTTTTATTATGTAATAATTATGGTTATGACTTTTTTGGGTCTTTTTTTATGACAAATTGGTACACACTATTAATCATAAACCCTCATAGAAAACTACAAGTGCCTATGAAAAAAAAATCACACAATCAACCAGGACATGGGTGTAGTAAAAATATATGGCTATAATATGACCCCATAATATTTTTGTAGCCTTGTCCCAACATAGTTTGAAATTTTGCTTTTGGATTTGACATAGTTTATGGGTCATTATAGTTAGTTTTCATCAACACTCAACTTACACTATTAACACAAGTTCAATTTTAGATATATTTTTGAAAATGTTTGTCAATTTAATATTTATATCTAATTTAATATTATATAAATTATTTTATTTTACATTTAGTTTTTATATATTTTTTAATATAAATCAATTTTCAATAGTTTACTATTTATAGGCATTTAATTGTTAAATCAAAATAAATAGATGTAGAGATGTATAAATCTAGACAAATATGGTAAATTTGTTTTGGATTTTATGAATGTAATAAAATAATGATTTAAATTATTTAGTGTATTATAATTTTCTTCTATTTTAATTATTGTAGATCTATTGAACTTAAAAAACATTCAATTAGAAAGTGTAGCATGGTTATGCTTATAATATGTTCATTTGATAAGTGTCGAAAAGTGTGCTTACCTTGGTTTCATTTACATAAGTATATAAAATATGTTATTTTTTACTAATTTTAGTAGTTTTTATTTAGTTTATTAAGTAAATAAAAGTATTCTCCCATTTGATAATCATATCATGGTTTGTTAATGAGATTTGTAATGGGATAAGTATATCAAGTAATTATTATAATAAATTCACTTGATAAGTAAGGTAAATTATTGTTAGTATGATTAAATGGTTTATTTGATATTTTAATAATTATTTTTATAATAATTAGGAAATATATTTTATATAAAGTTTAATTGATAAAATATGCACACTTGATTGATAGTTCAAATGTTAAGATACATTCATTTGATAGTTAGTTCAAATATTTGGATAATAAATTTGATAAAGAGTATAAATGTTAAACTACATCAATTTTATACGTATTAAAAATTATTAAATATAACTATTTGGTAGGTATATAAATTTACTATAAGTTCAAATTTTGTGGATGCTTCAAGTTATAGTATCTCATTTGATGGATAATTTAAATTCATGAATTCCATCATTTTATAAAAAGATCAAGGGCTATTGTGTTCATTTGACAGGTGGATCAAACTATTAGATGGTATCCTTGAAGATAATATTATAATTTATATCTTATGAATAGATAACAAGTCCACTTAAGGGTGATCAACTAGTATCTTACTCATACTAAGCTATTGGGTGGTGTAATTGGTCTTGGTTTCCATGTTGACAATCTCATGAGTGTTTGGGTGTGTATAAGCCTTAATGTATTTATGTGAATGGTCATTACCGATTTAGGATTTAATTTTTCTCCATATTAATTTTATTAGTAATGGATTCATGATTGGGTAAGTTTTGGTCTGATGATGTTCCATGCTCTAACAGAGGTCGATGATTAGAATTAGTATAGATATTGTATTGACAAGAAATATGGTGTGCTAGGGTAGGAATAAATTAGATGGAATGGTTCCAATTAGATATATATGAGGTCATAAAACTTTTTCAAGAATAGTGGAATGGGGTTGAGTCAATGAAAATTATTTCGTTGAACTCCAAAAGAAACATATATGTAACTAATTTGAATTTATAATTAAAGTATTTTAAAAAAACATGTAAGAGTAGGTTTTCCTCTAGTTTAGAGGGTTCCCATCCCTAATCTAAACCATTTTGTTATGTGTATTATTGTTTCATCTCATTCATTTATTACTTAATATGGGACTTTTTTTCCTTTTAATTATAAATGAATAATGTATATTAAGACATATGTGAGCGGTACATCTCTATTGGTCATGTAAATTAAGTAACACATATATTTTATATTTATTTGCACACTCTTTTATACAATAGAATAGTGAAAAAAATATGTGAATTCTCTAACCTTTGATAGAATAACTTGTTGCCAATTATGAAGTTCAAATGAATTAAGATAGTAATTCATTTAGGATAAAAATTAGTTATAGTTAACATTCTCCTCTTACTAGGTTAAATAAATACTGTTAAAAATATTCCAACCTTTTTTTCCAATTCCTAGCAAGGGGATTTTTACACATGTAATTAGGCCTAAAATAGATGAAAAATTTGTAAATCAAACTTCATTAATTTTATAAAACCATTTAAACTAGCATAGATATCTTAGATAAATATATGTAGAATACACTGATAGATATCATTTTTGAGCAACTCAGAATTCAATACAATATAGGTGCCTCAATAATGATATCTATCAGTGTATTTTACATATATTTATCCAAGATATGTATGCTAGTATAATATATTATAATAGTATAATATGTTATAATAATATAATATATTATAATATATTATATATTTTATAGCTATATTATACTATACTATATTATATTATTTAATAGAATATAATACTATTATATATTATAATTATCTAATATTATAATATAATTAAATTATATATATATATTATATAATAATATATCTATAAAATATATATTATAATCATCTCATAATTATAGACACCCACTAAACAATTAACTTTTTTTTGAAATAAATAAAATTACCACAACAATAAATATAATTCATCTGCTATATATTTAGCACAGTAAATACATAATTATTATTTTTATTTTGAAGTAAATAAACACAACAAAATTATAATTTACTAATCATGTTACCCAATTATTATTTTTATTGTGAAACAAAATTATAATTCACCCATCATGTTATTAAATAATTATGGGTCTAAATAAATAAATAATAGGTATAGTTTTTGTTTATAATGTTGACTCTAAAATAGTTAAATGTTAACACACTCACATAATTACACAAAATTAATCTCTTGATGCACTATATGAACACCTATCAATAAAATTTTTGTATTTTATCTACTTAATATGGAATTAAAATTCAATTTAATCCATTTTTCACTCTTCTTTATTTTTTATTTCTCTCACTTTAAATTATATTTTTGTTTGTTTTTTTGGTTTGAATTTATTTGTATTTATATGTTGTTTATTTTTTCAAATTGTGATGTTTGTTTTTTATTTTTTTATTTAATCATGTCAAATTTGGATAATGTCAGATTTTAAATAATTAAATGATAACATTATAAATCCATTACAACTCTCAACCACCTCTCCCAGATGCCATTGTAGGAACACCTATCAATGTAATAAATACAAAAAGAGTGTTTAAGAAACTATCTTGGATATCTGAATATTGAGAAATTTTTGTCAAAATCTAATTTGATTTTATATTAAGATAATGAGAACCTTGAATAATCAAGTTGAATAAATTAAATATTACAAAACATAAAGTTATACCTTTGGGTTGTCTAAATCATCAAGTCCACATTTATGGGAAATTTTAGTAATGTATTTTTTTATGTTTGTGTTTTTTACATCTAGATCTTCAAGGACCTTGCTAAGATTTTTATAAATTTAATTTAATCATAACAAAATTATAATTATTCTCCTTTCCCTTATTGGTCAAATAAAATTTAAAAATGTAAGAAAATCATGTATTTTGAGGCTTACATTACATCACATAATAGTTGAGATATCAGGTCCCTTAATGGTGTAAAATATAAAACACAACACTAAAATATATAGAATTATTCATCAAACAAAATAAATAAGAAATGTAATTCTTTACTAACACAAATTTAAATGCTAAAATGGATACTTTAATAAATACTTGATTTCTCTAAATTATTTTTAATTCTCAATAGATTCTTATGAACAATAATAATTTTTCTAAGTGTTCGGTATTTTTTCAAATGATCTCTATATACAAGAATGTACTAAGATACACGTTTATTTATATAAAACTTAAATTAAAATTTAGACCTATTGGCATTAAAAACTAACATAAAATAGTCATAAAGTGAAAAATTTGGGACCATAACAATATTTGAACCCTAATCGATTGTGTACACACAAAACCCTTAAAACATGAAGTGCATGGTTTTCCAAGACTAAAAAGGCACCATGAGAGAGAGAGAGAGAGAGAGAGAGAGAGAGAGAGAGAGAGAGAGAGAGAGAGAGAGAGAGAGAGAGAGAGAGAGAGAGAGACTAAAATTGTGCAATTTAAGGACTAATAAATGCATAGAGTCAATTTTAATGTGTCTACACTTTCCCATAGTTTCATATCATTGTATAGATAATACATTTTATTTCCTTGTAAATCTTGAAATTTTCAATGTTCTTATGAATCCTCCAAAAACTTTATTTCTTTTTATATGCATGCATGGGTTAAGCCCAAATAATGGTAAATGTTGGAAATATATATATATATATATATATATATATGTATATATATATATATGTATATATATATATATATATGTATATATATATATATATATATGTATATATATATATATATGTATATATATATATATATATATATATATATATATGTATATATATATATATGTATATATATATATATATATATATGTATCCATGAGAGAGAGAGAGAGAGAGAGAGAGAGAGAGAGAGAGAGAGAGAGACTAAAATTGTGCAATTTAAGGACTAATAAATGCATAGAGTCAATTTTAATGTGTCTACACTTTCCCATAGTTTCATATCATTGTATAGATAATACATTTTATTTCCTTGTAAATCTTGAAATTTTCAATGTTCTTATGAATCCTCCAAAAACTTTATTTCTTTTTATATGCATGCATGGGTTAAGCCCAAATAATGGTAAATGTTGGAAATATATATATATATATATATATATATATATATATATATATATATATATATATATATATATATATGTATATATATATATATATGTATATATATATATATATATATGTATATATATATATATGTATATATATATATATATATATGTATATATATATATATATGTATATATATATATATATATGTATATATATATATATATGTATATATATATATATATATATATGTATATATATATAATCATACCATCCAAATCAACTCTTTATTATATGTTTAGGAGTCATTGGGAATTGAAATGAGGTACATTCCCAAAGTTAGGCCTTCAATATCCATCATAAAAAATAGTCATATTTGTATTAAATATAAAAAATAATGAAATTAAAAAATATATTAATACATAATATGGGTTCCTCCCTTAGTTTCTGATAAGAGTGTCTAAAAAATAATAATTAGATATTGAGAAAGACTAGTGATATTACCTATATGGGGAAATGATATACAAATGTTAGACACAAAAAATAAATCAATAATATATGAAAACCAATAAGATAATATACCCAATAACAATGAGAATAATTCCATAACATTACCCTATAAAAGAATTAGTTCACATATGCCAATGAGATGTAGAAGGATTAGTGAAGTGGTTTGGTTGTGCCTAACCCCACCCAAGTATAAATCTCAAAGGGAATTTATAGGATGTATGTGGGCATTTACATGATGGTTTCAATGTGATCAAAGTGTTATCCATTTTTAAAGGTTCTATAGTTTTCTTAGGGACTAGGCCCTTGATTTGTGCCCTAGAACTAGTTATAGCTCCAGTCAAAATCTATCACCAAGAAAAAACATTAGTTCACATATATTTAGAAAATAACACATATCTTTCAATTTGAAAATTAAATAAAGTAATGATAAATGACTAGTAACATAAAATTCAAGAGTTTCCCAAAAAATATAATAAAAAAAAGTCAATGGAAAAATATGAACTCACCTCATTATTACCTTAAACATTTTGGAACATATATTTTAGATAGGAATAACTAGGTGATTGAATATTATTTCCACTATATATATTAAATCATTTTGAATCAATAACTACACTCATCACACACTCTTGGTCAATACTGTGAAACATGAGTTTTAAAAAAAAAACTTTAATTTTAAATTTTGAAAATTTACTTAGATAGGGGAGGGGTAATTTTTCCCCATTTCTAGAACTTCATGTTTTGAACATCATATTCATGATATAGATATGTAATATATGGTATTAAGAGGAAATTATATGCTCATGGGAAGAAATTATATGGTTATATAGAGAACTGTGTGGTTCTATAAATTTGTATATTTTTTGTTTTTTGATATCTAAAAATAAAATTCATTAAGGATAGATATATATTCATGATAAAATATTGATTTTTATAATATTTATTTTCTATGATGCAAGGTGTCATACACATTTTAGAGTTCTAACATGGGAGATCTATGTGGTCTATATTGACATTAGAGATAAATGAGGATGGATGGGAACAAATCAATGAGTTGAATTAGGTCATAACCATGATGAAATATGATTCTAATATTCTCATTTATTGAGCCAAGTAGTATAATAGTGATACATGTAATTTTTGGTTGTTAATGAGGGAGATTATAGTGAACTTGGAGGATGTATAAAGGATATGGAGGTTATAATTTAGGGGGAGATAAGTAGTATCATAAATGCATAGGCTAGTTAAGCATAATTTTTTTGGATGTATAGATACTAAGAAGTGGGGTGAATCAATTTTATTAAAATATTCCTCCAATTTCACTTAATATTCATGAAGCATTCATTCACTTAGATACATCAATCAATGCATACAAAAACATCTATGAAAACAAATAACATAAAAACATGAGATATATGTGAAAAACCCTATAATAGAATAAAACACACTAAAACACCACTTAGAATACTATCCTATAATTAATGTATAATTTTTTTAGTGAGGCACCAACCCCTCACTTAGTCAAGCACCAACTCAACTAGTCCTTTAGCAAGCTTCAACCTGCAAGGAGGATCCAACCTCGTAGGTAACCAAGCACAAAATTAGATGCCATGTATCTTTAATCAAAATTGGATAATTTTTTCTCACTAAACTTAATATTACCTCCTTATTTTAATCTTATTACTCTTCAATCTCTTTCAAGTAGCCTCTTAAGCCTTCTCACTCAACTAGCCCTTTTTTTTGGCAAGATTAAGTCAAATGACCTTACTCAACACCTATAGACACATAATTAGATATTAATATTATATTTATAACACCTATATTATTATCTTAAAACCATTTACCTGTTATCCAAAGCTCTACATCCTTCGCTCACTTGCTCAATTCTCTAACTAGTCAAAATAGGCCTATTAGGCCTTATCTTTATACTTGAATCTTGTTAATACCTATCTTGGTAGGCCATGAACCTTATGAATATTAGATAATACTTTAAATACATCAAAATAAAAATTTAAAAATTTTAATAAAAAATACATATGTTGGTCATTACCCTTAAGGGCCAAAACCACCATCAGGCCTAAAAGAGACCTAATGCAATTAGGCCTTCTCTAAGCACATGTTTCACTTAGACCTCCAGACTCCAAAAATGGATTAAAAGATTAAAATTTAAATTTAATATACCAATTATAATCTCACCTTATTTCCCAAACACCATTTGCCTCTTTTCATTCCATGTACCACCTAATTAGGTCTACTCACAAATAGGCCTTCTCACTGCCAAAAAAATTGTCTACCAAATCTGATGCATGAAATAAAATTTCCCATATAAAATAAACAAAAAATAAATTGATAGGATATAAATTACCTGAAAACATACCTAGGTGATTTATTCTTCACCACATATGATAAAAGGCCTCAATAACACTCATATAAAAGACTTACTTAGAACCACTAAACACTGTCAACATACAATCAAGAACATTTGACTTTACATACTTGAAAAATGACTTATCATGAATATAAATAAATTAATATTAACATATTATAACTTTATAACACCTTAATTAACATTTTATTATTCAAATTAGTGAAAAATGACCTACTAACATCATTTTGACTCACACACAAAAAAATGTATGTATTTCCAAAAAAATAGTCAGGGAAACTAAGCATTAGAAAACCTATGTAAACTTTTTTATGATATTAAATAGGGTTTAAATGAACCTTAAGAATAATTATATCATATTTAAAAAAATATATTTCATGGTTATATATCAATATTTGTCATACAGACCAATCTCATAACTTTACTCTACACAGACTTCACTATGTTAGATAGACCATTTTGATGACAAATTTTTGCTTATGTATGAGAATAATAAAAAATTATAAGCCAATGGGATATTATTAATTGGTATTTAATAATTACCCCATGCATTTATATCTATCCCTACTCCTCTACAATGAATCCCTAATCTCATCTCATTCTTGCCTAGTTGCTTCAGTCTTACCTATTAGGCCCGTTTAGTAATAGGTCATCTTCCATAACCAGTTTAGAAAATTTTAGGTTTTAAACCTAATATAAAAATTTATGGGAATAAAAAAAATTCTTAAAAATAATTCTCCATCTATTTTCATGATTTGACCTAGCCAACCCTACCCATTACATCAAAATTCCTAGAAATAAGGGGTTTCCTATAGCTTTTACTCACTGTCAAGATAAACCAAAACCACATGGAGAAATTTGGAAGAGTAATTTACATGTTAAAAACATAAAATTATGTCAGAAAAACCATTATGAGCCATAAATAACAATATATTTCTTATTGAGTCATTATGAAGGTTTTAGGAGGGTTTTGATTGGTTTCCCTTCTTAGTAATCATTCATAAAGGATTGCCACTAAACTCAAAAAATAATGATAGGAAAATAGATATAGGTACCTTACACAAATTACAAAAATTTATCAATATCTCATTCAATGTTTCATGTGCTAATGAGCATAATAAATTTCTTCTCAGGTCTGCAACACCTCATTATGTGCACACAAAGGACATTATCACCAATTTTCATGATTTCTTATTCAAGAAATGATATTAAATTTTTTAAAAACACTTAAAATAACATATAAAACCTTATTTGATTCTCTAAAGATATTTTACATCTTTGTAAATGATATTGACCCCTCATTAGGCCACTATAGGTCACTTTGTACACTAGACCTTATACTACTAGTCATGCTTATATCATGATCATGCCTTAAAACTTCTTAAAATACTCATAATACCTCATACACATGAAATATGACCTCATATAATACTCATACACTATCAACCTTCATCACACAAGTCTTGTACTGATCACCTCAACATGTTACCAAGCATATGCCTTCTCACTAGGTCTCTCAAGTAAGACTTTTGAGCTTAACATTAAGAAAAATAATGTCAAGACAAAATGACATCAATGAAACTTTAATTACATCAATGAAAAATTCATGAATACCTTAGGACACATTCTCAAAAGTCTCCCCCTTTGTCATTGATGGCAACCACTCATTGATGGCACCTACTCAAAGAGGCTTCTCTTATTGGGATACATCTCCTCAATGTAGATCAATATCCACCTTTGACATTAATGAAAAATCACTACCTACAAAAACACTTAAACATACATAAATAAAATATCATGTTAGAAAACTCTTCCTATAATATTTCATATCTTAGATAAATTCTTCTTGATAGATTGATATGACTCCCCCTTTGACCTCACAACTTGTGCATGTCTTTCCTACTCTTTGGAGAATGATTTGCTCCCCTTGTCTCCATGAGAATTTAAGACATTTTCAAAAACCATGACTTTGTTTGATTAATTCATCACGAAAAATATTTGTGACCTACCTCTTATGATTACACCTACAATAAACTCTTATCTAAACCTTGAATTTAAAAGTTGCCAAAGTCCATAAAACTCCCCCTATGACCTAACATCCTTCATGCTTCTTGTTTAGTTGAGTGCCTCCATGAAGCCTAATGGAGTCGCCTCTTCTCTAGTGAACTATAAAAACATATAATTAGGAGATTTAGATATCTTTATGTCCTTACTAGACTAAATTTTCTTCATGATCCTCTTAGGTTTGAATAGTTATTTTATCTTTACCTCTACAATCTCTATTTGAACACCATTCTAACTTGATCTATTTGAATTGAATTATTCATCCATAGTATAAGTTGATACAAAGAATTATTGGCACTCGTTTGAATCTTGACTAGGTTCCACCATGGAAAATAATCCTCTTAGACTTGTAGACTGGTCATCAACTTTAGCTACCTTGGGTTTTCATTTACTATCTTGTCTTCTTTCTTGTACTCTAGTAACCTCAAATTAATTATTTTGTCTTAGTAAATTATTATTATTATTATAGTATTTTTTAATATGACAAACTTTATGAAAATTGAAACATATTATTCCTCTTTATGAAAACACACCATGACCCATACCTCTTGACTGATGACTTTCCTCATAGTTCTATGCATATTTATTCTCAGAGGGATTTCTATAATGCCTTGATCTATGACCAAATTAGTTACATGAATATAAATAGCCATTGAAAGGATTATAATACCTTATGTTATTAGGAATCATGATAGTATTATCCTTTATTCTATCAGTATCCTCATTCTTTGGTTGATCATTGAACTTTTTGATTACATTAGTGTTCTTCTTTTGGTCTCTATTGAAACCAAGGAATGTTTTATCATTAGCAATCTTTTGACCAATTAGAATTTTGTATAGGTAATTGTTACTCTTTTCAAATCTCATAAATTATTTTACCCTATTTTATTCTTGTTTTAATTCAATTTACAAGGAATTTAGTTTAGATACCTACCTTGCATATTCATCCTCTTTGACCTTTAGACCTACAATCACAATTTCAAGTTGACTCTCCACCTATTTAACTATTTCCTCTTGTTCCTTAGAGTTGTTGCTTAGTATATATTCAAAAAAGTTAATTTTCTCTTCATAATATTTTATAATAGACCTCATAACCCTATTATTCTTCTTTACCATCTTCAATTTTTCTAGAGTATTCATTAAATCAACTTCAAAGTCCACCTCATCTCCTTCTTCATTTGAATCACCAACAACACCTCCAATCCATATGGACTCTTATTGATTTGAGAATATTGATTATTCAAACATGAAGAGAAATTCATTGAAATTAGGGACATCATCTTCATGTTCACTCTTAAAATCACTTCTCTCACTCTCATTAGATGAGATACAATCTTCCTTGGTGTAGAAACTTCTTTTATTTTTAAAGTTCTTCTTATCATCATATGTTATAAAGATTTTATTACTCTTATCAAACTTTTAAGACATTTTATATTCATCATAATCTTCATAATTATCTTCAACATCCTTATCCTTATGCTTATGAGGGAACTTGTTAGCAAAGTGTACAATCTCTCCACAATGGAACCATTTAAAAGGTAATTTGCCCTTATCTCTACATGAGCTTGTCTTCAACTTTGTTATAAACATAGCTACCAATTCGTCATCATTAATATTATATTCATCATTATATTTGAATTTTTTACCTAGTGTATTATTATATTTTGGATTTTATACCTTTAATTCAGCTTATTTTTTTGTAGGTCTTCCTTCACTTGTCCTCATCTCATAGGTTATTAAGGTGCCATGAAGTCTATCCATCTTTAGCTTATCTAGATATTGCATTTATTCAATAGCAAATAACTTAGAATCAAATTTTGGAGTTAGAGACCTCAATAATGTTTTAATAATCTTAGAGTCTTTCAAATATTCACCTAAACCTCTTATTATGTTGACCACTTCATCAAACCTTAGCCAGTAGGATGCAATGGTCTCATCTTCATTTATTTCTAGGCTTTCAAATTATCTTCTATGGGTCTACAATTTGGCCAATTTGACCTTGGATTCTCCCTCATGGATAGTATTCAACTTATTCCACATCTCTTTGGTAGACATACAATACATAATTTTCACAAGTTATGCCTCTTATAGGCCACACATAATACCATTAATTGCTTTTGAGTTATTATCACTAGCTTTATTGACTATTGCATTTATAGGAGGAAAATGGGTTACATTATATCCATCCAAGACTAATTTATATACATCATGCCATTGATACATCAGATATGTACTAATATTTAAACTCTAAAAACCGTAATTGGATCCATTAAATACTAGATCCTTGCTTGTAGAAAAAGCACCTTATGTTTAACTAGCAATCATTGCTTACTTATAATCTCCTTTAGGTTATAATACCTCCTTCAAAGGACCTAATATGATACCAAATATTTGAATTAAAACTAATTATAGGGGGGGAAATAGTTTTATTAAAATAGTCCTCCAATTTCACTTAATATTCATGGAGCATTCATTCACTTACATACATCAATCAATGCATACATAAACATCTATGAAAATAAACAACATAATAACATGAGATATATGTGGGAAACCCTTTAGGGGAATAAAAACCATTAAAAAACAACTTAGAATAATATTATAGAATAAATATATCAAATTTTTAGTGAGACACCAACCCCATAATGAGCACCAACCTCTCACTTAGTCAAGTACCAACTCAACTAGTCCTTTAGCAAGCTTCAACCTACAAGGAGGTTTTAACATCCTAGGTAACCAAGCACAAACTTAGCTACCATGTATCTTTGATCAACCTTAGATATCTAATTCTCACTCAACATAATATAACCTCTTTCTTTTTCTCTTCTTACTCTTCAATCTCTTTCAAATAACCTCTTAAGCCATCTCACTCAACTAGCCCTTTGATTTAACTTTTTTGGGAGTATTGGAGTCTTATTCCTTATTTAAGGTAAGGATCTAGAATAATAAATTAGTAAATAATATTACAATAATTACATTAATTATTTGTATATATTATTTTTTCTTTTAAAACTTTCTAAAAATAGAAATAAATAAGGAAAAATATAACTTAGCTTAAAACGAGATTGAGATAGCTGAGATAAAGGCTAAACATTGTGCAAGACTATGATGGTGTCATAAATCAAGTTTTATATTTCATTATGTAGAAGGATAAGAGTTCTAAAAGTAGGACACTTTAAGGTCCAATGATATATTCCACTCCTACCATTATTTTCCAAACTAATCACAAAGATCTGAGTTTTTTAGGTTTTGTTTGGTGTCCCTATATGAGTCTGCATATGAAATATTAAGTGTTAAATGTCAACAAAGCTCCTTGTAGAGCTGATTTAATATTAAAACCCTAGACCTTCATTATTATTGAATAAAACTTGAGAAAGAGGGAGGGTTAGTGTGTTAAAGATGCACTAAATGTGTGATCCACACCCCTTATGTGGGTAAGCTACCTACATACTAATACTCTAAAGAGGGATCAAGCCATATGTAGTTTCCCACCTAAATGTGATTTATGCAATAGTGTTATGCGGATGAAAAAATGCCAAATTGAGAGTGCTTGGGGTGGCTAGGGACTGGTATGAGAATTTTAATGTGTTTTTAGTTATGTTGGGTGATTCTAAGCAAGGAATAGGGAAATTTACTTTAGTAGTTTGCTTGTAATCTTTCTTAATTTACAAGATTTGTCACCTCCATTTTTAAATTACCTTTAGATGGGATTTTATAGGGAACTATTGGTCATGGGTGAGATCTATTCATGCTAGGCCAACATGATGAAGAATATGAATTAGGATAGAATGACCATTTGGGCTCAAACTATGATTGGATATGAGTGCTAAAAATGGGACACCCTAGGGTCTACCACTATAGTCTAGGTATGGTGATCCTATCCTACAAGCTCAAGACCTAGGGGATATAATTGGCTTGGGAAATAGAGCTTGGTTGAGCTAGAATGATCATTTTGAAGGCTACAAATGACTAAGAATAAGAAAAAAGGTACCGAGAAGGGTCATAAGAGCATACAAAGATGAGTTATTGCTAGGATGTCACAAACCACACTCAAACTACCAATTTGAACATTTTATATGATTACATTTTCCCCCCATTTATTTTAATGATGTAACAAAGTGAAATACTAGGATAAAGGAAAAAATTAGAAAGTGTACCTAAACTTACCTATAAAGGTGACTAATTTGGAGATGCATGATGTTAAATGATGTTGGGTATGTGTTAAATATGTGTTGTACTAAGATTAATATCATATATGAAGTTGAATGCTCAATTCCTTGAGAGTGGCTCAAGAATGTAAAGGCTAGCCCTTTGGTTCCATTATCACCCACTAAGTGAAGCTATGTGATCATACATGTGTTAATTGATGTTTGGGTTATATGTCTAACCCCTCTAAGTAGGTGGCTTAATAATACAAAGGCTAACTAGACCTTTAGCTTCATCATTTTCCACTAAGTGAAGTTATTAACTTATACTGGTATGACTATGTGTCATATGAGATGGTTATTAAATCCCATGAATGCTCTAAAATTTGATAATGTGGCATGGATAGCTGAATGTGTACTAGAAATTAAGCTAATCTTGGACATTCTAAAATGTGGAGATTCAGCTTGTACGAAATCCACTTCAAAATTGGGAACTAGGATAATGTGGAAGCCACTCGAGAAAGATGCTAACCACCTATAGATGGAATAAGTCATTTAACTACTAAGAATTTCTAGGTAATGTACTAAAATTAGAAAGAAAAGAAGTCAAATATGCCATGCACACTTATCCCAATCATTGGTGTCTATAACATGGATTTTAATCTAGAAGTTATACCAACTACCCTATCTAAAACTAGAAGTGAGATCCATATGTCATGCATGATGCCCCCTATATTTGGATTCTCTAAGGAAACCTATACTAAAACTATTGAATTTGATCTAAACTATAGGTGATAAAACTATAACTAAAATTACCTTTTTATCTATTTTTGAAAAATTTAAGTTTTTTATTGTTTGGACAAGAATTACAAAAATAGGACACCTTGGTGTTTAGCACTATAGTCCAAGTCTAGTGTTCTTATCCTTTGTTGACTCTAATCACTATTCTATAATCATCACTTATTTTCTAGTCTGTTCTACCTAGTTTGATCTTTGATTATTGTTTTGAGTGTTCTAAAAACTAATTTTTGATTAGTACAGGGCTCTGATCTCTATGACAAAACCCTTAATTATTTACCCCTCTTTTGAGGGTAGGAATGAAGACCCTAGAATGACTATCCTCAAAATAAATAACCTTGTAGGTGCATTATTTTATGAAATATATGATATAGTAATGATTATAAAAAATAAGTCTCAAGATATAACATAGTTTGTTTTGAAGATTGTTAGATCAATAGGGGCATGCCTAGATAGATGTAATAATTTAATATAATGTGCAATGTATTAAACAAAAATTGGAAATTATGGTTAATTTTTAGTTTTCTAGGGATGGAGCATGATGTCCATCAAGCATCCAAAAAAGTGAGATAATACATGATATGGATCATGACATTGCATACAATTGAGAAGCAAAAAAGCATGCATAGAAAAATACAAGAGACATACAAGATTATCCAAGGGGCCAAAAAAATAAGGGACATGGGTACATGTCACTTAAACTAGGAAAGTAAGCATACAAGGCATGTTTAAATTCCACATACATATATAATTTAAAATAAGAAAAGTTAGCATGAGGGCCACAAGCACAAAGAAGAGTACATGAAAAGGACATTGGCAAATGTCCTAAGGCACAAACAAGAATATAAGAAAAGGACATTGGTAAATGTCCTAAGGCACACATAAGAGACAAAATAGGAACTAAGAAATGCAATCACATCTAGCTATGCAAAGCAAGAAAGAAAAGCATGTAAAGCTATAAAGATAGTCACATCAAACTAATCAAAGAAAGAATAAAAACTATACAAGACATGGAATATAATACTTGGTATATGCTATGAAATACATAAGTGATATATAGTAGTGAGTGTCAATAGATTAATCTATGTAATCTATTAAGTAATGTACATCAACATGATAAATAGAGTATGTGGTGTAGGAATGAGATAACCTAGATGGTGTAGTCATATATAAGATGCCCTCAGTGGGTAGATATATTGATGTATGTCTTGAATGTAAAAGTAGGATTCCCCCTCAACGGGTAGAGTGAATAAATCAAGGATCTAGGTGTCATTGCACACAATCAAAGGAGATCAAGTGAAGTATATTAATGTAGATAAATCAACAAACAATAATATAGAATAGCAAAATGTAAGTCTAGCATGGTAGAAGAAATATAAAGCATGGATAATGGATATAATTAAATTTTTTTTGGTGTTTTGAATTATTTGAATGTTTTTGGTATTTTTTATTTATTTGAATGTTTTTGTCTTTTTGTCTTTTTGGAATATTTGATTTTTTTTGGATTTTTTATATATTTAAATGTTTTTGGATTTTTGAAATATTTGAATATTTTTAGGTTTTTGATATATTTAAATGTTTTTGTATTTTGGAAATAAGCTATGTATAATCAATCATAAGGAGACTATGTATAAGTAATTTTAAAATAAACTATATACAAGTAATATTGAGAAGGAACGATACTAATCGATGAGTCTCATGAGAGACTCCCTATCATGGTGTCTTATATCAAGGAGAGGGATAATGTTTGATGATGAAGCATGATGGAAAGGATGAGAATATGAATCTAAAATCTATGTATGTTATAAGTACTCTAAATTTTTTCTATTGGAAGCTGACTATGGGGTTCCCTTGTAACTCTAAGAAGTGGATGCAATTGTAGGGTTCTTTAGGACCCATCTAGTGGTAGGATAAGCTCTCTAAAAATGTTTTATGTGTGTAGAGGCATCAAAATTTAATGATACTACCCTAGGTTTGAATACTATAGCTCTAAACTATATAGAGTTCTAAAACTATGGTTTCTCTAAAAGAAGCCTCTGTGGAAGTATATGATCTATGTGTGCTAGCAAAGAAGGCCTCAATTATGTCTAAATATGAACTAGAGGAAGAACTGTAACCGGTGGAGAAGTTTTAACTAATGGTTATATAGTAGTAGATGGATATAAAGTGAAGAGTGGTAAATCATATAGGACTCTACCAACTATAACAACTTGATTATCATAAATGATTTTCATGCATCTATGATATGTACAAGGTACTATACAAAGTTTTTGAATCTATTGTTAACCAAAAGCAACATATCAAAGACTTATACACTAGGAACAATAGTAAATGGTGTGGACACATGTGTTAGACCAACCTATATAGGAAATATAATCTCACCTAATAAAATTTGTGTGTCCATTGAATCCACTGATAACTATGTTAATAAGAGTAATATCTTACTCTGAATATCCCAAATGCTGTAGTAATGTCATAATGCACATGTTCACACTATATCCATTGTCTATGAGGACACTATGAATGGTATGATGATTAATGTAAGCTTTGATAAAGATTACATGGTAATCTAAATCATCCTCAACTATCTCATACTTTGAGAAGGAGATGGAAGGTCTAGTTGAAACTCTAGAATTATACACACCAATCATGCTGCTCAAAAGATGTGACTCAATTAAAGGTGCCTAGTATGTATCTAATAGAGGGTGTACATGATATGCATGGTGAACACCTGATGTATCCCCTATCTCTTGTTTAGAATTTTGTTGGAAAGGATCTAATAAAAAATATAGAGCCTTGTCTTGTGTTTGCTTTGCTTGAGGAGGCTCAACTAGAGTGCAAAGATCAATAAAGTTGTCATCTATCAAATCTTGTATTTTATGTTTAAAATTGATGTAACTATTAATTATGTGGCTTGGTTCTCTATAAAAATCATAAAATGCATTCTGATCATATCCCCATGGAAGAGGCTTTGTTGGATCAACTTCCCAAATAAGAGGGAGAGATATGATGTTACATTCAAGTAGCTACTATAAGACTCTAGTTGGAGATGCTGGTAGATTGGTAAAATTTAATTGAGAAGGTATGGATAAAACCACTCATTGAGGGGGCTCTAAATCCATATTAACTATTGGTTGATTTTGACTTTTACTATCATTGACCTTTACTTTCTGTGGGACTTTGTTGTTACTCTTGTTTGTTGTTTTTGATATGCTTATATACTTAAGTTTGCCCATTAAAATTAGTTTGACTTCCATTTCATTTAGTGTATGACATAACTCAATGAAGGAAGAGAATATTTTTAATATTATTAACTCATACAAAACTGGTAGAAGACTTTGTTTGAAGAGATCTTGTAACTCTTGATCGGCCATGGGGCTAGTCATTTTAGCCAAGATAGTCTTATATCTAAGAACATAATATATAAGATGCTCATTTGACCTTTATTTATATTGTGTAACTTGGGCATAAAAAAAATTGTCAGCTATGTTAATGCTAAAATGAGCTAGGAACATATTAGCTAAAGGATTGAATGCATTGACATACTATTTTAGTAGACTATAAAACCATTGTAAAGCATAATCCTTTAAACTTCATGGAAATAATTTGGTTAGTAACCAGTAATTTGTCATATTGTCCAAGAATGTTGCATGAAAATCTATCAAAAGTGTCTCTAGATCACCTTTACCATCATATAGTGTGATCTTGGGTTGAATAAAACTTGGTGGTAAGGGTGTAGAAGCAATATGGCATGCCAATGATATATGAAGTAGAGCAAAATAATCCAAATCCTATGTAGGTCTAGAGGAACCTTACTTAAAATGTATCACCATGGATTGAAGAGATTTTATCTCTTTCATAAGGTCATCCACATAAAGAGAAAATGATGTACTAATTGTAACTAGTGATGCCTCATAAAAAGGTTAGGTTGCTATAGGGGGTTGTTGAGAAATTGTTTCCCCCATAGTGTCATTTACAATTGGGTATTTTGAAGGAATGGAAGACACAACTTTCTTAGACTTTTTAATTTCCATGATAGATTGTAAGATAAGGGTATGATCTCAAGGCTATTTCTTAAGTCTTTCTCTAAAACTTTGTAGAATCAAATCTTTGTTGAGGATAACTTCATTATCAATAATAGGTGGAAGTGGATCAAGAGTCTAATATGGTGGGTCATGAACATCAGTGTGTGTATCATCATTTTTATTCTCATATTTTTCATTACTAAAATTATCTTCATGGAAATTAGTTTAATCTAGATGTGTAGGATGTATAACAGGAAGTTGAGTTGGTTGTTTATCCATGGTATATGAATGAGTTGAAGGAAACTGGGTGAATTCAAGAGGGTTGCCACTAAGTCTTTCACTTCATCTCAAAGGAAGAGATGCAAGAAGAATATATGTCATAAGGAAAACAAATTGAATAATGAAAGAGAAGATTAAATAAATATAATCTCAATAATGAACTAGAATATGCATACAAAGGATACGAAACTCACAAACATGTAAGGTGATACCTCAAAAGCATGGGACCTATTATATGCAACTAGGATTTAAAAGAAAATGATTGTTAAATTTTATTATGGAAAATTTTAAAAATTTAAATTGAAATTATAATTTATATATGTAGGAAAAACTAATTTTTTAAAAAAAATTAGCAAGGAAATTTTCCTAGGGTTTCTAGGGTTTTTATGCATAAAAGGACCTAGTAAATTCAACTAGGGTTTGGAATAAATGATTTTTAAAATTACTATGTTAAATTTAAAAAATTAAATGTAGAATTATGATTTAAATATTTAGGAAAAAAATTAAAAAAATGCTATAGAAAATTATAAGGAAAATTTCCCTAGGGTTGCTAGGGTTTTTGTGTGTAAATGAAGTAAGTTAGGTTCACCAAATAATGTAACATTTTTGGAAATATTTGAGTTTTATTCCCAATTTAAGCTAAGGATCTAGAATAGTAAATCATTAAATAATATTGAAATAATTATTGTACTAATTTGTATAAATTATTTGTGTCTTTTAAACCTTTTTAAAAATAGAAATAAATAAGGAGAAATACAAATTAGCTTAAAAATGGAATGAGACATCTGAGATAGAGGCTGAAACTGGTTATGCAGGACTGGGATAGTATCTCAAATTAAGTTCTAGATTTTGTTCAATAAAAAAATGGGAGTGTTAAAAATAAGATACTTTAGGGTTCGATGCTATAGTCTACTCTTATCACTATTGTCCAAAATAGTCATAGAGATATAAGGTTTTTGGGTTTTGTTTGATATCTATGTATGAGTTTTCTTATGAAATCTTAAGTGTTGAATGTCAACGAAGCTCTTTGTAGAGATTATTTAATCTTTAAACCCTATACCTTCATTATATTTAAATAAAACTTGAGAAATAGTGTGGGCTAGTGTGTGTAAGATACACTAAATGTGTGATCCACACCCCTTGCATGGGTACACTTCCTACATACTAATACTCTGAAGAGGGATCCATCCATATGTAGTTCTCCCACCTAAATGTGTTTTGTGTAATAGCATTATATAGATGCAAAAATGCCAAATTGAGAGTGATTGAGGTGGCTAGGAACTATTATGGGAGTTTGAATGTGTTTGTATCTATGTTGGGTGACCATATGCATAGAATAGGGAAATTTTCCTGAGTAGTTTGCTTGTATTCTTAGTTGCTTTGTAATATTTGTCACCTTCCTTTGTAAACCTTTGAATGGGGTTTTATAGGGAACTATTAGTCATGGGTTAGATGTATTCATGCTAGGTTGACAAGATGAAGAATAAGAATCAAGATAAAATGACTATTTTGGCTTAAATTATTATTGGATTGGAGCACCAAAAATGGGAAACCCTAGGGTCTAAAGCTATAGTCTAGGTATGGTGCTCTTTTCCTAAAAGCTCAAGACCTAGGGGGATATAATTGACTTAGCAAATAGAGATTGGATGAGTTAGAATGATAATATAGAAGGATATAGATGATTGGGACTAATAAAAAAGTTACCTAGTAAGGTCATAAGAGCATGGAAAGAGGATTTATGGCTAGGATGTCACAAACCACACTCAAACTACCAATTTGAACATTTTATATGACTACATTTTTTGGCAAGATTATGTCAAATGACCTTACTCAACACATGTAGACACACAATTATATATTAATATCATATTTATCACACCTTTATGATGATATTAAATCCATTTATTTTTTCTCCAAAGCTATATATCCTTTGATCACTTGCTCAATTCTCTAACTAGTCAAAATAGGCCTATTAGGCCTTGTCTTTATACTTGACTCTTATTCATACCTATCTTGATAGGAAAAGAACCTAAACAATATTTTATAATAATTTAAATACATTAATACAGACATTTAACAATTTGAATAAATACTACATAGGTCAATCATTACCCTTAAGGGCCAAAACCATTATCAGGCCTAAAAGAGACCTAATGCAATTAGGCCTTTTCTAAGCACACATTTCACTTATACCTCTTTGGAACAATTTTAGAATCCAAAAATGGATTAAAAACTTCAAATTTAACTTTAATATACCCCTTATAATCTAATCTTATGTCCCCAACACCATTTGGCTCTTTTCACTCCTTAAATCACCTAATTAGGTCTACTCGTAAATAGGTCTTCTCACTGCCATAAAATTTGTCTAGAAAATATGATGCATGAAATAAAATTTTACATATAATAATAATAATAATAATAATAATAATAATAATAATAATAATAATAATAATAATAATAATAATAATAATAACCTCAAAAACATCCCTAAGTGATTTAGTCTTGACCACACAAGCCAAAAAGCCTCAAGAACACTCTTGTAACAGCTTTACTCAGAACCACTAAACACTGTCAACATACAGTCAAGAACATTTTAATTTAAATACTTTAAAAAGGACTTATAATGAATATAAATAAATTAATATGAACCTATGATAACTTTATAACACATTAATTAAAATTTTATTCTTAAAATTAGTGCAAAATGACTCAATAACATAATTTTCACTCACAAATAAAAAATTTTAAATAGGCCTTCTCAATGCCATAAAATTTGTCTAGAAAATATGATGCATGAAATAAAATTTTACATATAACACAAAATAATAATAATAATAATAATAATAATAATAATAATAATAATAATAATAATAATAATAATAATAATAATAATAATAATAACCTCTAAAAACATCCCTAAGTGATTTAGTCTTGACCACACAAGCCAAAAAGCCTCAAGAACACTCTTGTAACAGCTTTACTCAGAACCACTAAACACTGTCAACATACAGTCAAGAACATTTTAATTTAAATACTTTAAAAAGGACTTATAATGAATATAAATAAATTAATATTAACCTATGATAACTTTATAAGACATTAATTAAAATTTTATTCTTAAAATTAGTGTAAAATGACTCAATAACATCATTTTCACTCACAAATAAAAAATTGCATGTAACTCAAGAAACATAGTCATGGAAACCAAGCCTTATAACACCTATGTAAACACTTTTTTGATATTATAATTGGTTTAAATGAAAATTAAGAATAATTATATCATATTTTAAAATATATATTTCATGCTTATATATCAATATTTGTCTTACAGACCAATCTCACAACTTTTCTCTACATAGACTTCGCTATGTTAGATAGACCATTTCGATAACAAATTTTTGCTTGTGTATGAGAATAATAAAAAATTATAAACCAATGGGATATTATTTATTTTTATTTAATAATTATCCCATGCATTTTTATCCATCCCTAATCCTCTAAAATGAGTCCCTAATCTCATTCTAATTCTTTCCTAGTTTTCTCATTGTCTTGCCTATTAGGCCTGTTTAGCAATAGGTCATCTTCCATGACTAGTTTAGAAAATTTTAGGTATTAAACCTAGTAAAAAAATTTCATTTAAATAAACTAAATTTCTTACACATAATCCTCCATCCATTTTCATGCTTTGACCTAGTCAACCCTACCTGTTACATAAAAATTCCTAGAAACAAGGGGTTTCCTATAGTTTTTTCTCACTATCAAGACAAACCAAAACCACATATATAAACTTGGAAGAGTTATTTACATTTAAAAAACACAAAATTAGGTCAAAAAATCCATTTTAATACATAAATGACAATATCTTTCCTATCGAGTCATTATGAGGGTTTTAGGAGGGTTTTGACTGGTTTCCCTTCATAGAAATCATTCATAAAGTATTTCCACTCAACTCCAAAAATAATGATAGTAAAATAAAGATAATAAACTTTAAAAACTTCCATGAAGTTATTAATACCTCATGAAAAGGCTTCACATGCCAATGATCACAAGAAATTTCTTCTTGGGTCTGTAACACCCCATTTCAATGCATATATAGGACCTTATCACTAGTTTTCATGATTTATTCTTCAAGAAATGATCTCAAAATTTTTAAACATACTTAAAATAACCTATAAAAACTTTTTAAATTCTATTAATATATATGTCACCTTTTAAAATGATATTGACCCCTCATTAGGCCACTATAGGCCACTTTATACACTGGGCCTTATACTAACAGTCATGCTTAGATCATGATCATGTCTTCAAAATTATTAAATTTATAATAATACCTCATACAAATGTCATATGAACTAATAAAATATCAAAATTCATCACAAAAGTCTCATATTGATCACCTCAACATGTTACCAAACCTATGCCTTCTCACTAAGTCTCTCAAGTAAGACTTTTGAACTCAAAATTAAGAACAACAATGTCAACACATAATGACATAAATTAAAATTTCATCACATAAATGAAAAATTCATGAATACCTTATAACAAATTCTCAACAATCTCCCCCTTTGTCATTGAATGGTAACTAATCATTTATGGCACCTACTTAGAGAGGCTTCTCTTATTGGGATACATCTCCTCAATGTAGATCAATATCCACCTTTGACATTAATGAAAAAGCACTACCTACAACAACACTTAAACATACATAGATTAAATATCATGTTATAAAACTCTTCCTATAATATTTCATATCTTAGATAAATTCTTCTTGATAGATTGATATGACTCCCCCTTTGACCTCACAACTTGTGCATGTCTTTCCTAATCTTTGGAGAATGATTTGCTCCCCTTGTCTCCATGAGAAATTAACACATTTTCAAAAATTATGACTTGGTTTGATTAAGTCATCATGGAAATTTTTTTGACCTATCTCTTTTGATTACACCTACAATAGACTCATATCTAAACCTTGAATTTTAAAGTTACCAAAGTCAATAAAATTCCCCCTATGACCAATCATAATTCATCCTTATTATTTACTATCTGATTGCCTCCATGAATCCTAATGGATTCACCTCTTCTCTAGTGAACTAGAGAAACATATACTCAGGAGATTCCTAAATCTCTATGTCCTTGCTAGACTGAACTTTCTTCATGATCCTCTTAAGTTTGAATATTTATTTTATATTTACCTCTGTAATCTCTATTTGAACACTATTCTAACTTGATCTATTTGACTTGACTTATTCATCCATAGTCTAAGATGATACGAATAATTCTTGGCACTCATTTCCATCTTTACTAGGTTTCACCATGGCAAGTAGTCCACTTAAACTTGTAGAGTGGTCATCAACTTTAGCTACCTTGGGTTTCTATTTACTGTCTTATCTTCTTTTTTGTACTCTAGGAGCCTCAAATTATTATTTGTCTTGAGAAAGAATCCTTACAATATTTTTCAATATGTCCAAACTTATGAAAATTGAAACATATTATTCCTCTTTATGAAAACACAGCATGATCCATACCTCTTAAATGATGAATTTTCTCATAGTTGCATGCACATTCATTCTTAGATGGCCTTTTATTATGCGTTTTTCTATGACTAGATTGGTTACATGTATAGAAATATCCATTGAAAGGATTATCATACCTTATGGTATTATGTTTCATGATAGTATCAGCCTTCATTTTATTAGAATCCTCATTCTTTGGTTGATCATTGAACTTTTTTTTATCACATTAGTATTCTTCTTTAGGTCTCCATTGAAACCAAGGCTTATTTTATCATTATCAGTCTTTTGACTACTTAAAAAGTTAGCTATGTAATTGGTACTCTTTTCAAACCTCACAAAGGATTTGACCATATTTAATGATTTTTTTAATTCATATTTCAAGGAATTTACTTTAGCTACATACCTTGCACATTCATCTTCTTTGGCCTCCAAACCTGCAATCATAATTTCAAGCTGACTCTCCACCTATTTGACTATTTCCTTGTATTCCTTAGAGTTGTTGCTCATTATATACTCAAGCACATTTATTTTATCTTCATATTATTTGATAAGAGACCCCATCAACCTATTATTCTTATTTATCATCTTCATTTCTTATAAAGTAGTCATTAACTCAACCTCAAAGTCCACCTCATCTCCTTCTTCATCCAAATCACCAACAACACCTATAATCTATATGGAATGTTATTAATTTGAGCATATTGATTCTTCATCCATGAAGATAAATTCATTTATATTAGGTCCATAATATTCATGTTCACTCTTATAATTACTTATCTGACTCTCATTAGATGAGTTTCAATCTTCCTTGGTGTAGAAACTTATTTTGTTTTTGAAGAATTTCTTATCATCATACTTTTTAAAGATTTTCTTGATCTTATCAAAATTTTAGGACCTTTTATATTCATCATGATCTTCACCATACTTAGCCTTATGATTATGAGGACACTTATTATAAAATTTTCTAATCTCTACATAATTGAAACATTTAAAAGGCAATTTGCCCTTATATCTACCTAAGCTTGTCTTCAACTTTCTTGTAAACATAGATATCAACTCATCATCATAAATATCAGATTCATCATTATATTTAACTATATTAACTTATGTATTCTTATTTTATTTTATTCTTTTTACCTCAAATGTTTCTTCCTTCTTTGTAGGTATTCCTTTCCTTGTCCTCATCTCATAGGCTATTAAGGTACCATGAAGTCCATCCATCTCTAGCTTGTCTAGATATTACATTTATTCAATAGAAAATACCTTAGAATAAAATTTGGGAGTTATATACCCCAAATACATTTTAAAAAATATCATACTCTTTCAAATATTCACCTATACATCTTATTATGTTGAACACTTCATTAACCCTTAACAAGTATGTTGTAATGGTCTCATCTTCATTCATTTTTTGGATTTCAAATTATCTTATATGGGTCTAAATTTTGGCCAGTTTGACCTTGTATTATCCCTCATGAATAATATTAAAATTATCCAACATTTATTTGGTAGACATAAAATGCATTAGTTTCACATTTTTTTCCTCTGATAGGCCACACATAATACTATTCATTATTTTTAAGTTATTATCACTAGCCTTCTTACTTGTTGAGTCTATAGGAGGAATATGGGTTGTATTATATCCATCCAATATTGATTGACAAACATAAATAAATTGATAAATAAGATATATCCTCATAATAACACTCTAAAAATCATAATTTGATCCATTAAACAATGGATCCTTACTTGTATAAAAACCACATTGTGCTTGTCTAGCCATCTTTGCTTGCTTGTAATCTCTTTTAGGTTGTAAGACCTCATTAAAAAGACCTAATATAATAACTAATATTTGAAGTAAAAATAATGATAGGGGTGAATTATTTTTATTAAAATGTTCCTCTAATTTCACTTAATATTCATGAATCATTCATTCATTCACATACATAAATCAATGCATACATAAGCATCTATGAAAACAACAACATAAGAACATGAGATATACATGGAAAAGCCTCTATGGAAATAAAACCCACTAAAAACCCACTTTTAATATTTTTCTATAAGTAATGAATCAAACTTTTAGTGAGGCATAAACCCCATAATGAATACTAACCCCTCACTTAGTCAAGCACCAACTCAACTAGTCCTTCAACAATATTTAACCTACAAGAAGGATTTAACCACCTAGGTAAACAAGAACCAACTTAAATAACTTTTATGTTTTATCACCCTTGGATACCTTTTTCTCACTAAATATGGCTTCCTTATTTTTCTCTTCTTACTCATCAATCTCTTTTAAATTGCCTCTTAAGCCTTCTCACTCAACTAGCCCTTTCTTTGGTAATATTAGGTCAAATGACCTTACTAAAAACCTATAAACACACACACACACACACACACACACACACACACACACACACACACACACACACACACACACACACACACACACACACACACACACACACACACACACACACACACACACACACACACACCCACACACCCACACACACACACACACACATTAATATAATATTTATCATGCTTATTTTATTATCTTAAACCCTTTTACCTATTATGAAAAACTCTATATCCTTTGCTTACTTGCTTAATTCACAAAACTAGTCAAAATAGGCCTATTAGGTCTTATATTTATACTTGAATATTTTTCAACCTATTTTTGTCATAAAATAGCCTTTAAACTCTTGTATCATCACATAAATACATAAATACACATGTTTCATAAGTGGAACAAACACTACATAGGTCAGTCATTACCCTTAAAGGCTAAAACCACCACCAGGCCTAAAAGAGACCTAATGTAATTAGCCTTTATATAAGCATATATTTCACTTATACCTCCTTGGAAAAAATTTAGCCTTAAAATATTTATTAAAAATGTTACATGTCACTTTAATATACCATTACTAATATCACCTTATTTACACAACACCATTTGACACTTTAATAGCTTACAAATCTGACGCATACAATGAAATTTTACATATAAAAAAATAAATTAATAGAGTATAAATGACATTAAAAACATAACTCTATAATTTATTCCTCACCATATATTCCAAAAGGCCTCAAGAATACTCCTGCAAAAGGCTTACTTAGAACCATCAAACATTGTCAACATATAGCCAAGAACATTTGACTTTACATAATTTAAAAGGGACTTATAATGAATATAAATACATTAATATGATAAATTTATAATGCCTTAAATAAAATTTTATTCTTAAAATTAGTGAAAAATGACTCAGTAACATCATTTTCACTCACTCACAAAAAACTACCTGTAACTCTAGAAACACAATCATGAAAACTAAGCCTTAGAACACCTATGTAAACACTTTTGTGATATTAAAATTGGTTTAAATGAGAATTAATAATAATTATATCATATTTTAAAATATATATTTCATGTTTATATATCAATATTAGTCTTACAGACCAATCTCATAACTTTACTCTACATAGACTTCATTATGTTAGGCATACCATTTTGATGACAATTGTTTTCTTGTATATGAGCATAATAATCACTTATAAACCAAATTTATATGATTTAATGTGTATTTATTAATTAAACCATGAATTTTGATCCATCCCTAGTACTCTACAACCAATCCCTAATCTCATTCTCATTCTTGCCTAGTTTTCTCACTATCTTGCCTATTAGGCTTGTTTAGTGATAGGTCATCTTCCATGACTATTTTAACACATTTTAGGTAAAAAAAATTCTCATAAAATTTAATTTTAATAAAATAAAATTCTTACACATCATCCTCCACACATTTACATTCTTTGACCTGGTTAACCCTACTTGTTACATCAAAATTCCTATAGTGTTTAGTCACTATCAAGATAAACCAAAACCCCATATAAAACTTGGAAGAGTAATTTAAATTTTAAAAACATAAAAATATTTCAAAAAAACAATTATAATCCATAACCAACAAGATCTTTCCTATTGGGTCATTATGAGGGGTTTAAAAGTGTTTTGATTGGTTTCCCTTCTTAACAATCGTTCTTAAAAGATTTATCCTAAAATAAAAAACCAATTAAAATAAAATAAATATAGGTGCATTTACAAAATTCCATTAATTTATTAGGATCTCATTCAAAGGTTTCACATTCCAATGATCACAAGAAATTTCTTCTTAGGTCTACAACACCTCATGTTATCCACATAGAGGACCTTATCACTAGTTTTCATGATTTCTTTTTCAATAAATGATATAAAAAAATTTAAACACACTTAAAATAACCTATAAAATATTTTTTAATTATATAAATATCTTTTTACATTTTAAAATTATCTTGACCCCTCATTAGGCCACTATAGGTCACCTTGTACACTAGGCCTTATACTACTAGTCATGCTCAGATCATTATCATGCCTTGAAAATTATTGAAATAAT
Source organism: Torreya grandis (assembly GCA_037957365.1). Classification (NCBI taxonomy): domain Eukaryota; kingdom Viridiplantae; phylum Streptophyta; class Pinopsida; order Cupressales; family Taxaceae; genus Torreya; species Torreya grandis. Next base: position 623,603 of record JARHVA010000264.1, on the reverse strand, counting down.
CATAATGACTCATAAAAATTTCATATTAACTCATATAATACTCATACACTATCAAACTTCATCACACAAATCTCATACTAATCACCTCATCATGTTACCATGCTAATGCCTTCTCACTAGGTCTCTCAGTAAGACTTTTGAACTCAACAATAAGAACAAAAATGTCAACATAGAATGAAATTAATGAAATTTTCATGACATCAATTAAAAATTAATTAATACCTTATAACACATTATTAAAAAAAAACCCACAAAAATATATGGGAGGACAACCAAAGAGATAAGAGAACATAAGAGGATCCTACTCAGTGATATCCTATGATGAGTTTTTCCTTGATTGTGAAAATACATAGTTATACTATTGAGATAATTTATAGCCATAAAAAAATGATGGAAATGATAGACATATAACCTTTGACCTATTTTATATATCAATAAACTAGTGGAATAATAATAGTAGGCAAATTCATACGAGTTTGCGCATATGATCATCTAGTCGTGTTTAAGCATATTAACTTAATATTTCACCTATAGAACTGATAAATATCATATGTGTTAGGAATAAAGAGATAATAATATGAGTAAATTAAAAACTATATTAGGGTTATATATTCCATTTATGATAGATATGTCACCTTCCATCCCTGTAAATACCATCTAAACAAGTTTGAGGATGCCATGTACATGCAATAGATTAGAGTGAATAGATATTTTTTATTTTGATTTTGTGTCATCATTGAGAGTTTCCAATATGAAAAGATAATAATATGGAACAAGATACTATATGATGTTACCCTAACTAGTATTATTTTTTGAAATAAACACTTATTCTATTAATGGGATGAATATAAAGAGCCACCTTGGATCATAGACCTAAAGCATATAAATTATGAGGAAGATGAGAGGAATCACAACCTATATGTTGATGATGCAAGAGCCATAGATGGTTGGTGGGCATGGTGTATTAGGGTTCTTCCTACACCATTATATCCACATGAGGAAGAAATACACAAGAATTATAGGGGATATTATAATGGAAGGTTTTATGTAAATGGATGGTATGACTCATAGAGAATTATTGAGGAACCACTGAGGATTTATTCATTTTATAGACAAGAGACACAAGATAGAAAAAATAAGATCCAGGTAACAAGTTCAATGCACTAATTTCTATTAGGATTGAGTCCAAGGTCAGGGTAGGTCAAATACACAAGTATAATGATCACATGAACCAATTAGGTGGACATCATAATGTATTTAAAAGCAAATGAAACCAAAATGTGAGAATATGCATAAGATAAAATAGGATCCAAGATAGCAATCTTCTAATAAGAAAAAAATCTCACCAAGTGAGATGTACATATAGTCTCGAGAGTGTTGAGTAACTCCTCCATAAAACGTGGTCAATATACCCTTAAAATATAATAATAACTCCTCCATAAAATGTGGTCAAGAAAATCAAAGAATAGAGGAGTAACTCTTATACCCATAATAGTCAATCAAGGGAGTTACTTCCTAGTCACCAATCAACCTACAAATATAAGAAGTATTCTCCATGAAATTAGGAAAAATATAAGGGAAAGAATCCCATAATAAATAAATATGGAAAAAATAATTAAACCTACTCTAACCCCTACCCCCCCCCTCATAATCACAACTTAGGTGGGAAGTGTAACAAAATATGTCCTGATAATCAGTCTTGATGAGGTACCCATGTAGAAATCAATCTCTAATTAATTATAAAAAATGTGGAAACCTATAAAAATCCCCTGTAAAAAGAGATACACAAATAAGATACTATAAATCCCATAGAAGATGATGTTGTATTATCTTGAACCTCAAGAAGATACAATAAGTGAAGATACTTTCTCTTTGTGAAAGGTTTGGTGAAGATGTCTATTATACTCTCTATCATTTGGAAATATCTAAGATCAATGATGTTCCCATGAATGATATATCTAATGAATTTCATGTGAATCTTTATGCATTTGGTCTACTGATGTTGGACTAGATTTCTTTAAATATGATTTTTTCTGGTTGTCATAGTAGATGATGGTTAGTCATCTAAACTAGATGCCAAAATCTATGAGAATCCCCTAAAGCTATATGGTCTCAATGAAAATATTGACAAAACTGATGCACTCTACCTCAATAGATGTTAATCAATAGCATTCTACTTACTACTTGACCAACTAATTAAACATGAACTAATGGAAAAAATGTAACCTAAAGTGGACTTGTGATTTTAAATATCATTAGCCTAGTTTAAATTAGTATATCTAATCAAGTTGATGTTAGTTATAGATATATAGTTAACCATTAATCTATGTGTGACTTGAATGTAGTGAAATATCATCTTAGTTGCTTTCTAGTACAACTCATGGGGTTCTTGCATGAATTTAGAGACTAGGCTCACTATATATGATATATTAGGTTTGGTATGTGTCAAGTAGATAAGGATATCCATAATTGTCAATATGAGGTAGCATCAACCAAAGGTGAAGTAAAATACACCTCAAGCTTGACTCTAGATGGAAAGGGATTCATATTTGTCTTACAATCAACCATGTGAAACCGAGCAAGTATATCATGAGCATATTTATGATGTACAAGAGTGATTCTTGAATTGGACTTAGAAATTTGAATCCTAAGGAAGTGATGTAAAAATACTAAGTATATCATTTGAAAATATGTCTTGAATATCCCATTCATTGCTAGAATAGATGAATATGAGCTACCAATGATAAAAATATCATCAACATAGAGAACCAAAATCAAGAGTGAATCATCTTACTACAAGAGATAAATGTTAAAATATGAACTATATTTTGTGAATCATGTTTTAAGAAGGAAGGAATACATCTTGGCATACCAATCTTGAGGGGCCCATTTGAGGCCATAAATGGATTTTTGGAGTCTACATATAAGGGAAGAATCCTCAACAAATCCTAGAGGCTACTCTATGCAAATATTTTCATCAAGATAATCATTAAGAAGGGTACTCTTCATGTCTATGTGATGAACATCCCAATGATTAGTTGTGGTAATATCAAGTGTGAGTCTGATAGAGTTCATTTTGGTGATTGGTGTAAATTTTTGTGTAGTTTATGCCAGACACCTATGAGAAACACTTTGTGACCAACCATGCCTTGTACATGTCGATAGATCCATCTATTGCATACTTAATCAGATATATCCATATGCATCAAATAATATTTATTACCTTAGGGAAAAGTTTCAAGTACCAAGTGTGATTTATGTGTAAGGAGTTACAATCCTCATGCATGATAGAATCCCAACCAAAAATACTTGATGCCTCCTAAAAATTATATAAATATGAGATAGAGTCATCAAAATCATGTTTACCACTTTGAAACTATAAACATGTTTTCATGTCATATAAATGATCCCCAAGCCATTTGTTTATAGTCTACAGTGTCTACTTAGCCCAAAGAGGACCAAAATTGGATTAATTAGATATAGAAACTGCATCCTCTAAAGTGTCAATAAATGTGGATGGAGATGAGTCCCTATCACTACTATGACTATCATAACTAGAATAAGTTTCCTCAACCTTTGGAATGTGTTAGAGATGATATGAATCATCTAAATTGAATCCAAGTGAGTCTAATGAAGTGGGAGAAGTGCAAAGTGTTGAATCTATGTGACTCTCCTAAAATTGAACACTTCACTCAATGAACAACTCATGTGTGGTCATATGAAGAAGGTGATACCCATTGACACTATATATATAACCTATAAACATACAAGGCTTACTCTAAGGTTCCATAACCTTGCATTTCTTTTTAGGTATATGAGCCATAATTGGAGATCTAAAGACTCTAAAATTCTCAATTATATGTTTCCTAATATATCAAGCTTTAATGGGAGTTATTCCTTTTAAATATTTGTGGGGAACCTGATTTTAAATGTAAAAAACATAATTGATTACTCTAGCCTAGTACTATGGTGCAAGTGACTTAGATTGAATCATATAATTAGCCATCTCTTTTAAGGACATGTTCTTACATTTCACAAATTTATTTTGTTGAGGACTATAAGGAACTATCCACTATAAATCAATATCCTGTACTGTGTAAAACTACTCAAACCTATTATTCATATACTCACACCCATTATTAGTTTAAATAACCTTGATGCATTTCTCAGATTATTTATCTGTAATAACTTTAAAGTCTTAATTTTTTTGAAAACTTCAAATTTATTCTTAAGGAAATGAACCCATGTGTACCTCAAAAAATAATAAATAAAGGTAAGGACATAATTATACCTTGTGAAATACAATTAGGAAAAATCCTAGATACATCATTGTGTACTAAATCCAATGCTTGTGAAGCCCTCCAAGATTTTAATTTGTCAAATTTATCTTTAAGATGTTTCCCAAGGGTGAAACCATCAAAAATACCTATAGAGAAATAGACACAAGGTAAGCCTATGATACTATCATTCTTTTTGAGCTATTATATGTAGTAGTAGTTAAGGTGGCCAAACCACTCATGAAAAAGTTTGTTAACTCCATCTTAATGAGTCAAAAATGTAGTCAAAGAAGAATCAGATGAAAAATGTGAGAAGGTATATAACCTATATTGCTGATCTGACTTACCCACTACCACTATAGAATAATTATGTAACTTTTTTATTATGACTAAATCTGGTGAAAACTCTATCCTCATGCCCTTACTGATATGATTGATTTGGTACATTGATAGGAGATAATTTGAAAGAGATGGAACACTAGAGAATTATTTAATGTTACTTCTTTGATTTTAACATACCATCTACCTAAAAATAATATAAAAGTGTCATCACCCAAAGTGATTGAAGACATGCTACAAGGTTCTAAGGAAGAAAACTCAACCTATAAAGAATACATGTGGTGGGAATCACCCAAGTCAATAACCCATGAAGATGTTGGAGATATAAATACTAAAAGAGACTTGCCCTTTTCTTTCTCTTTTCCTTTGCCTTTTAACTTAGAATAATCTTGAGTTGATGAATTTTTCTTGACAAACTTAAGAATACCTATGTTATTATTTTCTATAATATAAGCTAGGTGATAAATTTATTTATTCATGGTCTTGTGTTCATCATGACCAATTTTATTGAAATAGGAACACTTAAAATTATCTTTCTTAGGTTTATCATTAGAAGAGGAGGTTTCAATGATTTTTTGGCAGAAGTTTATTCTTTCTTCTTCTCTTGATCCTTGTTCTTTTTCTCCTTATCTTTTGTTTGAAGATTTGTATTCCCATTCCCAAACATTAAGGCTTAAAATTTTAAGGACTTTAATGTGCCCATATTTATTAATTATCTTGATCCTAAGTCAATTTGGAAAGAAAGGCATCTAAAAAGGGCATTTTCCATATAGTGCTTAGAGCACTCTTCATGGCATGGAAAGTAGAGAGAAAGACTAAGTAATTAGGACCTATCTTAGAGAGTATATAAATAATAAGTTAGTCATATTTATTCTCTATTCCACATTATTTAAAATACAATCTCAAACATTTGAACTTGGTGAATAAATCTTGAAGGGTATCAAAGTTAATAGGACTTGGCTGATAAGTTCATTTTCTAGTTTGTGATGTCTCATCACATCTTTCTTCCCAATGAGATTTTCCAAAACTGTCCCCACTTCATTAGGTGATTTAGTATATTTTATATTAAAAAGGAGATAAAGAGACCAAAAATACACATTAACTCATAGGCTTCATCACTATGATTGTACCACCTATTTTTTTATGTTCTTGAAGTAGATTTAGTTTCTAACCCCATTATAATGTGATGTAAACCTTTGATCCTTAGAATAATTTGCATTTTGATTTTCCATTCATGATAATTAAATGGTATTAGAGGATTAATTAAAATTGTATCTATTATACAAAAATAAAGTTATTTTACTAATAGTTGAAGTTGTTGTTTGTTACAAAAATAAAAGAATTACAATAAATGTGGAAGAAAATGCACCATGACACAAACCCCCGTTAAATTTTGATCAACCCCCCACTTCAACCAATTTTATCACTTTATAATTTTAGTTAGTTTTAAATACACACACACACACACACACACACACACACACACACACACACACACACACACACACACAGAGAGAGAGAGAGAGAGAGAGAGAGAGAGAGAGAGAGAGAGAGAGAGAGAGAGGAGAGAGAGAGAGAGAGAGAGAGAGAGAGAGAGAGAGAGAGAGAGAGAGAGAGAGAGAGATGAGAGAGAGAGAGAGAGAGAGAGAGAGAGAGAGAGAGAGAGAGAGAGAGAGATGAGAGAGAGATGAAACAATAGATTGTACATGAAAAAAACATGAACTTTTGAGAAAAATAATACTCAGTTATATGTTATTGATCAAAATTTACATAATATATCATTTTATCATTTTTAATGGCCTATCTTAATTTAAAAAAGAATAAAAATTAAATGTATTAATGGCTAAAATAAATATGTATCCTTACATATAAGGGATGGAATAAAACCAATGACCTATATAAATTAATTTTAAAGTCTTAACCAATCTTTCTATGCACCTCTATATGTGTAACTCAATGAGTAATTTACGCTCTTAGGGGTAAAATAAAGAACAAACTATTTTTTAAATAATTAATAAAATTATTATTTTTAGGGAAAAATAAAGAATGTTTGACTTAGCATTGGAAGAGAGAAAAAGTAGAGGCCTTTGGTGCTAGAATAACCATGTATATTTTCACTTTGAACTACCATAGAGAGAAGCACAAAAATGGGGAAAGGCATGACTCATTATGTCTAAATTTTATCATCTTCACAAACACAGCTTTGAAAATGCCATAATGGAGATGCATCTCTACCTGCATACAAAACCAAAGATCAAACAACCTACTTAGAAAATGAGAGATCTAACCCTCAAAATTTTGAAACACTAACACACCAGAGATCAAAAACATGGGAGATCTAATGCTTGTACAAAACTTTGAAAATTTAATATAATAAAATTCAACATTTCAAGTATAGCTTAATAGAAATATAGAACTAGACACATGATTACTGGAGTAGTTATAATACCATATTAGGATTAATTCCAAGGTTTGAATAAGTTAAATGCATGAGTATATTGAACATACAAACTAATTAGGTGCACACCACAATGTAGTAGAAATAAAATGAAACCACAATGCAAGAATATTATATAGGATAAAATAGGAGCCAAAATCCGCTCTTCCATGAATTGAAAAATCTCACCAAGTGATATGTAAATATATGATACTATTAAGTAATCCCTCCATATATTGTGGTTAACATACCCTCAAAATAAAATAGAAACTCCTCTACAAAAGATGGTCAATAAAGACAAGAATAGATGAGTAGTTCCCAAACCTAGAATAGCTAGTCAAGGGAGTTACTTCCTAATCATCTGGTAATAATGTACACCTAATCAAGATTATCCATGAAGGTAGGAAAAATATAAGGTAAAAATACCATAATAAATAAATATGGGAAAATAAATAACCCCTACGCTAACAATTTTTTTATATTTCATTAAAGTTTAAAGAATTCATTTATTAGTCTTTATTTAATGTAAAACAATGAAAGTAAATTATTGGACCCCTATCATTGTTGTCACAATAAAGAGAATAACTTGGGACATTTTTTAATATATCTTGATAATTCTTGGGAAAGATGAAGTTAAATCATGAAAACATGCACACCTATTTGACTTAATAAGTAGGGTTAGGGAAACATATCTTGATAAAAATACTAGCCCCAAGTTTTCACAAAAGGATACAAAAATAGTATGTTTACAAATTTTAGGGATTTCATAGGGGTAATACAGACATTGGTCAAATATGGGTAGGAAAGCACAGACATTTTTATAAATGCATAAGCATTAAAGGAGTCTAAAAGGTTAGTACCAATAAAATGTATAATAAATGCTTTCATAGTATTAGATGATACATGAAATTATAAATGTAAGAACCAAAACACACAAAATCTAATGAAATGGAACCAAATCTATTGATCATCTATTGTAGGATCTGTAATATTTTATAGAATTTTCTATAATAATTATACATATATCCAACTATATTGAGTAGGTTGGTGGGAAAGTAATATATTAACACTCTAGACCTATTAATTACAACATATTGAGATGGTACACATTTTTTTAATAGTAAGCATGGTATGACTTTTTAAACTATTAACTATTATACAAAGTGTATGAGTATTGATCTATGCACAAAATTAGTTGTATGTGTAGATCAAATGTATATGGTTGTATTAGCTGATTAACAAGTAATATTTTATGAAATAAGGTTTTCATATTGATTTTAAAATTTGGTGTTGTATGTAACATATCCCCCATTCTTTTTTTAGAAAGGGACCCACTATATTTTTGAAAAGGTCTAGACCTATCTTGAAAACCTATTCCAAGAGAGATTTATGTGTTAAACCTAACTTATCTATTCAAAAAACCTATATGAACATGTCTTATTTATTTATACTAACTTATTAATACCCTTAAAAAGTTATGTATAATGCATAAGTTCTTGGTAGATGCAAAATTTTTGAAGTCCCAATCTTTAAGAAATTTGGTCTTTAGAATTTTTGTTCATAATCCTATCTTTGATAGTATTTATCACTTCACACATATATTAATCTTGGCATGAAATTAATATTTGAATTTTTTGTTCATAGGTCTTATTCAAGAAGTTTGTTTAGAGCTTCTATTTGTAGGTTAGGACCTCATAATTTTATTATCCCTGCATTAAAGTTTTCACCATTTTCTCTTTAGGAAATAGGTTTTTGGAGATGTTTAATTTTGGCACTTGTTCTTTAGATCAATTGTTCATAATTTGTATTTAAATATTTTGGTCTTCAAAAAAAAAATTAGAAAAAATATTTAGGAAAAGTACTTGGTATGAATTTGGTCTTCAAAGAAATTATTCATGGAAATTGTTTAGAGAAATTGTTGACCACTTTAGTCTTTGAAAAATTTGTTTGGATAAATTGGTCTTTGGTGAAATTGCTTGACAATTTTGGCTTTTATCTCATTTTAATCTTTGGTAAAATTATTTGACAAAAGTATTTGGGACTTTTGTCTGGAAAATCCATTTACTTTGAAAACATTATTTTGACATAACATCTAACTCTTGACTACTAATAACCTTTGTGGCATAGGTATACCAAATAAAAATAAGAGACGAAATGACACTTAGAAAAAGGTAATTATGTGGCACTCTTTCTAAACATCAATAGCGACTATGTGGCATACCCACCAAATGAAGTGGCAAGGTTTGAATTGAATAAGAAAAGCAAGTTTATAGACATTATACATTAATGGTGAATGAATTAGAATCAAATTCAAAAATTATAACAATGAATTATTAAAAAATTATGTTCTTATTTATCACAAACTAACTTATATCTCACTTTCTTCCTTGCCAAAAAGCCCTAGCTACCTAGGTACGTTTCAATCATATAATGCATCTAGAAGAGTTGAGTTGCTAAATTGAAGAACCAAAAATTTATAAACCTAATAAATTAGTAATGGTGTAATCATACATGAAATTATGAGGAGTAATTACCCCATATATATTCTCTATTAAGTATTCAATAGGGTATAAAGACACCGTCTTCAATCCAACAGTGTTAAAAAATGACTACCTCAATTACTCAACATTGTGGGAAGTGATTCACTAAGTGGATGTGAATACTCATTAGGAGAATTTGAAACCAAATAAAATACAATTTTATATAGACATCCTCACATTAAAATTACAAGGACTACAATTTTTAGTGGTAAATCTTGATGTTAGGCCATGTATAGACCTCTTTTGATACTTGTTCTTCATTGGTAAAGTGATTGAAGGTGCATTTTTGCACCATTTAGAGCACAAAACTATCCTAGAATGTATCTCAATGGATGAATTATAAATTTTTTTATATCTCTCTATTAAAAATTCTACTTATGACTTTCACAAAGTAGTTTCAAGGAAGGAGAACTTGATTGATAATACATTGAGTAATTGGATGATTCTTGAGGAGACTTTCGATTTGAAGAATTAGTTGGTTCTTGTAACTAAGTTTTGGATGGGAATGTATATTTGGATGGACATTATTAATAGGTTATATATCTTATATATCATATAATTCCTTAACCTTTAATGGTTTTCATTTTTGAACTTACTAATGACCTCAGAGTTAACATTTGATCTAGGTGAGGTAATTAGTGTAAAACTATGAAAATAATTATTACACAAAAATAAGATACCTTAATGTAACCATTTTCATATGATGTATCACCTTATATATTATGTTATTTGCATAGTTTCTATACACAATGGGTCACTCTAGATCATAACTCTAAACTTCATTGAAAATCATATATGTGATTCATATTCTTTTATACACATATAAGCTTATACCAAGAACATGACTTATATTGCAGAGGATGTATACCCATAGGTGTGGATGGAAATTCGTGAATCCATATTACCCATGGTATAAAAAAACTTTTATAAACATTGATGGCTAGGAGAGATTACTATTTATATCCTAACTACACTATGATTATGGTCATGGGCCATAAGATAACACCTTGTATCTCCTTAAGTATGTACTAAATAAACTAGCATAGTAGGAGATAGCCTACCAAATTTGGTGGGGGATAGATGAATATATGACAAATAAAAATGATATCACCTTTCATGGAACTCACCTCATGATTGGTATAATGCATTATGTCAATCATAAGCACTTTTATGAGGTTTAAAATACAAGGAATATTACTCACTATCCACACTACCACACAGGTACTAAGATCATCATGATATAATACAAAAGCATATTAAAGGCCTTGTTATTCCATACCAATATTATTTGTATTACCATGATTTCATATTTATTAAATCCAAGGATGATTCCCAAGTCAAATAAAGGGCACAAACAATTAGATTGGCTAATGAGATCCTAAAAATCATTCAAAGAGAGCCCTCAATTTCAATTACAGATGCACACAATAGAATCCCACATGTAAGAGGTTGGTCCACCTCTAATTTTTGGGTCAATAGGCATTCTCAACATTTAATATAGCAAGTTTAACCTTGAAAAACATTCCCTATGGAATTAACAATTGTAAATAAAGAGCCTAAGTGGCTGATAGTTCACTTGGGGGAGCTCAGTATGATCTAATTTGCCTTGATTTTTTAGAATCAAAAAGACATACCTAGCCTATTACTACATAAATCCAAGAGATTTATATTATGGTTTCCTCAAACACACCCACATATGAGGTATCTTCCATAGTTGATAAATTCACTTTTTTTTATAAGAGGAATACAAGAGATCACTTCCCTCCATAAAGTCAAACTATTGAAGCAATATCAATAAAAATATCATTAGGAGAGGTATTTGGAGGTGAGTATATAGATGAAGAAGACAATATACAAAGAGATAATAATTTAAGCCTCCAAGACACCAAATGAAAAACACCAGTACATGGAGAACAATCAGGTGAGGGTGCAACTCCTTTAGCTTCTATCACTCCCATTATGTCTTTTTCTTTCATTTTGTCTATTGGTTCATTTAAGTCTTTTTCTCCTAATCCCAATGTTTTCCATTCCCTTGTGGTACCTAAGGTATATGTTGTTTCCTATGAGCCTAGTGTCTAACCATATTTGGTTGTTCCAAAGGTAGAGGATAATTCCTTTACCCCTACTATTTTCACTTCCCCAATAATTGTTACTCCAATTTTGTCTTCTATGTCCATTCCTCTTGTTTCCACTATGATTAATTTACCACTACCCCAACACCCATAAAGACCAAAAAAGGGCATCTAAAAAATCCATGGGAGTATTAGCAAGCCTGAAACTATGTGTATCATATACTTAGGTTTTTCATTGCTCCCTCTATTTATTCTCAAGACACCATTGTAATAACATCAAAGAAGGTTGGAAAGAAGAAAAACATGTATACATCCCACCCAATACCTCAATATGATGGTGTGGATTGGTCTAAGATAATATATCCTACCCTTCCTAACCTATTTATTGAAGAGGCCTTGAAGTAGTCCTCAAATTATTTGTTAGTTGATAATATAACTTATGACACTCAACCAATAGACACAAACTAATTGGTCATCCCATAATCAATAGTTGATTTGTAGTTATAGGCTTATCAAAGACCAAATCTTACAATCAGAGAGTTCCCATAGTGAGATCCATATTTGATAATTCTATAGGAAGTGTCTAATGGGTAAATAAAAGGAAAATTGAAGATGAGGATGGAAGGGTGGTGATTTTTTAAGAAAGATAAGAAGTGTTCACATTTTCTAAGAGAAATAATAGGAAATTAGGGTAGTCCCCCTACATTAAGGATTTCAAATCCTATTTTGAGACATACTAGGATGTTCTAGTCAAGGGTCATAAGGAAAAATAAATGTACATGAAGGATTTTGAGTAAGATTTAGAACTAGTTAGGGAACTATAACAAATATTTCATGTCCCCATATAGTTTGAAATAGATATACATGGTGCAACATAAAGACTATATAATATTATGGAGGCCATTACTGTAACAAGGGGTAAGTTATTTAAATTAATATGAGAATAAATTTAAGCTCCTTTTATTTATACAAAAAATAATTTGTATGGCTACCTCAATTTGAGGACACTATTGGAGGTTTTAAATGTCCTTAACCCATTAGTCATCGAGGCAATAAAAAAAAGAGTGAGTTATAGTATTTAATTCAAAATTGCCCAAGTATGCATAGCATGATAGCCTCATTTTGTATATTATATATGAATTGAATCTCTTGTGAATAAGGGAATCTATGGGCAAGCAAATAAGTAGAGCCAATTTTGACTAGCTTTTTCAACAAGCCTAAACCAACTTAAAGCATAACTTACAAGGATTGACATTGAAGGAGATTGAATCTAAGTTGACTTTTACAAGGAATAAAGTCATAAAAGTGGAAATATTTAGGATTAACTTTAAGAATTCTAAATCTAAACATGCATTACTGATGAATAAGTAAACAAGGTGCACATACCCCCATTATTGAACATGGATATGATTAGATACTAGCACAATGTCAGCCACAAGTAGTTATAAAAATTGGAGTCCAAGAATAAAGTGAACACTTAAAATTCCAATTCAACTCAAGCTACCACTTCATATCCTTTGAAAACATCAAGTGATACCATGTAATCACCCAATAATCCTTAGCTAAAGGTTAATTTTTTATGTAGTCATGCGTATAGGAATACTATTACTAATTATAGTTTACTTACACTTGATATATAAATGTAAAAGTTTGATTGGACTATTTATAATCATGTACATAGTGTATTACATTATAAATAATAACTTACTTATGACATAATTTTAGTTAACCATAATCATGCAGACATGTAGTTTTGACACTAAAATTAGAATTAAAGTTCTAATTACTTGATGTAAGTATGAGTTTATATGAACTTGTAGGATGGTGTGACCCCTCCCCAAGTCTATATATTCATGTAATCATGCATTCTAAATGGTAAAAAAAATTATCAATATAGGAAGAAATCATTTTTATTGTCATGCAACTGTGTGGATGTACTTTGCTTCCATCTATATGTAATCAATATTTTATTTCTTTGGGTTGTTTTAATTTAGTAATTTCAAGTGTGAAAAAATTATGGACAATTCTTTTTGTTATCATTGATGTATGCTAATTCTAAATGTGCAAAATCTATTGAAAATTTATCAAATATTATTGATTTTAAGCAATTTTTTTTATTTTCTTAATATTCTAAAGTGTGAAGGAGTGTTTTCCTTTTGGTATAGTCTTCTATGTGTGTGAAATAGATTCCATAGATACCTTTTTGGGCTGAGTTGTAATCTTCCAACTAAGGGTGTACAATAACTACTCTAAAAGGAGAAACATTTATTTGATACCATTAAGTTTCATATATCATTTACCCAAAACTACCTAATTATATTTGTATATAAGTGTGCAATAGCTAAAAAAATAAGCATTAGTTTGAGAAACACTTGTCCATAAAAGAACTAGCTGAGTGAGTGATCCCTTGAAACCATATAATCTTATATTTTTCTCTACCCTTCCCTAATTTTGAAGTTTATTTGACTAATATCTACCCACTCTAGAATATTTTCCATCCATCCAACTCACTTAGGTTTTGTTTTATTTACTAGGATTAATTTCACATAAAGCACACCCAATTAACAACCTACATGTTTAGCCTATTATTCCACCACAAGGTTATTTAAACCATACATAAAACTCATTCCCTAGAGTGGATTTTACCTCCTTTGAGATCATAAAATTTTAGAGGCTACCTTTTTAAATCTAAGGATTTTTACATGACCCACATTAGTAGGAAAGAAAGCTAGCGTTATAAGGAGGTCCACTGGTGTGCGTTACCTAACGACATGTTATCCCCTATGTTTGAGTTACACTAGATAAACCCAATGGTATTAATAGGTCTAGGGTTTGGTGTGCCTTACTTGGTACCTATATAAGTAACCAAGGTACAAGGATTCCCCATTGAGTTATTACCTTGTGCATCTATTCCTAACTATGTGGAAAATTTCTAAGTCTTTTATGATGACAAGTAGATCATATAGTTCTTGAATAAATAATGATAAATTGAGTCTCAAATAATTTATGACAAGGATATTAATTTAATTTATGAAGAGGAATTGGGGGAAGGAGTTATTTAGTTGAGATAAAATCTCCTTCCTTTAAAAATGTTTCCTTGGAAAGGACATTTGATCTAGATCCTCAAGCACAATAGTAAAGGTAGCTAAAAGTAAATGAATCTAAATTATAAAAATATAAATTAGGATATGAGTATGATCCATGATATGTTAAAATTGGTCTTAGATTCCATCTATAAGAAAGGCAAATGGTAAAGAATCTACTCACTCAATTTAAAGATGTGATCGCATGGATTTATGAAGACTTTGGTTTTCAACCCAAGGGTCATCACCCATACAATCACATTGAAATTAGACCATAAATCATTTAGGTAAAGATAGAGGTTGATAAAATCCTATCTTGGAGACTGTTATTCAAAAATGAATGGAAAATTTATTGAATGAAAAAATAGTTTTCCCTACTACACATACCACCTAGGTTGTTAATTTAGTTCTTATCAAGAATAAGAATGGGGAAATTAGGCTCTGTGTTGATTTCATAAAATTGAATAAAGATATGGAAATATAACTATCCTCTACCTTCCTTAGATTAATTCATCTAGATAGTGATTGGTTTAGGAATTATGTCCTTCTTGAATGGATTTTTAGGATATAACCAAGTGATAGTTGAGTCAAAGGACAAAATGAAGACTATATTCACTATAAAGTTGGATAACTATGCATATAATAGTATACCATTTGGCCTAATTAACATAGGATCCACCTTTAAATGAGCCATATATCATTCATTCCAAAATATAATAGGTAAATTTATAATCATCTACATGGATGACCTCACAATTTTCTCAAAATCTATAACTGGTCATGTAAGTCACCTACTATCAATATTTGAAAGATGCAAAAGGTTTAAAATATCAATAAACTCTAAGAAGAGCATATTCAGTGTCACCAAAGGAAATCCTTTGAATCACATCATCACCAAATATGGAATTACAATTAACCTAAATAGAATTCAAGGGATTTCAAAAATTACATTCCCAAATAACAAGAAAGAACTCAAATCGCTCTTTGGGAAGATGAATTTCATGAGAAAATTTATCTTAGGATTTGTATAAATTAGTAGACCTATGCATGTAATGATCAAGAAAGATCCTAAATTGGAGTTTAAAATGGAGTCCCAAAATTATTTTCAAGACATTAAAGATGTAATATCTCAGGTCCCTATACTAATAAGTCTAGACTTCACTAAATATTTCTTCATGTAGTCATTCACTTTATAACATACCATTAATGGCATGCTCACCCAAAATAAATATGATTTTCAAAACCCCATTTCATTCATGATCACAAAATTGAAGTAATTATAACTCATGTATTCAAATATAGATAAGCAAATCTTTTCTCTTGGCAAAGCTGTAAATAAATTTTAACACTATATCCTAAGGAATAAGACCATTGTCATTGTGATAAATCCTATTGTCAAGCTCACTTTGGGAGAAAAAAATTTGGAGAATGTATAATAAAATTTATGGAAATATTATAGTAGTTTTATGTATAAATAAATCCTACCAAGATTATTAGAGATCAAAGCATCATTCAACTCATGACTAACCCTGATCCACACATCATTGTTAAAGAGGTTCATGAAACATAAGTATCCAAAAGAGACTGGTATATTGAGATTATCCAATACTTATTCACAAGTACTTATTCCCCAAAACTTAAGAGAGAATACAGGAGAGATTTAAGGCTAAAAAATACTCATTATATGATAAAAAAGGTATTCTCTATAGAAATAATTACAAAGGCATATACCTAAGGTACATATCATGAGAAGAATTTAGGGAAATTTTTGAAAATTTGAACCAAAATATAGGAAGTGGTCATCCCATAGGAAACACCATAGCTAATAAAATATTCATAACGGGTTATTAGTATCCAATAAAATTCAATGATGCACATATTCACATAAGGACATGTTATGAATGCCAAGTCCTAGAAAAAAGAGATGTACATGTATCAATGTCATTTTAACCTATTATTTAAGGAAGACCATTCACTCAATGGGGCTTAGAATTCATTGGGGTAATTAATCTCAATTCTTAAACTGACCATATGGTTTTACTCACTACCATAAACTATTACACATGATGGATCAAAGTTACAGCTACAAAGCATTAAAGAGCACAAGATGTAATCATATTTCTAGAATAAAATATCAAAACTAAATTTGGTACCCCCATTTCTTCATTTTGTGATAATAGGTCAGCATTCTAATCAATTCAATTCATTGAATGGGCCAATGATAATGAAATAACCATTAGGTCTTTATCCAACCATTACCCACAAGGAAATGCATTGGTTGAATCAATAAATAAAAACTTGATTGATGCCATTAAAAAGTTAGCAATAGATAAACCTATATATTGACACAATCTACTAAAGTATGCACTATGGGCTGATAAAACAAGATACAAGCATGCCCTCAAGGCTTTGGCTTACTTACTGGTATAGTGACAATAGCCATTTTTCCCAATCATGCTTAAATTACCAACATATTAGTCTATGTAGGAGTACAGGGAACCAAGTGAAAAGTTGGAAGTCTCAATTATTAGACATAATAGAGATGAAAGACTCAAGGACTAAAGCTTTAGATAATTTCAATAAACACCAATACATAGTCAAAATATGGTTTGATAGAAGATCAAAATTAAAATCATTTATAATATCTAACATGGTGCTTTTATGGGATAAAGCCCATGAAAAGAAAGGACAACATGAAAAGTTTTCCCCACTATGGATTGAATGACTTTATTAGACTTTAGAGATCCTGGATAATAATGTTTTCCATTTGAGGGACCTTTAAGGCAATGAGTTATCATGTCCAGTTAATGGATAGTTTTTTAATCAATACTTCATGGTTTTACCATCTAGAGATGTCCTTGAATAATAATAATAATAATAATAATAATAATAATAATAATAATAATAATAATAATAATAATAATAATAGGTATTTTGGTAAAAGTAGGATTGGAATAGATTTATTTCTTTCATAGAATATATTTACTACTTTCATAATTAGATTTCGTACTTCCTAGGTTAACATTTCATATTTTTAGAATTTAATTTTTCTTAATTTAATTACCTAATTTCTATATTTGACATTTTACTTTGTTCCATGGAAATCTAATTGAATTACTATAGTAAGCTCAATAAAGTATCCAACCCATTGGAATTCCTATAACATGTTCATAAATTAAAAGATCACCTTATGGGAGATACACCAAGAAAATCCACACAAATTTATTTACTTGTAGGTTTTATACCCTTATATTTCATATTTTTAGAATTTAGGTTTTCAATAAGAAAATTTATCATGACCAAGCCACAATTGAATGTTTCAATCAAGCATATAAAGGCTACTCTCTTTACTACATACTAGTTTAGAAAGTTTTTTTTCTTTTCACTGGATCAAATGCACCTCTCATGTTAATAATTGTTTAAGGAAATAAACCTTGATATGGATATATCTAACAAGGATAATTGATCTGTAAACTACACTAATAAACTCAAAGTGAATTTTTAAGTATGAATACTAAATTTCTCAAACTTAACAAATTCTCGAAATACTCAAAATAACTTGCAAAATGTTTGGAAAAAATGTTCTGAGTTGTTGAGTTGGATTGGAATTGTCAAAAGACTTGTTACTTCCATTTACCAATTAAACCAATTTTTTTAATAACGTTCTGTTATAATTGTCAAAATTTGAATCACTTGCATTAGTTCATTTACTAATTAAAATAAAATTAGCAAACTAAAACAATAACATGCATCAAATGACAATTACCAAAAACACAAAACGTGATAACAGAGTTTGGCATTTAATGCCTATGTCTTTGGGTCCACCCAATACTGAGGACTATTTCTATTAAATTTTTGCAACAAATGGATTTGGTCCTTCATTAAACCTTGCTGATATACTCAATCTCGGTCACATGAAATCCTTCCTTAGTCTTCAACCCCTTCCAATTGTGCTTTGGTCCTTCATTACAACTATTGGTCTATCCAAATAATGATAATAACATTCTCTTTTTAATTACAAAACATAATTAAAAAGGCTTACTTACTGTGTACAAGATTGGATATTGGAGAAAAACCCATTTCGTAGCTATCTCCAAGCTTCCATCTAGCTCTTGGCCTCTTAAAAATAAATTGAATCTTAAATTCAAATAGAAGTTCATGGCTTTTATATTTTTTATGAACACATAGCTCAAGTGGTCAAGGCTTATCCTTTTTACTTGATAGGTCCACGGCTCAAGTCTTATCCCTTCCTTTTTGGGTGCTTAGCTTATCTATTAGTCCCACATTAGTAAATGGGAATGGGTTTCAAGACTTTAAAAAGAATGGTGGCTCATTTTATATTGCCAATGCCCCCTTTTTAGTGGGCTCAAGGTGCCAAACTAAGCATAGTACGTTGGTTCAAATTCCAACTTAGCATTGGTAGTTTGGTAATGCAGCAATCTTAGCATATCACTAAGCTCCATGCCCTTTTCTCACATTCCTTGAGGTAGGTAGATGTGGCATACATTTCAATCTCCAAAGTTGGCATAAGACCTAGTATTTCTCATAGTTTCCAATCCTAGCTAATTCAACAATGCATTGGATGGTGTGGCAAGTTGGTTTCTCCCATGTGGTTGGGGCTCACTTGGCAATTTTAAAATATTAAAAAGGAATAATTATAATATTTTAAAAACAATTATCCCTCATTGGTGGGATTTCTACAGACTTTGCAATTTCTAATACATTGTAATATAAAATCTAGAAGTTTCTATGAGCTCCTGTTGACTTCCATGTGTCGCCACATGATTGGTCCATTTAGCACATTCGCATTGCGACACATCATCTTGTGACACCACATTTTACATGTTGAACTAGAACTTCAATAGCCTATAACTTTTGCATATAGTGTCCATTTTGAAAATCGTGAAAAGTGTTGAAAAGCTCTTGATGAGATCTACATTGTGAAATTGGTTTCATCACAACTTGGAAAAAAAAATTAAACTAAAATTTGGATCACACCTCCCTACAAAAGAGGATTTTGGTCTCCAAAAGTTGACTATCACCTGAAATCTTATAACTAGTTTATTGCATCACATCACACATAACCCAATCATAGCAAGAGATAAACATTGGAAAAATAAATGATTCACAACTTAACTAAAAATGTGTATACATGGCATGAGTAAAGTAATTTTTAACTACCAATAATTTGATCACAACATATCAAATTGCCTACCCAAATGTCACATCCTATAAAGTAGTGAACTGTCAATAAATTGAAACAATTCCTAATGTAACTACAAAATAAGTTTGTTAATGTCGACAACATACAATAAATGTTGTGGACATGTTGCAATAAAATGCCCTAGTATGGGACTTATATGCTAAGAAAATGCAAACAACACAAATTGTATATTGCCTAACATCTCAAACATGCCCATAGGGTCTTACAATGCATCTAAACATCTTGTGCCAAAATAGATACACTTAAAATAGTAGTCTAACTATCAAATGCTATAAGGAAATAACTCACAACATCACTCTGCTATATCCCCAACTATTTCAAATGAGTTAATGTCTTATCCATTATTAGACTACCCATACAGTATATTTTGGAGATCAAAAACTTAGAGTTATCAAAAAGTGAGAATTAAAAAACTTCATATGGTAAACTTGTCTTGAAGTTTTCCCACCAACTCTAATCTACATCTATCAAATCTTGTTCATTCCCTTAGGTGAATTCTTAACCATGCTTTGCAAAAAGAATGTAGTGATAATCCACTTAACCAATTCTTTCTTCCTAGTGAAATTAATTGTCTCTGTGGATTCATTATCAATTGCATACTTTATCAATTTGGGCTTTGCCATATGTAATTGAAAAAATTGTTGACTTAACCTCTTAAATGGATTTTCACTTTTAGGTTTTACCTTATCCTGGGTTTTATTGTCAACTACATTATGGATTAAATTAGCTTCATTAACCTTAGTGAGAGGTTTGTAAATCATCTTAGTTTTAACATTACTTGAATGTGAAGATGAATTAAGCTTAAAACATCTATCATCCTATGTCAACTCACTTTACAATGAGTTCAAACATCCTTCTTAGGTGAGGGTCCCCTTTTTCTAGTTCCCAACTTAACATGAGAATGGTCTTTCAAACATGCATTCTGCTTAAACAAAGTATTTCATTTCCAACAAGTCTTATCACTATGGTTATTCATCCCACAAAAAGTGCATGGAAATGATTGCATTATCTTATATACATTATATCCAAACTTATTAAAAGTATCAATTAGATTAGAAGATTTAGTGTAAGAATCAGGAGGTAGAATCTCAAAACCTCTTTTACCTTTACACTTTTGAACTAGTGGCCTAGAACCTTCACTATTGGAAGCTCATCTTCCTTTAGCCATGGAAGAAACTTCTCCATCATCCACATGTACACTAGTATAACCCAAACCTGCATGAAGAGGTCTATGCTCAACCTGAATTGGGTTAGTAATTCCGTAGCCATTTTGACCAAGACCTCTATATTAAATCCCATTTTCATTAACAATTTGGATCCTATACCCTTAGTGTGTTATTAAAAACTACCAAAATAATCATTACTTGAATCCAAATCTGAATGGAAAGAAGAAGTAGATGAATTACTTGGTGAATAACTTATAGTGTACTCAGTCATAGTCTCTACATGTGAAGTTGAATGCTTTACCTTTTCACACTTGCCACATTGCAATGTAATCAAGAGCTCATCCTTGGATTCGAGCTCCAATTTTAACTTTGCCACTTGTAATTCAAGTGAAATTTTTTGGCATCTCAAGATTGTATTTTCATCTTTGATGGCCTTAATCTATAACTTGCCCATGGTTTCCTGAAAACACTTGATTCCACACTACACACTGTAATATAATAAATCTACAAACCAATAATCCAACTATTCTAGAAGGAACTGTCAACACACAACTAGAAGTAAACCCTACATTCTAACTACTCTAATACCAATTTGATCTGTAAACTACACTAATAAACTCAAAGTGAAGTTTTAAGTATGAATACTAAATTTATCAAACTTAACAAATTCTTGAAATACTCAAAAGAACTTTCAAAATGTTTGGTAAAAATGTTCTTGGTTGTTGAGTTGGATTGGAATTGTCAAAAGACTTGTTACTTCCATTTAGTAATTAAACCATTTTTTTTTAATAATGTTGTGTTATAATTGTCAAAATTTGAATCACTTGCATGATTTAATTTACTAATTAAAATCAAATCAACAAGTTGTAATAATAACATGCATCAAATGACAATTACCAAAAACATAAAATGTGATAACAGAGTTCAACATTTAATGCTTACATCTCCAGGTTTGGCCAATAGTGAGGACCATTTATATTAAATTTATGAAAAAAATGGCTTACAAATTCTTTGAAATGCTAAACAACTTCCCTCAAGCCTGATCTTTATCTAAGAACACCACTTTGATGATATACTCAAGCTCGGTCACATGGAATCCTTCCTCAGTCTTCAACCCCTTTCGATTGTGCTTTGGTCCTTCATTAAAATGATTGGTCTATCCAAATAATGATAATAACATTCTCTTTTTAATTACAAAACATAATTAAAAAGGCTTAATTACTGTGTACAAGATTAGATATTGGTGAAAATCCCATTGGGTAGCTATCTCTAAGCTTCCATCTAGCTCTCGGCCTCTTAAAAATAAATACACAGTCCTGCAAAGCTTAAATTCAAATAGAAGTTCATGGCTTTTATATTATTTATGAAAACATAGCTCAAGTGGTCAAGGTTTATCCTTTTTACTTGATAGTTCCATGGTTCAAGTCTTATCCCTTCATTTCTAGGCACTTAGCTTATCTATTAGTCCCACATTAGTAAATGGGAATGGGTTTCAAGACTTTAAAAAGAATGGCAGCTCCTTTTATATTGCCAATGCCCCCTTTTTGGTGGGCTCAAGGTGCCAAAATAAGCATAGTACATTGGTTCAAATTCCAACTTAGCATTGGTAGTTTGGTAATGCACCAATATTAGCATATATTCTAAGCTCTATGCCCTCTTCTCGCGTTCCTCGAGGTAGGTAGACATGGCATACATTTTAGTCTCCAATGTTGGCATAAGACCTGGTATTTCTCATAGTTTCCAATCTTAGCTAATTCAACAATGCATTGGATGGTGTGGTAAGTTTCTTTCTACCATGTGGCTGGGGCTCACTTGGTAATTTTAAAATATTACCAATTGATAATTACAATATTTTTAAAACAATTATCCCTCATTGGTGGGATTTCTACAGACTTTGCAATTTCAAATACATTGTAATATAAAATCCAAAATTTTCTATAGACTCCCATTGACTACCACATGTCACCACCTGATTGGTCCACTTGGTACATTTGCATTGTGACACTTCATCTTGTGGCACCACATTTTACCTGTCGAACTAGAACTTTAACAACCTATAACTTTTGCATACGGTGTCTATTTTGCAAACTACAAAAAGCACTGGAAAGCTCTCGACGAGCTCTATGTTGTGAAATTGGTTTCATCACAACTTGGAAATTTTTTAAACTTAACTATAGATCAATAATTTGGTAAAAAATTATGCTTTCATATATACAAACTTAATATGGTTTTTAGTCTCCCTATTATAACAATGTTCTACAAAAAAATCAGAATAAAGATCAATGCATCCTAAAAAGAGTGATCCATTAAAACTAAATAAAATATAAAGGTGATCAAAGGGACAAATGATGAAATAATATCAATCTATCATCCATCATGAAATAATTTAGGAGGAAAGAGAATGAGCCAAGGGTACCTCTGTTAGGGCTATGAATGCCTATCTAGCAACAAAGCAATGCCAAAGCTTCCCTAATTTTTAAATATGTTTTATAAAATAATATAATGAAACCTATACTTATCCCAAGTCTCTGATAAAATCCTTACAATAATGGAAAAATTAAATCACTTCCTCACACATAGGTCCAAGGTATGAGCAAGGCAAGTATGATGTATGTTGTTGTTAGGAGTCTTTTTAATGTGTCAAATTTGATTATTATTTTGTGAAATGGTTCATGTTTGATCTAGAGTTACTAACCAAAGGTTATGGGTTATAAAATACTCAAGAGTATTTCCCCTATAATTTTCTATTTGTTTTACCAAACATATGCCCCATTCATTTTTTATAATAGGTACCCACTATATTTTTGAAAATGTCTAGGCCTATCTTAAAAATATTCTTCCATGAAATCTTTATGTGTTACAAATAACTTCACTATTAAACAAATATATGAACATGTCATATTTATTTAGAATAATCTATTAATACCCTTTAGAAGTTATGTTTATGCACATGTTTTTTAGTATATGTACAAATAGTGAAGTCTTAAGCTTTACAAAATTTGGTATTCAAAACTTTTATTTGGAAGCCTATCTTAGGAAATATTCAACACTTCTCACCTATATCAACCATGTCACAAATTTAATATTATCACTAAATATTTCACCTTATAGGAGAGTGTTCAAGCCTCCTCCATATTTTGTCAACATGGGAATATTTATAGGTATGTGGGTATACCCATGGTGGAAGTATATCTCTATATTTAAGGGCTAGCTTCTTGAATATGCCTTGAAGTTATTATCACCTAAACTAATTTATTATTTATTTAAAAGGGATATAATTTATCATGAAATGAAACTAATATAATGAGGTGATACAACAAGATGATTTCCATATGAATATCATACTTTTATGCACTAAGAAACAAGACCTACAATTTAGTTTCCAAGTCCTAAAAGATTCTAAAAAAGTGTTTCAATATATAGGTAAGATGCATGAAGGATATCTAAGGTAAGTGAACCATAGGATAATTTTAGACACTAAGGCTCATTGTACAATTAAAAAAAAGACCCATACACTTGACAACACTTTATATGACCTATTAGAATAGGAAATATTGCATAAACATTAGAGGACAAAGGGGTCAAGGATAGATTATTACCACTTAACCTCACCATATATCACTTTTCACACTTAATCAAATGTTCATGAACTCAAAACTAACTTGAATTTATTGTTAGAAGGAAAAATACAATGTCATTCTAGCAAGACTTTGCCATACATGGAGTGGAATTAGAGAGATAAGTGAGAAGAGAGTGAAGTCTAAGGGTCACAAGAACACTTGTAAAAATGAGATAAGGAGTTACACATGAAGGATAATGAAGTATAAGACAAACCATATAATGTACCAAAGGAAAAATTTCCTTTAAAGTCATAAAACTCATGAAATATGGTGTAGATCTCTTTTTGCTTGCTCAAAAAATTGCCTTCACCATTTGGCCCTTATATAACATCCCATAACTAACTAGGAATATATTTGATGATTTAGTTGAATATGAGGGGTTTTATACATGATACACCATGCATTGGTGTCATCCCTAATCATTGATATTATTTTTCACATGAGTTATCATTATATGTAGTCCAAATAACTCCTCTTTCACTCACCACTCACACTTGGCACCAAATTTTCATTTATTTTTGTAATATGATATATAAAATGGAGTGAATAATTTTTTTAAATAACCTTATAAAATATATAAAATGCATCCCACTTGAAGTTGTCACTCTCCCACTATCTTGTTCACTATGATAGATTTGATTAACTAAGATGAAGGCATTAGAAAAACCACTTAGGAACTTAAATAAGACAATAAATTAATATTTTTATTTAATTTAAGTCTTAATACATATCCCAAAGTTTATTTCATCTCTTGAAACCCATCCATAATTGTATAACTCAAATTATCAAAGAAACTAATTTTATACCCTATCTGTATAGGTAAGGTAAAACTCAACTTAGTGGGGTGGGGAGGAGATATGGATTTTTTTTTGTAATTTTCAACCCATTTTATGCTCATTTAATGCCTCTTAGATGCATATTTTTCATCATATTCCAAATCAGGTCTTTCACAAGGATTTGAGAAGGTTTCAAGTGAGATTTCCCTCTCAGGATTGTTCATACAAGTTTGACATCCAATTAGAAAAACAATTTAACTAAAAACTTATTAGAGACCCTATATAACATATATCAAACTCTTATACTCCCATGTATAGTCTCCCAGAAGGTGCGATCTCTCAAACTCACATACTCGAGCTCCTTTCTTTGTTTTATGCATGCTTAAATTGGCTTTGAGCCAAAATAACCATTCTATGAGTTTTTTTGCAAAAAAATGTTTTTTCCCACTTTATAACCCCTGATTAAAATGTTTTAATTCATTATTATTCTCATCTAAAGATATATATGGAGTTGACTCCCTTTTAGGCATTAAGCCTAGATTAAGTCTAACAGGAGTTGACTATGGCTTTGTGGATGTAGGCCATTATGCTCAATTTACAACACCTATGGGGTTTTTCCTAGGTTGATATATGTCTAAGACAACTTCCTAAAATCTTATAAAATTCTTACACCATCTTCAAATCATCTTCTTTTCATTTGTCTCATAAACTTGTAGTTTCCTTATTTCTTAGAGTACCCTCTATTTGAGATAGAATAGAGAGTATCTACTCTATCTTCTTAGGACAAATAATGTTATGAAGATATTATCTAATTAATAATTATGATCTATATATATCAAGGTTTTTTAATGTTCCCAACACCCTCAAACACTCAAAACTCCAATGCAGACCTTTGGGAGAGTTGACTGTGCAAGCCTTTAACATGTGACTATGTATCACATTGCTAGAGGCCATTCTTGCTCTATTATCTTTTTTTGATAATTTAATATTATATGTGTCACCTCTAATAAGTTATAAAACATTCTAACACTTATGTTTTCCTTACCAAATTTCTCATTACATACTTTAAACTTGGCTTATCAGAGGTGTTGACTATGTTCTAAATTTCACCATGCCTATAGGTGTATTTTGGTTTTAGATCATGTAGGCAATGCCTAGATACCTATTTGGATACATCACTATATTTTCATAATAATTTAGGCTACCTTACATCATGAACTTCTAGGACAAACACCAAGAACATTCATCTTTTAGGTCACTATCAATTACAGTTGACTGTAGCTACTAATTATTATGGTAACAAGGGTACTATAAGTGCATATCAACATTATAAATAGTGACATACACCTTTATATTCATTTTTGGTCCTAAAAAAAACTCAAATAGAAATTTATTGTGTATTTATTCTTATATCTATTGGTTCACATCATGGGCTTGGTGAACACCTACAGTCAAGTTGTAGGTAAGCTTTCAAGGATAATAGACACTTTTAGGTAGTAGTATAGGTCAAGACATTTATCCATAAACTTATTTGATGCTCCTTGAACCATACATGTGACCTATCAACTTAATATAATAATTAATCATGGACATTTTCGTTATATTTATACCTTGGGATGTGAAGTTATCTTTAATTTCAAAACTTGTAGATAACACTAACAAACTTCAATGAATAAATGTCAATATTAGAGGATCTCAAAAACTTCCTTATCTTAGTTACACACCTTATTCATTTTTTCAAGGTTTTACCCCATGTGAAGGCTACAATATGGGTTCACTTGGGATCATCAAAACTCTTCTCAACATTTTTATATAGCATCTTCAAAAGTGTTTGGTTCTCTATTTTGGAGCTTTAGGGAAACTTATCCCTAAACATAGTTCTTCAATATTGAGCATGTTTCCTTGAGCATGCCTGATATTGATTGAATTCAAACATTATTTCCAATTTTATTAATTCCCTCTCAAACTTCATGAAGGATTAAAAGACATCAAATTCTTCCATATAACTCCTTCATGCCTCTATGTAAGTCCACTTGTAGGTGGACATCTTTGTATGTAGGACAATGAGTGTGATTATAAGGGTAGTGAACATATGATATGATCTTATACCAATTCTCAAGACTTTCATAACTCCACACACCTCATAGGGGTCTTTTCAAATTCTTGTATGTTTCCATGATCCCATTTAAATCTGTGTAAGCCACTTGTAGGTGTACATTTCTACCTATAGGATAGTGAGATGGAGATAGTCAATGTGCATAGTGTATGGGTTTTCACTTAGGTCCAACCTTCGCAAAGTTAATCTAAT
The DNA here is from genome assembly GCA_037957365.1 of Torreya grandis. NCBI lineage: Eukaryota > Viridiplantae > Streptophyta > Pinopsida > Cupressales > Taxaceae > Torreya > Torreya grandis. The sequence goes on along the minus strand of JARHVA010000264.1, from coordinate 595,761 downwards.
TTATCTTCTCCTCCTTGAAAATTATCAACCAATCTTCATTTATTTAACTCATGTGATCAACCTCTTCTAAGACACCTATAGACATACATTGACATTGTAAATAAGGTAGTGGAAGTAAGATATGAATAAATACATGTTGTCTAGGTTTGAAACTAGTCTTAGACATTTTCAATGTCTCAAAAAAATTATTCTAACCTTGAAAAACCCTCCAAAAAGATAAAATATATTCATTTCATGTGATTATCTCTTGCATATGCACTTTAATATTGAGTAAATTAGAACTATGTGACCATGTTAGAGCATTGGTTGTCATAGTCTAGTCTTGTGCCATTTGGAGAGTTTTATTTTGATTAATCATATTGAAATTATCTATCCAACACCACTTATACTCATTAAACACCTACCATTAGTGTTTTTAGGACCCAACATACCGTGACTAAGAGTGAAAGTAGGTAGGGAGTTGACGATGTGTCAAATCCTCAATTGTAACTTCATGAAGGTAGCCATTGGAACTGAACATTTCAAAGAGTGAGATCAAAGTTTCATGAAAAACATGAAACACCTCATAACACATTCCTATAAAACCATTACCATAATAATAAACTCTACACATGGTGATATATATGTTTGCATTTAGAAATGGTGCACTTATCCTACAATATGAGATATTTAGATCATAAAGACACTTTAAAACATGAAATCAAAGGTGGGAAACATGAGATAAGGATTTATACTCCCTCTAGAAGCAATATTAGCAATTGGATTTTATGGACCTGCTCATATAAGAGGAAAACTTGTAGGGACAAGTATAAAAACATATTCATCTTGTTAAGAATGGTTCATAAAGAATATGAAACCATTATCTACACTCCAAGAATGAAATTGAAGATTATGAGGTGTAATATAGACCTATAACTTCTTCTACTAGCCATACTATCCAAAAACCCATTGACTAGTTTCATGTGCATTTTGGAGTGATGGAAGAGAAGAATAATTTTATCCCATTTTTAGTACTTTAAAAGATGACAAAATGTTAAGATGAGTCTAGGGAAGTTGAAGAGTAATCCCAAAAGGTTTTCACATGTCTAACTCTCTTCATGGGTTATACAACCTTTTAAACTCCTTATTTTCCACTTGATTTCTTTATTTTTAGTTAGGAACCTACAAATTTTAGTTAATATTGACATTCATCACAAGTAATATAACACATTGGACATTGGAAGGAAGTTTTGAACACATGGACACCTTAAAAACCATACCCCTTCATTTAATGGCCTATTTATGACCCCTAAGTGACATAGAATGGCATAAGGACTAATATGAATATGACCAAGGTTATAAGCATATTAAATCACATAAAAAGGACTATGACACACTTTATTATAAGATAATAGGCCCCTATTATAATTTTTTAACTATAGGGGTTGACCAATTTTGACTTGTCAAAATGGTCAAATTCTTGGTCATTTCCCAAGGGTGGTATGATTGCTATGCAAAGACCAATTTCCTAATCCTATTCATTAGGCCATGGAGTCACCTATACACTATATTGACACACAATTTTCCTTTACAACACACCAAAAAATAAAAATCTAACAAGATGTAATGCACAAGATAAGAAACTAAGAAAACACACACTTGTGCTTCATGAGCACTTATGGAACAGACACATACAAACCAAATAAACTAACTTAAACACTAACCTAAAAAAAACATCTCCTCCTAAATCAAAGGGGAAGTTTTAAAACCTGATTGTTTCATGTAATGAAGGATTTAATGAGGCATGTAGCCTTTTGACCCTTTGCATTTATGCTTCCATCTTCTTCATGGTGTTTTCCAACTTCATTTGCATGATTTTTAATGAAAACCAAGCATATCCAACCAAATTTACTATGGAAATTAACTCCTCTTGCATCTTGACAACCTCAAATTTATTATAGGACTCCTCATCTACAATTTCCAATGTTTTTTCAATAAGGCATACCTCCTTAGTTTTCATGGTGCTCTCAATAAGACTAGGCTTATTTTCAGCTATAATTTGTTTATGCTCATCAAAGATTTTTGCATAGTCCACCCAATCTTGGTCATTATCTTTCATGGAAAAAAATTTATCCACCTTCTCATGCACTTGGTACTCAACTTCACAAAATTCCTCAAGCTCTTGAAATAGTTGCATTTACAGTTGGCAGTCATTTTTGTCCTCCTTATCTTCTAAAACCACCACTTCCTCAACTTTTTCTTCTTAATGTATGAGGTCATCAAAATGATGTTCTTCATTCTCCAATGCATTTGAAGGTGGCTCAAAATTAGGTTGAGGTATTGAGTCATCTTGAAGAAAAACAATTTCCACCTTGGTATAATGAGACTCTTTTACAAAAAAGACCTCTTGAGGGGTGACTTGATCTTTACCTTCATCCTTGATATCACACTCAACTTTAGGTTTATTAGAATCACCAACAACCTCATGATCAGATATGAGGTCTCCTTCAAATACCTCTCTCTTCAAGTCTTGGCCACATTTCTCATGGACAACTGTAAAAGAGTCTTCAATATGTTTCTCTTCACTCAAAAAGGTAGATTTTCCCTTGTGTTCACTAAGGGGAGTCCCTATGTTGATTTCTTCCTCATTTTAACTCATGACATCGTCTTGATTAGTTATGACTTGAACTCTTTTCTCTTCATTTACTTCCCTCAAAATGGGTTCCTTTATAAGAAGGGGTTGGGTGGGAGGTTGATGGATAGGATAATGAATACTACATGGAATATGAGGTGTAGTGGAAGGCTGATGAAAAGTACCATGAATGTGAGGTGAAGGATAAGGCTTGTCAATGGACTTAGGAAAGAGGACTACACTAGTAAGCTCATGGGGAAGTGATCTTTTTGGTTGGTTAGAATGAAATACATCTACATTAGTAGAATTTGAACCTTGCCAATATCCTCTTTGCAGTTATTCAATAGTAACATGTTAATTTTTAGGTTATTTTTCTCCCCACATCTTTAGCCTACTTATTGAGCATTGGGCACACTTATTTACCAAGTGAATCTACTCTTTGATCTCCCATTGAGTTACTTATATTTATTCAAACATATCCAACATATGCATATAAATTTTGGAAAAAAATTCTAAGCATTATATGAGATGATTATGGAGCACATCATACTCATCATCCCATCTTCTCATATTCTCTTCATGAACTAGCAATTGTGGTATGGATGCCAACAAATATTTTATGTAAGATGGAAATAATGGAGGAGGAGGGTAATTATGGGGATCAAGGCCATATTCAAAATGTTATAATTAAGTTTACAAGAATTCACATCTTTCCTCTTGATATCTTGATTTAGAATACATGGAACCATATGATTTTTCATGATAAGAATCATAGGAATCCTCTTGAGATTGATAGGCATCATGGTATGGTTTGTAGGACTCATATTGGGGTTGATAGGAAGGCATTTATTGATAGGTTTTTTGGGAGCCTTCCCATAGGGATATCTAACAACAAGATGTCTATATGGGGAGGGAAATGGAGACTATAAGGCTGCCATATCTCATAGGATTGGTAGCCATTGTGCTAGGACTATTGAGGGGTATATGTGGGTTCATAATAATGATGATGTTTAAGTTCATGATAGGGGTATTCACCATAGCTATTTATATCAACCTCATAGGTCAAATAAAACACAAAAATAGATCAAAATCTTTAACAAAAAATACTTGGGATACTTACAACTAGAATATTTCATTTAGAGTTACCATTGGTGCTATATTTCTTGCTTCCAAAATATGATTAGATTAAAGACATACTAATAATATTTACACTCTCTTTGACCTTGGTCGCATTGGACATGCCAAAACTCTTATCACCAAATATTTCACCCTAGAGGAGGGTGTCTAAGCCTCCTCCAAATTTTGGTAACATTAGAATACTTATAGGTATGTGAGTGTACCTATGGTTGAAGTAGACCTCTAGGTTTAAGGGTTATCTCCCTAAATATTCCTTAAAGTGCTTATCACCTAAAATAGTTGATTGTTTGTGGAAAAGGGATATAAGTTTACATGAAATGAAACTACTCTAATGGGTGACACACCAAGATGATTTACATATGACCATCATGTTGTAACCAACACACCCCTTTTTCCCATAGAAAAATGGGGACCTACTTTTTTTTTAGACTATGGTCTTGACTTTGAGCCCTTCTTCTATATGTTTATGCAAAATCTAGGAGAAGATTGATTATTGGCCTTTTCTTACTTTGGAAAAGTGGAATTAGTATCATGTTTTCATAGAATAACTTTATTAACACATTTTAGGAGTCTTTTTCAGGTTTTATATTTTTGGACTTATCTCAATCAGACAAATTCCCTGAGCCAATTGATTTTTTTCAAACATTTTATTCCAAACGTTTTCCCTATGGGGACTTATTCTTTCAAGATTTTTTTATCAGACATTTTATCCAACAAAATTTGGTCTCCACAACATTTTACCCAAAATAATCTTTTTGAAATAAAAGGGTTGAAACATACCCTTCAAACTTTCTAGCACGGGAATTTTACTTGATGAACATACCATTTAGACATTTTGTCATGGGCATTTTTCCCAATGAAATAGAAACTTCAAGATTAATGCTTCAGATATTTTGTTCGAAACAATTTCCCTGAAAAAATACATGCCCCATAAAAAAAGGCTACAATAATTCCCCAACACAAAAATACCATAATAATTCCCTCACATAAAAAGGCCACAATAATTACCCTAAAATAATACCCTACTACTAAGATTAATAGACCAAAAATCTTGTAGAATTTCCAAGTGGCACACCTACTCAGAGAGTAGTTTATTATTTTTTAATCTTAATTTAAGATTTTAACATAGGTCATACTTGTCTTTTATTAATACTAATACCTTAGTCTAAAAATATATATGCTTGGCCCTTTTTATATATTATGATTTACATAGGATTGAAATTAATGTAGGCGCTCTTTTATATATTTTAAGCCTAGGTCTGAATTGTATTTATTAATACAAATATGAACTTAGGATATAATTTTTATATAAGGTCCTTTATATTAAATTATGTCTTTTATTTATAATTATAGATTTAACAAACTACATTAACTCAGGCCTAGTCAATCCAATGAATTCAGAGCAATGATTAAAAATTCAAAAGACCTACTAAGTTTCATGAGGGTGACAAGTTTCACCATCATAGGATCCTAATATAGTTGATCAAATGATGTGTGAAATGGTTTAAATGTTAAAGAGCCCCATGAGGATGACAAATTTGACCATCATGGAAGCCCTAGATAATAAATCAATAGTTTGTGGGCCCTTCCATAGGGTCAATAAGTCACGAGCTCATAAGCTCAAAGTAGTTTCTATGTGACACATATATGAACACCTTTATAACATTATCTTGAACTTAAGATTTATTCTTATTTATTAATATTTATAAAACCTCATGATTTAAATTATGAACTAAGATATTTTTGAGACTCTAGTTTAAAGATATATATATATATATATATATATATATATATATGTATATATATATCTATGTATATATATATATATATATATGTATATATATATATATATATACGTATATATATATATATATGTATATATATACACATATATATACATATATATATACACACATATATATATATATAATGTATATATATACATATATATACATATATACATATATATATACACATATACATATACATATATATATATACATATACATATACATATATATATATATATATACATATATATATATATATATATACATATATACATATATATATATACATATATATATACATATACATATATATATACATATACATATATATACATATATATATATATATATACATATACATATATATACATATATATATATATATATATATGTATATATATATATGCTAAGTCCTCTTTTCATTTATGATTGTAGAGTAGAGTGAACCATGAAATAACAAGCGTTAAGCTCATAGGGATTTAAGTCAATTTGATCATCATGTGGACATCTTTGGTGTTCATTCGAATGTCAAAATTGAGATCAAAGATAAAAGGTTTGGATTTAAATTCTAACGATTGTGAGAACATCATTAACATTAATGAGGATGTCTTTGAGGGTTGTGAGAACATCAAATTTAACCTTGTAAAATAGTCATTTTGGAATCAAATGTTAGTGGGCCTAGGCATATAGATGGATAGCATTGATATATATAATTTATTTGATAATGGGAGATTGATAGAGACTTTACAAAGGAAAGAGGATGTGACAAGTGTCAAGCTTATAGGATTTAATGAGTCAAATAACTAAGATCTATGAACTGTGTTAACTTGAGCACAAATTATTGATGGTGTAAAATCAATGTGGAAAATTCAAAGGTCCTAGAATAAGTGAGGAGCTACCAAGTGGCACAAAAACATTCAAGATAAGACTATAAAGAGAAAAAAGGCCTTATATATCTAAAAAATGACATGTTCATGTTCCATCATGTAGAAGATCTGATGGTGTGAGTCAATAGTGGAATTTTCAAAGATCAGGACCAAATGAGGTAGGGATGCATGTCCTAAAGGTGACAATCATATTTCAAAAGGAAGAAAATAGAATGACATAAACATAGCATGTAGATCTTTGCAAATTAGGTCTCATAGTTAAGATGGAATATGAACATACATGTCTTAGAATTAATATGGTTTGTAAATATAGAAGTGAAGATCCAACATAGGCTATAGTTATAATGGGTAAACATGTAACACACAGTTTAGATAAGTTAGTTATGGATAACAATAATGTCCCTAGTTATTTAAGGCATTGGTAAAGTGATGTATGTATTAGTTCCATTTGAAGGTGGCTAATCTAAAAGATCAATAGGTTGTTATTAAAACCTATAAAAGGAGACACGTATAGTTTTGAAAAATGACACATATATTTATAGTTTTCATATAGTTCAAGCTAAATTCATAAAAATAGCCTTTGTATTTATATACATGCACATGTTGCATATCTTTGGCAAAGGCTAATTTAAACTGATAACTGTAAGTATACTCATATAGTTTTAAACCATATTTAGAACTCAAGTTATGACTATCACATGTAATGACCTTGCATGATCCTGGAGGATGAGGTGACCCCTTCCCCAAGTCTATATGAATAATTGTAATCAAACTTGGATTTTTTTCATATAATTTTGAATATAAGAGTAGCATAACTTTTGATCATTAGTGAATGTGTTTGTGTACTTTATTTTCATTTTATTTTTAATTACTTGTTACTTTATTTGGTTATATGTTTCAATAATATTTATTGTGTAATAGCTATGAATGGATTATTTATTATTTTTATTGATGAATTGATCTGTAAATGTGAAACAACTATTGATAGATTAGTGAAATATATTGGTTAAGATAGTCAAGTTGTTTGATTCATAATTTTGAATGTGTAATAGTGATTTCTTTGATGTATTTTTTTTGTGTGTGTTAAAGCTACATCAGATACTTCACTAGCTCAAGCCATAATCTTTTGAGTAAGAATGTGCAATAGCAACCCTTTTCTAAGGCCTATGAATTTCCTACATCATTTTATCCTTAGACTTCCTAACCATGTCTAAATGTGTGTGTGTAAGTTCTACTAGTAATAGGCATAGGTTCTAAAATCTCAAGTCTGTTTAGAAACCAACTAGGGAAGTAGTTCTTGTAAACCATAGAGCCTTATTTTATAACTTACCATTCCCTCCTTTTTGGAGTTTGTTTTGATACCTACCAAATATATATTAGAATATAATCAGCCATTCAAGTCACATAGAGATTCACTACCTTTTAGGGACCTCACCTCCATCCAAAAAACCTTGTCAATAACCTGCATGCCCTACTAGCTATTCTATAAATAGGTTATCAAAGACCTCATACCTAAAACTCATTCCTTGGAGTGTATTTTACCTCCATTAAGATCTTACAACATTAGAGGCTACCTCATTACACTATGGTGTGTATAAAACCCACATCAATAGTTAATTGATGCTAGAAGGAGGGCCAACACCCTTGATAATAGTAGTTATCCTTTGCATAGAGTTGCACTGTAATCACCTAAGAGCGTGACTAAATATAATTCCCAAGCTAGTCTTTTAGTATCACCCCTAAAAAATCATAGGAGACCTAGAATCATACCAACAACCCTAGTTTAGAATAATCCACCTCTCTAATAAGGAACCCCTTACTTGTAAGGAACCCTTCACCTATTAACTAGCTAATGACTCAACCCTATTTAATTAGATCTGCTATTTCCATCGCAAGATATGTGCATGATTTACCTCAAAATCCTAAAAAGTACTTACCATCCTTTTCTCTTGTAGGATCAAGGATAGTAGAATAACATATCAAAACTTGTAAAGCTACTTTGAGATTAATGAATATTATCTATGAGGATATTGAATATAGATTATTCCCTTTTACTCTAATGGATGTTGTTAATGATTGGTATTTAAATCTAACCAAAAATTATATCACTTCCTGGGATGAATGTCAAGTGTCTTTTCTTTCACATTTTGGGCAAGTCACCAATCTTGGTTTAGTATAAAATCACTTCACCAACATGAGGAGAGAACGTAATGAGCCCATCCATGCTTTCAATGTAAGGTTCTAGAAAGTGTATAACTAGTTGATCCTAAGGTAAAAGCTATATAATCCATTAGCATTGGAGATATACAAGAATGCCCTATACCTAATCACTACCATGTTCTTGAAAAGAATAGTTGTTTCCAACAATTTAATGTTAGCATACGAAGAGGCTATCAAAATAGATAGGCAACTCAATCATCAAATTGCTAGTGTACCTAATGTCAACAATAACTTTCCAACATTAAATCCAATACCACATGTGAAGGAGAATGTTTTTACATTAAATTAAAATTAATTATACAGATTACCTCCATTGACATAGATAACACAGCCAAATTTTAGCTTCTTAAACAACCATATGATAGGTAATGGTTATAGTATAATCAATATTCAGCTACACTCCCCACTATTTTATACAAGGTACCGATTATACAAATGTAAAATTGGATTATATCTAGAATATGGTTTAAAATGTGAGCAATGACTTCTAAAATATGCAAAAGAAGATGGGAAATACTAATGGCCCAACTAACAATCAAAATGATGGAATCCAAAGATACAACTGACCATTCAGTAGGATTAAAAATAATATGGATCAGCCTAACAAGCTCCTAGAGATCAATAAAATAGAAACAAATCTTCCCAATTGGTGCAAAATTCATAATACTTCCAAGCATGGTGAGCTCAACTACATTGAATTTTATGTAGCATTCAAAATCATTTAAAGAGAGGTAGTTATACGAGATCAAAAGGATAATTTTCCTAGGCATCATCTAGATCCTAGATCTTTTAGCACTACCATGTCATTTTAAAGTCATGAGTTTACCTTTCTAGGTGAATATGATAATGAACTAGAACACAATATGGATGATGTTCACACTTTATAATAGCTATAGAGAGGTGCATATAATCTAAGGAATAAGCAACCATTTACAACATCAACTCCTCAAAATACCATGGTGATTCTTCCTAATCCTAAATTAGACAATAATCCACACCATCCAAAGGGGAATGATCAACCACAGAGCAAGGAATAACCAATCAAAGAAGGATACAACATTTTTGAGGATATGAAGAAGATCAAAGTGAATATAAATCTTCATGAGTTAACTTAGATCCATAAATAGAAAGATTTTTTTATGGAAGTCCATTACTATAAAATATCTTATGGAAAGAACTAAAGCATCTATAGAGAAATAAAAATTTGTTGATTCCAATGCCATCTATAAGATTAATCTAGAAGTTTCACCCTTTTTTCTGACTATTTGAGCATTCGGTAAGAACATTCATAATTATTTAGTTGATTCTAAATTATCTATAACTGTCATGACTATATTCATATGTCAAAATCTTGGTCTCACTTTGGGTCCTTCAAAGAGAAAATTTTCACAACTAGAAAAAATAATAATACTAGTAGTTATAGAATTGACCAATGTGTACATTCAAGTAACATCTAAACCATGAGTCTAGATTACCATTGATATTCTAGTTGTAGACATACCTAAAGGCTAAATACTATTTCTATATAGGAATTGGTCAAAACACTTAATGGATATCTCTCTATAGAATTCTCTCATATTTTACTACTATGGAGAGGAATTACAAATCAAATTAGGATTGACAGAGAGACAAGAATGAAGTTTCACATTACAAAATATAATGTCAAGAATTAAGAGGTAAAGTATGAGTCTCCTAGCCTTAGTTTTTATAATTTTATTAGTCAAAGACAATTACAAAATATATAACTTAAAGGTTTGACATAATTATGGACTCTATACTTTGATGGTGCATTCAAAAAATCTCATCAACAACCCACATGCCCTACCAAATATTCTATAAATAGGTTATCAAAGACCTCATACCTATAACTCATGCCCTAGATTGGATTTTACCTCCATTAAGATCTGAACACATTAGAGGATACCTAATTACACTATGGTGTGTATAAAACCCACATCAATAATTAATTAATGCTAGAAGGAGGACCAACACCCTTGATAATAGTAGTTATCCTTTGCATATAGTTTCACTTTAATAACCTAGGAGAGTGACCAAATACAATTCCCAAGTTGGTCTTTTAGTATCACCCCTAAAAAATCATAAGACACCTAGAATCATACCAACAACCCTAGTTTAGAATAATCCACCTCTCTAGTAGGGAACCCCTTACTTGTAAGGAGCCCTTTACCTATTAACTAACTAATGGCTTAACCCTATTTAATCGGATCTACTATTTCCATCCTAAGATATGTGCACGATTTACCTTAAAATCCTAAAAAGTACTTACCATCATTTTCTCTTATTGGATCAAGGATAGTAAAAGAACATATCAAAAATTTAAAGCTACTTTAAGATTAATGAATATTATCTATGAGGATGTTGCATAAATATTATTGCCTTTCACTCTAATGGATGTTTTGAACGATTGGTATTTAAATCTAACCAAAAATTATATCACTTCTTGGGATAAATCTCAAGTGGATTTTCTTTCACATTTTGGACATGTCACCAATCCTGGCTTAGTATAACATCACTTCACCAGCATGAGGAGATAATGTAATGAGCCTATCCATGCTTTCAATGCAAGGTTATAGAAGATGTACAACTAGTTAATCCCAAGGTAAAAACTATACAAGCCATTAGCGTTGGAGATATATAAGAATGCCCTAGACCCAATCACTACCATGTTCTTGAGAAGAATAGTTGTTACCAACAATTTAATGCTAGCATAAGAAGAGGCTATGAATATAGATAGGCAACTCAATCCTCAAATTCCTAGTGTACCTAATGTCAACAAAGATTTCTAGCATTATATCTGATACCACATGTGAAGGAGAATTTTTTTGCATTAAATTAAAATCAATTATACACATTGCCTCCATTGACATAGATAACACAACCAAATTTTAACTTCTTGAATAACCATATGATAGGCAATGGTTACTAGTAGAATCAATAATCAACTACACTCCCCACTATTATTATACAAGGTATTGATTATACAAAGGTAGAATTAGATTCTATCTAGAAGATGTTATAAAATTTGAGCAATGACTTCTCAAATATGCAAAAGAAGATGGGAAACACTAATGGCCCAATTGATAATCAAAATGTTGGATTCCAAAGATAAAACTGACCATTCAATAGGCCTACAAATAATATGGATCAACCTAAAAATCTCCTAGAGATCAATACAATAGAAACACCTCTTTTCAGTTGGTGAAAAATTTAGAATACTTCCAAGCATGGTGAGCTCAACTACATTGAATTTTATGTAGCATTCAAAATCATTCAAAGAGAGGTGGTTATACAAGATCAAATAGATAATTTGCTTAAGCATCATCTAGATCCTAGCTCTTCTAACACTACCATTTTATTTTAAACTCATGACTTTACCTTTTTAGGTGAAGATGATAATGAACCAGAACATAAATGGATGAAATTCACACTTTATAATAGTTCTAGAGAGGTAAATATAATCTAAGGAATAATCAACCACTTACAATATCAACTCCTAAAAATACCATGGTGATTCTTCCTAATCCTAAATTAGACAATAATCCACACCATCCAAAGGGGAATGATCAACCACAGAGCAAGGTATAACCAATCAAATAAGGATACAACATTGTTGAAGATATGAAGAAGATCAAAGTGAATATAAATCATCATGAGTTAACTTAGATCCCTAAATAGAAAGATTTTTTATGGAAGTCCATTACTAGAAAAGATCTTATGGAAAGAACTAAAGCATCTATAGAGAAATAAAAAGTTGTTGATGCCAATTCCATCTACAAGAGTAATCTAGAATTTTCACCCTTTTTGCTAATTATTTGAGCTTTCGGTAAGAACATTAAAAATTGTTTAGTTGATTCTAAATTATCTACAACTGTCATGACTACATTCATATGTCAAAATCTTTGTCTCACTCTGAGTCCTTCAAAGAGAAAAATTTCACAATTGGATAAAATAATAGTAACAGTAGTTATATAATTAACCAATGTGCAGTTTCAAGTAGCATCTAAACCATGAGTCTAGATTACCAATGTATTTTAGTGGTATACATACCTAAAGGCTACATAATATTTCTATGTAGGAATTGGTCAAAAACACTTAATGGATGTCTCTCTATAGACTTCTCTCATATCTAACTACTATGGAGAGGAATTACAAATCAAATTAGGATTGAAAAAGAGCCAAGAATGAAGTTTCACATTACAAAATATAATTTGAAGAGTGAAAAGGTAAAGTATGAGTCTCCTAGCCTTAGTATTTATACTTTTATTACTAAAAACTAATTACAAAATCTAGAACCTAAAGGTTCTACATAGCTACGGACTTTACACTTTGATGGTGCTAGATCTAAGCAAGGATCATGCATGGGAATTTAGATAATTGATCCATAAGGTAAAAATTTCTTAGTATCATAAAATTTACAATTTCCATGTACTAACAATAGAGCTAAGTATGAGTCTCTAATTTTGTGATTACAATTTGCACTTAAGGAACAATGTAAAGCAAATATCATTATTTGGTGACATAGAGTTGGTGGTCAATCAAGTTATAAATAAATACCAATGCAATATGCCTTATCTAAAGAGATAAAATCATAGAGCATGGGACCTGATTGAAATCTTTGAAGTTTTCAACATAGTAGCACTTACTAGAGAGTAAAATTGAGAGGCATACTCACTACTACTACTACTAATTTGGAGCCATTACAAGAATCTAAGGTAAAAATGTTCTCTATTGAATTGGTACCATGTCCTTCCACTATAAATAACATAGAACAATTATAGGTCTTTGATGATGACTATAAGATTATTTGATTTTTAATTAATTTAAGGGAATTCAAATCCCAATTCATGAATGATAAGGAAATTAACCACCTCTATCAAGATGAATTAGATAAAGAAGGCATTCTCCAGCTTAAAGATAATTAAATTCTAGTTAAGCTGGTATCTTTGGAAAGACCATTTGACATAGACCCCCAAACTCAACAACTTAGGCAACCTAAGGTTAATGAATCATATTTAAAAAGGGAAAATATAGGAGATGATCAAAACCCATACAACAAGTGAAGGATCTAATCACTGGATATAGGGATGTCATTGCTTGTACATATGAAGACTTGAAAGTATATGACCCATAGGTCATTACTCATATAATTCCCTTGAAGATAGATCATAAGCCATTCAAACAATGGTAAAGATTGATCAATATTATCTTAGAGCCTCTCATTTAGAGAGAAGTGGAGAAGCTATTAAGTGCAAAAATTATATTTTTGGTAAGGCATTCTACTAGGATGGCCAATTTGGTCCCAATAAGAAAGAATAATGGTGAGATTAGATTGTGTGGATATTAGGAACCTAGATTAGGCTTCTAGAAAGGAAAATTATCCCTTGACTTCTCTAGATGAAGTGATATAAATAATAAGTGGTTCTAATATGATGTCATTTTTAGATGGATTTTTAGGCTAGAATTAGGTATTGGTACAATATAAGGATAGAATGAAGACATCATTCACTACAAATTGGGGAAATTACACATATAATAGGATGAAACTTTGCCTAATAAATATAATAATAACCTTTCAATGTGATATGGATCATTCTTTAAAAGGACTAACAAGAGAATTCATAATCATCTACATGGCTAATCTTATAGTATTTTCAAAGAATCATAAATACCACATAAGACACCTACAGTCCATATTTGAGAGATGCAAAAGGTTTGGTGTTTTATTAAACCTAGAGAAGATCATATTTAGAGTGATTTAAGGTAATATTTTCAAGCACATCATCACCAAGGATGGGATCACCATTGATCTAGAGAGAATTCATGTGATTTTAAAAATTAAGCCACCAAACAATAAGAAGGAACTTAAAGCATTTTTCAGAAAGATTAACTTCATAAGGAAGTTTATCTCAAGATTTTGCATAGATTGTTAAACCTCTCAGTGTTCATCCTAATTAATTTTATGATAGTGTTCTCCTAATTAATTTTATGATAGGGTGTTCTCCTAGTTAATTTTATGAAATTACTTACAGGACATTAAAAATGCAATATCATAGGCTCTAGTATTAATTAATCTAGATTTTAATAAAGATCTATACTTATACTCATTTACTTTAGAGTATATGATTGTAGTTATGATCATATAGAATAAGGATGAGACTAAGCATCTAATTGAATTTATGAGCACAAATTTTAAAGATGTAAAACTCAAGTATTTTATGATTGATAAATAGATTCTTACCCTTGTCAAGGTAGTAAAGAAATTTTCATTACATCCTGAGGAATAAAACCATAACCATCATACCTAATCCTTTGGTCAAGCTCACCCTATCATAAAATTAATTAGAAGAACACTAAGGCAAATGGATAGCCCAACTTCAAGAATTTGATATAGAGATCAAGCCTATAAAGATCATTCATGACCAAGGCATTATTTAGCTCATGACTAAATCAAATCCATGCATCACCATTGTAGAGGCATGTAAAGCTCAAGTATCTAAAGGAGAATGGTATACTAATATAATACAATATTTACTTACAAGAACTTATTCCCCATAACTCAATAGAGAGATGAGAAGAGCTTTCAGGCTCAAAGATACTCATTATATGATCAAAAAGGGAGTTTTATATAGAATAAATTATTAAGGTATTTATCTTAATTATGTATCTACAGAGAAATATAAATAAATTTTAAATAACTTGCATTACAAGATAGGAAATGGTCACCTATCTATAAATACCATGATACTATTGGCCAAAGTTTTAAAGGATGTTTATACTCATGTGAGAACATGCCATGAATGTCAATCTCTAGCCAAGAGAGAATTACATGCAATAATGCCTTTATAACTAGTTGTTGAAGGTAGACCATTTACCCAATGAGGTTTAAATTTCATTGGCATCATTAAGTCAAACTCCTCGATAGGCCATAAGTTTCTTCTTATTGCTATAGAATACTAAACTAGATAGACTAAAGCCATAACCATAAAGAATTGTAGATCACAAGATGTGATTCACTTATTGGAGGAACACATAAAAACCATATTTGGCATGCCTATTTATCTAGTTTTTGATAATGGATTATCTTACATATCAATATAATTTAATAAGTGGGAACACAAAAATAAGACTATTATCAGGTCCTCTTCTAACTATTACCCCTAGGGAAATAGATTGATAAAATTAATGAACAAGAATCTAATCGATGAAATTAATAAATTAGCTAGAGACAAGCCTAGAGACTAGAATAATTTATTAAAGTATAATCTTTGGGAAAACCATATTAGACACAAGAAAGACCTTAAATTTTAACCTTACATTTTGGTGTATATATGTAGGCCAATGTTCCTAATTATGCTAAAATTACCCACTTATCAATTTATTTAGAATTATATGGAGCCATGTGATGAAACAAAGTAAATTTTTTTGGACATAATATAAATGGAATATTTAAGGACTAAGGTATCATATAAAGTCAAAAAACACTATGATATGGTCAAGAAGTGGTTTGAAAAGAGATAAAATGTCAAAGCATTCAAGATTTTGGATCTAGTCCTACTTTAGGATAAATCCCATGAGAAGAAAGGACAACATGAAAAGTTTTCCCCACTATGGATTGGACCATACCATATTTCAAATATCATGGATAATATTTAATCTCATTTGAAGGACCTACAAGGAAATGAACCCACATATCTAATCAATAGACAATTCTTGAATCACTACTTCAAGGTTGTGCCATCTACTAATGTCACTACGTAACAAGGGACATATGAGTGTAGTTGTAAGATTATATTAGTTTCATAATTTTATTAGATTAGTTTCCTAATTTTCTTAGATTAGTTTCCTAATTTCTAGATTAATCTTTCTTGATTTTAGTATTTTTATTTCATAGATTAGTATTTTGATTTCTAGATTAGATTTTAGTGCTTTCTTAATTAAGTTCCTTGTTTTCTTAGGTTAGTTGTTCTTTGATTTTTTTGTTGATTGGAATTATGTTTTCCCTAACTATAAATAAGATAAAAATCCAAACCAACTAATCTTATGACTTATAAAAAGGGGAAAGTTAAAATCTTGGCAATTTGGGACTTATTTACAGATTGGGCATATTTCTATGTTTTGAGTCTTTAGGATGAAGGTAGGTAATCATGGATTATTCTAGATGGTGTCACAATTGAATACTTTTACCAGGCATGTGGAAGTTTCTCTCATATTACTTCATACAAATTTATAATTTTTTCTTAATTTATTGGATCAAATGCACACTTATCACATTAAATACCTATTAGAAGTGACAATTCTAGGTATAGGTGTGGATGATAGGGATGTTATAGTAATGATTTGTTTTATAATTATATTAACTCACTAGGGTTATAGCTCTTTTATTTTTCATTCAAGAAAAAAATAAAAATAAAAGAATAAAATAACACTGAGTTCAAAAGATCAAAAGAAAATCAAAAGGCTTGCATGATGAAATAAGGTCAATGTACCATGCTTCATGATCAAAATAAAATAGTGGAAAGAGAAGATAAGCAGCCCAAGCTATCTCCACCAGTGCTATGGATGCTTGGCTACCAGTAAAGCAATGCCTAATCTTCCCTTATTTTTAAGCCTTAATAGATACTGGAATGCAACCTATAGTTTTATCAAGCCTTTGAAAAAATCACTATAGCAAGGGATAAATTAATTACACATTTTGACACACACATATCCAAAAAATTATAAGGTGTGTATGTTGTGTGAATTAACTTAAGATTCTCTTTCATGATTCTAATTTAAGTATTCTTCTATGGCACACTTCATGATTTATTTAAGGATTTCTAACCAAAGTTCTAGGTTCTTTAATACTTAGGAGTATTCCCCCTATGAGTTACCATTTATTATACCCAACACACCCCATTTTCCCATAGGGAAATGGAGATTGACTTTTTTTAGACTATGGTCTTGAATTTGAACCCCTCTTCTATATGTTTATGAAAAATTTGGGATAATATTTATTATTGGCCTTTTCATACTTTGGAAAAGTGGCATTGGTATCATGTTTTCATATAATAACCTTATTAATACCTTTTAGGAGTCTTTGTCAGGTTTTATGTTTTTAGACTTATCTTAATCAGACAAATTCCTTGAGCTAATTAAATTTTTTTGAGCATTTTGTCTGAGACATTTTCCTCAAGAGGACTTATTATTTTGGGATTTTTTATATCAAACATTTTTCTTGACATAATTTGGTCTTCATAACATTTTCCCTAAAACAATCTTATCAAAACAAAATGGCTAAAACATACCCTTCAAACTTTATGTCACATACATTTTGCTCAATGAACATAACCTTCAAACCTTTTATCATGGCCATTTTACCTAAAAAAATAGACTCTTTAGGATAATTGCTTCATAAATTTTGTTTAAAATAATTTCCCCAATGAAATACATGCCCCAGATAAAAAGGTTACCACAATTCCCCTACACAAAAAGGCCACAACAATTCCCTTTCACAAAAAGGCCACAATAATTACCCTGAAACAATACCCTACTACCAAGATCAATAGACCAAAAATCCTAAATAATTTCCAAGTGGCACCCCTTCTTAGAGAGAATTTTATTATGTTTTGATATTAATTTAATATTTTAGCCTAATTCATTATTGTATTTTATTAATAATACCTTAGGCTAAAAATATATATGATTGTTCCTTTTTATATATTATGATTTACGTAGCATTTAAATTAATGCAAGGGCTATTTTATATATTCTAAGCCTAGGTTTGAATCATAGTTTTTAATATAACTAAGACCTTAGGCTAGAATTATTATGCAATGTACTTTATATTAAATTATATTTTATTTATACCTATAGATCTAATGAACCTCATTAACTTCATCCTAGTTGATCTAAAAAAGAGATGGCAATGGTTGAAAATTCAAAGGACTTTTTGAGCTCAATGAGGGTGACAAGTGTCACCATTGTGGGAGCCTAGTATAATTGATTTCATGATGCATGTAATGGTTGAAATGTCAAATATTCCCATGAGGGTGATAATTTTCACCATCATGGGACCCCAAGATAGCATATCAATGGTCTACAAGCCCTTCCATAGGGTTAATAAGTCAAGAACTTAGAAGTGCTGAGTAGCTGCCAAGTGGCACACATATGAGCACCTTTCTAACATTAGCTTGGGCTTATGACTTATTATTATTTATTAATATGTATAAAACCTAAAGATTGAAATTATGAACTAAGATATTTTTGAGACCCTAGTTTAAATTTATATGATAATTCCTCTTTTCATTTATGATTGCAAAGTAGAGTGAAATAGAAAATTACAAGTGTTAAGCTCACAAGGAGTTAAGTCAATTTGATGGTCACATGGATGTCTTTGATGTTTGTGAAAATGTAAAAATTGAGCTCAAAGATAAAAGGTTTAGGTTTAAATTATGATGGTCATGAGTATGTCATTGATGGTCACAAGAATGTATTTGATAGTTGTGAAAATGTCAAATATAGGCTCATCAACTAAAAGATACAGGTTTAAATTTTGACAGTCATGGATGTCATTGATAGTCATGAGGACATATTTGATAGTCATGTGAATGTAAAATTTAACCTTGTAAATTAGCTATTTTGAAATCAAAGGTTAGTGGGCCCATTTATATCAATGGCCAACATTGATCTATATAATTGATATGATGGTGTGAGATTGATAGAGACTTTTCAAATAAATGAGGATGTGACAAGTGTCAAGCTCATAGGAATTAATGAGTCAAAGTACTAAGATATATGAATTGCATTAACTTGGGCATAGATTATTAATGGTTTGAAATCAATGCCAAAAATTCAAAGGTCCCAAAATAAGTGCAGAGCTATCAAGTGGCACAAAAACATTCAAGCTAGGACTATAAATAACATAGAAGCCCAACGGATCTACAAAATGACACACTCATTTCCATCATGTAGAATATTTGATAGTGTGACTCGATAGTGGAATTTTCAAAGATTAGGACTTGATGAGGTAGGAATGCATATCCTAAAGGTAATAGTCTTATTTTAAAAGGTAGAAAATGGAATGACATAAACAAAACATGTAGATCTTTGGACATTGGGTCTCAAAGTTAAGATAGAATATGAACATGCATGTATTACAACTAATCTAGGTAAAAAATATAGAAGTGAAGATCTGGAAAAGGCTACAATTACAATATCAAACATGTAATGCACAATTTAGATAAGTTAGTCATGGCTAACAATAGTGTCCCTAGTTATAAAAGGCATTAATAAAGTGATGCATGTGTGAGTTTCATTTGAAGGAGGACAATCTAAAAGATCAATACATTGTTCTCACAACCTATAAAAGGAAGAATGTACATTTTTGTAAACTGGTGCATATATATATAGTTTTCATATAGTTCAAGCTAAAATTATAAAAATAGCCTTTTTATTTATACACATGCACATGTTGCATATTTTTGGCAAAGGCTAATGTAAACTGATAACTATAAGTAGACTCTTATATGATTTTAAACCATAGTTAGAACTTAGTTTATAACTATTACATGTAATGACCTTGCATGAGCTTGGAGGATGAGGCAAGCCCTTCACCAAGTCCATATAAATAATTGTAATCCAACTTGGATTTTTTTTAGAAAATTTTTAATACAGGAGAACCATCAATTTTGATCATCAGTAAATGTGTTTGTGTATTTTATTTCTAATTTATATGTAATTAGTTGTTACTTTATTTGGTTGTATGTTTCAATAATCTTTAGGGTGAAATAGATACAAATGGATTCTTGATTATTTTCATTGATGTACTAATATGTAGATGTGAAATAGAGATTTGGTAAAATATATTGGTTAAGATAGTCAAGTTATTTGATTCATAATTTTGAATGTTTACTAGTGCTTTCTTTGATGTAGTTTTATATGTGTGTGCCAAATCTATCTCAGATACTTCACTAGCCCAAGCCATAATCTCCTAAGTAAGAGTGTGCAATAGCTACTCTAAAGGAACAAAATTTGTTTGAGTCTTATGAATTTATTGAATAATTATCTCCTTATACTTTTTAACCATGTTTAATTATGTGTGTGTAATTACTTCTAGCAACAGGCATAGGTTTTGAGAGAACAAGTCTATTTATAAACCAACTAGGGAAGTAATTCTTGAAAATCATAGAGCTTTCTTTTTGTCCTTACCCTTCCATATTTTTTTGAGTTTGTTTTGAGACCTACCCACTTTATATTAGAATCAAACCATCCATCTAACTCACATAGATATTCACTACCTTTTAAGGACCACACCTCCATCTAACCCTATCAGCTATTCCATCAATAGGTTGTTAAAGACCACATACCTATGACTCATGCCATAGAGTGGATTTTACCTCCATTGAGATCATAAAATGTTAGATTCTTCCTCATTATGATATGGTGTGCATAAAACCCACATCAAAACATCATACTTTCCTACATTAAGAAACAAGACCTATAAACTAGTTTCCAAGTCTTAAAAGATTCTAACATGAGTGTTTCAATATAGAGGTGATATGTATGAAGGCCATACAAGGTAATTTAACAAAATGATATTTTCAAACTCTAATACTCATTTTAAACTTAAAATATAGACCCATACACTTGGAAAAAATTCATATGACCTGTTAAAATAAGAACTCTTGCATAAACATGAGAGGATAAGGGAATCAAGGATAAAATATTATCACTTAACCTCACCATACATCACTTTTCACACTTAGAAAATTTTTCATGAACTCAAAAATATACTTGAATTTATTTTTCAAATGAAAAATACAATGCCATTCTAGTATGGCTTTTCCATACATGGAGTGGAATTAGTTTGCAAGAGCCACAATGATTACTACTTATAGAATTAGAGAGATAAGTGAGAAGAGAGTGAAGTCCAAGGGTTAAAATAACACTTGTAAAGTTGAGATGAGGATTTAAAAATACAATATAGTGAATTATAAGATAGACCATGCAAGGTCTCATAGGAAAAATGTCCCTTAAAGTCATAAAAATCATGAATTATGGCATATAACTCCTCTTTCTTGCTCAAAAAACTTCTCTCATAATTTGAACCTTTTGGAATGTCCCAAAAATAAATATGAATAGATTTTATGATTTAAAAAAATGGTATGGGTTTATACATGCTCCACCATGCATTAGTTTTATACCTAATTTCTAATTATCATCTGCACATAAGTTATCACTTCTTGTAGTCCAAATAACTCCTCTCTCACTCAACCCTCACAATTGGCACCAAATTTGCAGTGAATTTTCAAATATGATACATGTAATGGATTTAATGAAACTTATAAATAACCCTCCTATCCTTATATTCCTTAGTCATCCCTTATAAGTCCTCCCACTTGAAGTTATCACTCTCTCACTAACTTGTTCACTATGCCAGATTTGAATGATTGAGATGAAGGCATTAGCAAAATCACATAATAACCTAATAAAGGAAATAAATTAATATGGTGAGTTATTTTAAGTACCAATGCCTCTTCCAAAGTTTATTTCATCTCTCAAAACCCATCCATACCTACACAACACATAAAACTATCAAATAAATGAATTTTTTACCTTATTCATATAGGTAGGGTAAAACTCAACTTAGTGGGGAAGAGATATGGAGAGTTTTATGTAAGTTCAAATCACTTTTGTTCTTTTTCCATGCATCATAGATTAATATTCTTCTTCATCTTCCCAATGAGGTCTTTATCAAGGTTTTGAGAGTGTTTAGAGTGACTTTTCCCTCTAAAGATTTTTCATATAGGTTTGACATCCAATTGGAAAAAAAATTTCACTAAAACCTTCTTAGATACCCTCTATAACATATATAAAACTTTTAAATCCCATTAAAAATTTCCTAACAAGTGTGAGCTCTCAAACCTACATATTTGAGCTCCTTTCTTTATTTTATGCAAGCCTAAATTGGCTTTGAGCCAAAATAACTATTCTATGAGGTTTCTCTACAAACCAAATGTTTTTTTCCACTTTATAACCCATAATTAACATGTATAAATTCAATATTATGCTCATCTTATGCTATATATGGAGTTGACTCCCTTTTAGGCATTAAGCCTAGACTAAGCCTAATAGGATTTGGCTATGCGTTTGTGAGTCTAGGCCATTATGATTAATTTATAAATTCTATGAGTTTTTTATATGGTTATCTATGTCTAACCCAACTTCATACAAGCTTATGCAAGGATTACACCATCTTCAAGTCATCTTCTTGTTATTTGCTTCATAGCCGTGCAGTTTCCTTATTTCTTGGAGTACCCTCTATCTAAGATAGAATAAAAGGTATCTTTATTATCTTCTCATGAAAATTAATGTTATGCATATATTATATAAGTAATATGGATGTTATTATATATTTATTTTTTTATGTTCCCAACACCCTCAAACACTCAAAGATAAACCTTTGGGAGAGTTGATTATGTAGGCCTTTAACATGTGACTATGTGTTGCATTGTTGTAGGCATTTATTTATCTCTTATCTTTTTTTTTATAATTTAATATGATATACCTCACCTAAAATAATATTTTAAACATGATAACACTTCTTTTTTCCTTACCAACTTCCTCATTACACACCTTGTACTTGGCTTACTAGAGGTGTTGATTGTGTTCTAAATTTCATCATGCCCGTAGGTGTATTTTGGTTTTAGATCCTGTAAGAGATGCATAAATAACTCTTTAGATCCATAAATATATTTTTATAATAATTTATGCTAACTCACTTCATGAATTTATAGGAAAAACACCAAGAATATTCATCATTTAGATCACTATCAACTACAGTTGACTATAGCTACTAATTATGGGGTAATAGGGGTATTATAGGTGCATATCCACATTTTAAATAGTTCCATATAAATTTGGAATCATTTATGGTCTTATAACCAAATTTAATAACAATTTATTGTGTATTTAGGCCTATTTTCTATTGTCTCACATCGTGGGCTTGGGGAACACCTATAGTTAGGCTATAGGTAAGCTCTCTAGGAAAATACACACTTATAGGTAGCAATATAGGCCAAGACCTTGCTACAAAAAAAAATTAGATGTTCCTTGAACCATAAATTTTAATTATAAAATAATATGACCATTAAAATATGGGCATATTCCTTATATTTCTTCTTTGGTATGTGTATTTCTCTTGAGGTTCAAAACCTGTAGACCTGTAGACAACATCAATAAACTTTAGTGAATAAATGTCAATATTGGAGGCTCTCAAAAACTTCCTTATCTTAGTTACACACCCTCTTAATTTTTTAAAGGTTATACCCCCATGTGAATGATACAAGATGGGTTTACTTGGGTTCATCAAAACTCTTTGCAACATTTCTATATAGCATCTCCAAAGGTGCTTGGTGATCTATTTTGGTCCTTATTCCTAAAGACAATTCCTCAATATTGAGAATGTTTATTTGAGCATGTCTATGTTTTAATGACTTAAAACATGATTTAAATGGTCCTTAATAACCTATATAACTTAATTAAGTTTTCAAACACATCATATTATTCCATACAACTCCTTCGTGCCTCTATGTAAGGCCACCTATAATTGGACATCTTTGTATGTAGGATAGTAGTGAGTATGATTATAAGGGCAATGAGCATATGATATGACGTTATACCTAGCTATAAGGACTTTTATAACTCAAAAAAAATCATGGGGGTATCTTCACATGATTTTATGTTTCTATGGTCACCTTGAAATCTGTGTAAGCTACTTATAGGTGTGCATTTATGCTTGTAGGATGGTGAGAGGGAGATAGTCAATGTGCATAGTGTATGAGATTGTACTTAGTTCCAACCTTCACAGAGGTACTCAAATTGATCTTATCCTCTTTTAAAAGGTTAAACCACTCTTCATGTCTTCAAATCACGTGATCAACCTATTCTAAGACACCTATAAACATACATTAGCATTGTAGATAAGGTAAATAAAGTAAAATATGAAAAAATGCATGTTGTTTAGTTTTGAAATAATTCCTAAACATTTTCAAGGTCTAAAATGAGTTATTTTAACCTTATAAAACTCTTAAAAAAGATAAAATATCTTCATTTCACATGATTATCTCTTGTAGATGCACCTTAGTATTGAGCAAAGTAGAACTATATGATTATATTAGAGCATTAGTTGTCCCAGTCTAGTCTTGTGCAATTTGGAGAGGTTTATTTTGATTGATAATATTTAAATCATCTATCCAACAACCATTTAACTCTTAAAACACCTTCCATTAATTTTTTCAAGACCCAACACGCCATGAATGCAAGTGAAAGTACGTAGGGAGCTGACTATGTGTCACATACTTGATTGTAACTTTATGAAGGTAGCCATTGGAACTGAACATTACAGGGTGTGAGATAAAATTATCATGAAAACCATTAAATAACTCATAAAAAATTCCTATAAAACCATTACCATAAAAAAAACTATGCACATAGTGACATATGTCTACATTTAGTAATGGTACACTTATCCTATAATATGAGATATTTAACTCACCAAGAGACTTTCAAACATAAAAAAAGGTGGGAAACATGAGATAAGGATGTGTTATCACTTTTATTTTCACCATTTTATGATATTTATCATATCTCTTCATCTAAGTGGCATAATTGAAACACCTTTAGGCTTGTGGGTGGCCTAAGGATTAGGTGAATCTCTAGATAGGGATATCTCCCGTGATGTACCACTTTGGATCACAATTACACCTAAAATTTGGGGAGGAAAAGAGAGAGAAAACTGAAATAAAAATATCCAAAGAGAGATGATACACTAAATTTATTGATGACTACCAACCATTTTCATATTACACATGAAACCAAGAGACTAACCAAACATACACTTCTCTAATCTGCATCTTCTCACATCAATGTTACATTATGAGGTTATGGCTGAGTGTTTAAGATAGAAGGAATAAACAAGAGGCCTTGAATGTAACTAGTGAATATAATAAATCACTCAACCTTAACACTTCCTAGAACACTTCACATGCCCTATAAATATAATCTTTCCAAATGTAAATACAATGAAAGAATGAGACATGTTAAGGAATCCACAGTCTTCACTAAGTAAGATATAACATTAAAGTAGAAAACACTATGAAAAGTCATGAAGAGGTAAAAATTAGTAGTATTATTGATAAAATTTTATGCAAATGAATAGGTCTTTTCCATATTCAGGTGGAGCATAAGTTACAATGACAAAAATAGCTAGTTCTTATAGAACTTGAGAGAGAGAGAGAGAGAGAGAGAGAGAGAGAGAGAGAGAGAGAGAGAGAGAGAGAGAGAGAGAGAGAGAGAGAGAGAGAGAGAGAGAGAGAGAGAGAGAGAGAGAGAGAGAGAGGAGAAGAGAAATGTCAAAGGGTCACAAAGACACTTTTAAAGTTGATAAAATTATTTACTTATTCATTATAATAGGATGTGGGATGAATCATGTAATTTTAAGAATCACAAGTGTCCATCCAAGTCATAAAACTCATGAAAAGTGGCACAAAACTCCTCATTCTAGCTTTAAAAATTGCCTTCATGATTTAGAACTATTTGAACATCCCAAAACTAATTTTGGATAGGTCTAATGATTTTAATAAAGGGTAAATTTTTCATACATGAATTTTCATGCATTAGCTATAGGATTGGTCATCTGGAATCATCTAAGAATGGGCCATCATCATCATTAGTCCAAAAAACTCCTTCATGCACCCTACACACTTGGCCTTCAAAAAGGCATCAATTTTTCATGAAAATACATGGGATGGATTGGATGAAAATTTTCAATACCTTACATAGTATTATAAATATCAAGGACACCTTAAAATCACTTTTACTTGGAGTCTTCACACTTCTCACTAGCTTGGTCACTATGCCAATTTTGACTAGCTGAGATGAAGCATCTAGTTTGGACACTTATTTTATTTATAAGAATTGAATGGATATTAGGGGTTATCCCAAGTATTAATATTCCCCCTAATATTTATTTCATCTCTTTAAAGTTACCAAAACTTATAAAACACATAAAATAGTCAAAAGTACCTTATTTTTTACCCTATCCATACAATTTTATACAACTCAAAAGGGTGGGTAGGAGCCTGAGATATTCCCATATAAGGTCCAATCATAATCCTACTCAAACTAGTCCATTATAGTAGCTTTATAGCTTCATTTCGCTAATTGGGTCATTTTAAGGGTTTAACCTATTTTACCCCTTTAAGGTTTGTTCATGCAGATTTGACATCAACATGAAAATAATCTCACTAATGTAATTTTCAAGTACCCTATTAACATCTCCAAATTCCTTGAGTCTCCATGTAAATCACCAAGGGAGGTATGAGCATTTGAAGTTACCTATTCAAGCTCGATTCCTCATTCCCATAGGCATGAGTTTGTCCTTAAGTAAAAAATGGCCTTATTTGTGTTTTTTATACATACCAAGGGCTTAAAACATACACTATGATCCCATAATCATGATAAAATTTATTTAAAATCATATCCAAAGCTATAAATGTGAATGACTCTTCATTTGGACAATAGGACAAAAATCCTACCTTTTAGGCTTAACTATAACCTCTATGGTTTGGTATATTATATTGAGATTAATCCCTATATTATTTTTTTTAAATGTTTCCTTAGATATGTTCCAACCTCATACATCTCCTTTAAATTTTAAAATATCTAATAAGACCATCCATTTACTACGCTTCTCCAAATCTACTAGTTTGACCTCATAAGGGAGTACCCTCTATCTGAGACCAAATAGAGGGCACTCCCCTACTTCCTCAAAAAATGGTGGATATTTTTGAGGGTTATACAGGTGATAAAAATCTTCTTTACAATTTTTTAGTCCTTTATAACCTCATTTTATCCATTAATTCCTTAAAAACCCAAAATAGACCCTTGTAAAGTACTGTGTGTAAGATTTTTTGGTGTAAACTATGTGTGGCATTATTACATCCCCCTTAATACCGTATTTATCATATTAAAGATAGTATTCAATAGTATTTTATCATTATTAATTCATATCCTATCTATTCATTACACTATACTTTCACTTATCCTTCATACACCTTGCATTCTCAAGACTGTGTACCTTTCTTGACTATATTTTCTACTTTAGAGGGGACACCTATAGGTGGTCCTATATGTTTTAGCTTGAGAAAAACATTTATCAATCATCCATTGAGTATTTTTGAGTCATTTGGTACTTTTATATCCCTCATCTACCTACCTTTCCTAGTTTATACCATTACTTAGGACTCAAACATGTTCATTGTATGACATAGTCAAATAGGGTCAACTATGTTTAAAATAAATAAGATCCTGTAAGTTGAGCATGTTGGACTCTGATACTAATGTATATAGGATTAAATTGAATCATAAAGGTCACTTATCATCTATTTGGACATGTTATTCATTTTATGGGATTCAATTACCACCTAGACACCAAGTTCAAGCTACTACTTGTTTACTCAATTACAAGTGGATATTTGCATAATGGGACACCTATAGTTGAATATTAGACCTTGAAACCTCACTAATAAACCTATCATAATTGTCTCCATGATCATCAAGATCTCTTTCACTCTATAATGTCTTCTAAACATATAATTTTTCCTTGTTTTCTCCTTTGTATATCAATGGTTACTTAATGGTTCAAAACATGTAGATGATATTGGAGGAAAACAATATTTAAATGAGCAATTTTTAACTTCTCAAAAATTGACCTCCATCTCTTATATTCCCCTCAAAATTTTCAAGGTCATATTGATATGATGATACTACAAGGAAAACATACTTCTATGCATCAAGAGTCTTAGAAAGCTTGTTAAAATATCTCTACAAAATGCTAGGGATCTTTATTTTCTCATTTTGGGGACAAGATCTATGTATACAGTCACTTGACCCTAGAACATATCTTACAACCTCCACTTATCAATCTAAACCTAAAACTATGTCTTTTATAGTCCTCTTAACATATTAAGACCCAAAGGAATGTTTAACCACATGTCTAAATTCCTCCAAGAGATACCTCAACCTTTTTGTTAAAACCTGTAAGTGACCATTCAAATGTACATATAGATAGTTAATGATCCTATTAATGGTATGCATATTTTATGGGTTTCAATTAGGATTGAACATTTTCCAAAATTTTAAAAATACTTTACTCACTAATAAAACCCTTCTCAATTCAAAATCTCCTCTTCAACATGCTCGATGGATCATAAAGATGCCTATAGGTATATATTTTCTATGTATATAGGTAATAAGAATGAGGTTTAGGCAATATGTAAGATGAATTTTTTTGTAAACACTTATATGCTTTCACCAATCATCTTAATGGACATTTATCAATATTAAGAAACTAAAACCCATATCAAGCTTTCCATCTCTCAGCATGACATCATTAAAATCTCCTATAGGTGCATATGAGTTGTATGCAAGTAGGGGCATAGAATGGAGTATAAAATGTGCATAAATGAGTCTATGATTACTATAAATCATCCTAAATACTTGATTTTCATCAAGGATATCTTAAGACTAGTTCCAAAACATCCTTCTCAATGTGAAAACCACTTGCATATATATGGAGCATAGTAGGTAGGCATAACTAATGAGTGGTTGGTCTGGTGAAAGAGCTTAAAACTAGTCTTACACTTCCTCAAATATCCAAAACAGATATCCTAAGCTCTTTATGGCTTTAATAAGTTAATACACCCTAATTGACATTCCATGAACAAGTTAGACAATTTTTAAACATGTGATTGTAAGTGAAATTAATGGAGTTGATTGTGAGGGATGGCAAGGCTGTAAGCTACCCAAAGCATGATGTTATGAGATTAATAATAAAATGAGGTGATCAATAAAACATGAATACATGTAAAAAAAACCATATAATATTCACATGAAATCCCTTGTAGGTAATTCAACCCTCTATAAGTGGAAAATTGATTGAGACTGCACATGGTGGTACCTTCTTGCAACACGAGACAAATTTTCCAATAAAAACACCACAAAACATGAAAATAATAATGGAGATAATTTTAGAAGATATAAAACATCCTCTATAGTACACATCACTAATTGGTTCATATGAACTTACCCAAAATTAAGCAAAACCTATAGGGTGCACGAAACAACAAGCAAAAAAACATAATCAACTTCATGAGGATGGTTCATAAATCATAGGCCACCACTATTAAAAATATTGTTATGTAAATGAATTTATTTGAGTTTAATATCACCTCCCAAATGTGTTTTATTTGTAACCTCACCTGCTAGCCATACCAAATACAACTTGAACATTGTTTTTGTGTGCCTAGAAGGATGAAAAAGGAGTAGAATGTTTTTGGGCCAAAAATGGCAGCTAAAAGTAATTTTAAATTTGTAACTAATATTTATTAATCAAAAGGGAAATCATATGATCTTCTCCCACATGGCACACTTCCTCATGGGCTATACAAGTGCCAAACTCTCTTTTTATCTCAAGAAAACTACCCTTTCTTCTAAAGAACCTATCACTTTTTAGTTATGTTATTTTATTAATATCTCTTATGACACATGGGATGTGACATAAACTCTTGGAAAATACACATTTCCTAATGAGGTCATATAACTCATTTAATGCTTTATTTATGACCCCTAAATGACTCAAATAGATATATTGGCTAATATGACTATTTCCCAAGGCTAGTGTGACATTAAATTCCATAAAATGACTTATAATACACCTTATGAACCAATTTTACACTCAATAAAACATATAAAGACCATGTTTCTACCTATAGGGGCCCCAATTTGACCTACAAGGTCAAATTTGGTTAACAAGATGTCTACTTCCTCTGGAAGCAATCTCAATAATTGGATTATATGAACTTGCTCATACAAGAAGAAAAAATTTATAGTGTGGGAAAAAACAAGTATAAAAACATATTCAACTTGTTAATAATGGTTCACAAAGAATAGGCAACCATTATCTACAATCCAAAAATTAAATTGAAGATAACTTAGTGTACTATCACCCACAAAGTAATTTGACTTGGAACTTCTTATACTAGTCATATTATCCAAAATACTATCCACCAATTTCATGTGCATAATGGTACAATGAAAGATTAGAATAGTTTTATCCCATTTTTATCACTTTCAAATATTATAAAATGTTGAGATGAGTCCTTGTAAGTTGAAGAGTCATCCCACAAGGTTGCCACACGTACCACTCTCCTCATGGGTTGTATAACCTTTGAAACTCCTTATTTTCCACTTGATTTCTTTATTTTTAGTTAGGAATCTAAAATTTTTAATTAGTTCTAAAATTTTTACAAGTAATATGATGAATTGGATGTTGGAAGGAAGTTTGGAACACATGGACACCTTGAAAACCATACCACTTCATTTAATGATGTATTTATGACCCCTAAGTAACACAAAATGACATAAGGACTAATATGAATATGACCAAAGCTAGAATCATAATAAATCATATCAAAAGGAATATGACACACCCTATGAAATTTTATTTGTCCCCTATTCCAAGTTTTAGAATATAGGGGGTTGACCCATTTTGACTTGTGGTCAAAATGGTCAACAATTACTCTTTAAAGTTTTTGTTCACAAATCTTGTTTAGAGATTTTGTTTATAGATTGGGCTCTGAAAACTTTATTCATGATGCATTAAAGTCCTCACCATTTTCTCTTAGAGAACTAGGTTTTTGTAAATGTTACATTTTGGCACTTTCTCTTCAGAGAAATTATTTTAAATTTGTATTTCAAGATTTTGGTCTTTGGAGTTGGTATTCAGTGAAACTATTCAGCAAAACTCTTTGATAAAATTACTTGGTATCAATTTTTTCTTTGGATAAATTTTTAGTGGAAATTATTTTATAAAAATATTTGAAAGGAGTGTTTAACACTTCATTCTTTGATAAAATTGTTTAGATAAATTGGTCTTCAGAAAAATTATTTAGAACTTTTACTTTTAGCTTATTTTGGTCTTCAGTAAAAGTATTCAACAAAAATGGTTGGGAATTTTGATTTGGGATTTTTGTTTTCTTCACCAACACTATTATAACAAAACATTTGACTCTCATCTACTGAGAGCCTCTACATCATAGGTATACCAAATAAAAAGATGTGAGTAAATGACACTTGGCAAAAGGAAATGATGTGGCACCCTTTATAATGGTATATAAATAGTAATTAGCCAACTGATAATAAATACTATTTTATTTTAAAATATATTTTAATAATATGTCAATTTCTAAAATTTATTTAAAAAAATGACTTTTAATCAGAATGTAAGTTGTCTACAATAATTCTGATTATGAGTATTTATAAACTCATAAATCTATTATTCAATTAAAAACATTTCTTTCATATTTTCTCTTTGAATAATCTCTTAATTAATTTCTAGTAATCAAATTCCAAATATCAATAACAATTTAAAATTGATATTCTTATGGAAAACTAAAAATAAAATATAGACCAATTATTATTTATGGGGTTCACCAATTGGCTACATCCTTGGGATTTCTAAATAACAATCTGATCCATTAAAAATCAATTTACAAGTAATAATACAACTCACAGTAATGATAAATGAATACTATCACCTGCAATAGAATTGAAAACTAGATATTAAATACTCTGAACCTAATCAACAAATGTCTCCCTATTTATTTTAAGCTCTGTAAGCACTTTATTTCTCCAAAATGTAACTCTCTATAATTTTTATAGGCTTACAAGACTCTATAAAAAAGTTAAAATGGCTTCAATTAGGCTATTCCAAAATTCTTCCTATGTAAAAATAAACATGATCAATCCTCTAAATTTAATAACCTATGTTCTCAAGCAAATATACTTCCACTTGTATGTCATGTCCCTGCTTCAAATATTTATCACAATTCTTTCTCTATACAAAAAAAATACATAGCTTATATAATATGTTTTATGTTATTCTCTACCTCCTGAATATAAATAATCTACAATATAAAATGAAATAATCCATAATATAAAATGAAATAAAATTGCTTATAGCTAATGTTGGCTAACAATCTCAACTCTACTTGAAGTTTGATTAAAATCCCATAATATGCTGCATACAAATTATAATAGAATAAATTCCCATATATTATGGGAGGTTGAAACACCATGTTTAATTTAATAAAATTCTTCCCATAAATAAAAACCATGATCTTCCCACTAATTGTCAACCATCTAAAAAGAAAGTGGATGATCCATGTGGAATAAAAATGTGGGTAAGGCTTAAGGCATGCATGTTAATAATCTATCACCAAACATAAGGTAAAAGGATACAAAAAATTAAAACATCTCCCATGTAAACCAAAATCACACCCCATGCAAAGTGAAATGGAATTGCACATGTGGAAAGGCATGAATGGTATAAAGGTTTTATTAAAATAGGATAAAGGTATTTTTAAAAAAATAATATCCCATGGTAAATCTCCACATGGGAAAAGGTCAAGGTGTGCATGTATGTTTTAAAGTTTATTAAAATGGGACACAAGATTAAAATATCCAATGGTATAATAAATAGCCATAGATAGGATATTTAAATGGAGGTTTTAATTAAATTTGGATTTAATATTTAACATATTCCATTGTTATTAATAACCATAATAAAATAAGATATTAGTAATATTTTGAAAATGGAGTAATTACGATGGGAATAATTAGTTATGAAAATAATATCTTGGTGACATTAGTAGAACTATATCACAAGGTTGATAATAGGGTAATGTGGGTAAAGTTAGTTTCATCCTACATCTACAACACAACACCCATTAGCAACATAATAAAATAATTCCAATATAAAAAGTAATTATATAATTTTTTAATATTTTTTTTATGTGTCGAGTTTCCCATTACCACACTTATCTTTTTCATATTTTTCCAAACCATATGAAATCATCTAGATCAAACCTCCCTAATAAGACCCTTTTGGTCCCCAAAAGTTCAAGTCACCCACTGAATCTACAAATAGTTCACTCTACAAAATATCACTATAAAATATCTTGGTAATGATTTAAAAATCAAACTAAATCTTTGAAATGCTAGTGAAAGAAGTATCTATCCAATACTAAATTATAGATAGAAGCAAACTGCCTGTAGAAATGTCACATCTTCAAAATGGTGAATCTACCAACTAATGTAAAATGATCACCAAGCACAACTACAAACAAGTTTACATGCTAATTGTAACCACATTTTATAGTTACAAATAAATTCCCAAAATGAATGAGGGACTTATAAATATGCAAATACAAATGGTGCTCGAAAAGGGTC
This sequence comes from Torreya grandis, assembly GCA_037957365.1. Taxonomy (NCBI): domain Eukaryota; kingdom Viridiplantae; phylum Streptophyta; class Pinopsida; order Cupressales; family Taxaceae; genus Torreya; species Torreya grandis. Next base: position 561,766 of record JARHVA010000264.1, on the reverse strand, counting down.
TTATAAGCCTCTATTTACACAATGTAAATGACAACATATATAATGAAATGCAAATTTTCCCAAAATAGACATACTTAACATGCCCCATATAATTTATATATACTACTATCAAGGTTTAAAAATGAAGTTTTTCCAAAAATCTAAATGTGAGAAAATAATCCAAGTATGATAAACTTGCCCCTTGGATTTTTTCTACAAGTTACTCCAATAAACCATATTCAAATCTTAAATCATTTGAAAATATATTCAAGTTTAAACATGAGTTAATTCCTTTTTCAATGCATCAAAAACTCAAAACTTATCAAGGAGAAAAATATAGAGCTTAGAAAAACCATAAATATGAGAAAATAATCCAAGTATGATAAACCTATCACTCTGATTTTCTCACAACTGGTAACTCCAAATATTATGTTCAAAACTAAAATATATTCTTTTTAATTTAAATGGAATACCAAAATTGCTTTGAATATTTACATTCTAATAAACTATCATAGCTATGCAAGCATGAAACTAAGGAATTTCTTACCAACCCACTTTATCACAATTTTCTATTTAGGTAGTTTAATTTCCTCAGTGGATACTTGAGTAGCTACATGGGTCATATATGAAATTATTGGATTTGAAACAACTTATTGTTTGCTTATAGATGCATCATTCTTCATGGATGTCTTCTTACAATACTTAGGATGTAGTTATGGATACAATATCCAACATTTATCATTTTAGTGACCACTTAGATTATAATGAGTACAATCATTATTACCCATTTATTTCTCTTTAGAAAACATAACCATCCTAAGAGATGGTTTATTTTCCAACATAAGGCAACACAATGATTATTTAATCCACAAAAATTGGATGGATATTTAGACCAAAAATCCTATAATAATAAGTCTTTCTTTTCATAATTGAAATATATGTTAAAATATTTTCCAAGTTTTTTAGGACTAGTGAAAGTATGAGAAGATGTAATGATTTTACCTTTTCTTAAATCATGTTTATACACAACACCATATTTTTGTGGGGATGGAATTCTTTTTCTCTACATGTTGTCACTCTACAGGACTAGTGACTTGAATACTTTGTTGTTGGAATCTTGTCTTCCTTCAGCAATTCTAGAATTTTCACCAGCTTCCATTTTCACACTAATATATCCCAAATTTGTTAAATAAGGTCTATCCTCTACCTAAATGGGGTTAGTGGTTCCTTAACCATCTTTTCCAAGGCCTTTTCCATTAAATCCCATTTTAACAAGTAATTTCGAACCTATTCCATTTGTATACTATTCAAATTTACCAAAATCATTATTACTAGATTAATCATGGGAAGGAAAACTAACTGGTGACTCACATTCACGTACAGTGCATTCATCCATCATGGTGTTTGGATCTTATATGGAAGGAAAATCCTTCACTTGTTCAACATTCTATAGTGTTACCAAGATCTCATCCTTAGCTTGCAACTTAGTTTTCAACCTTTCAACTTCTTTCTCCAAGGAATAAAATTTTGATCTTAAGAGATATTTCTCTTCTTGAACATATTGATTATATAACTCAAGATCATTGAGCTTTTCCTATTTTGACAACTTTCCCATAGTTCACTTGTTCTTGTATTCAACAAACAATTGAACCAATTGTAATAATTGTCAAATAGCAAACTATTAACCATAGGTAAACCACTCTATTAAAGTCTGTTAATTAACTATTATGATATCAAACTTGATTCATCAATAGTAATTATCCTCTTGATAATAAATATTATTTTATTTAAAAAAGGATTTTTATAATATGTCAATTTCTAAATTTTATTTTAAAAAAATTGACTTTTAATCAGAATGTAATTTGTCAGCAACAATTCTAATTATAAGTATTCTATAAACTCATATAAATATATTATTCAATTAAAAACATTCCCTTCATATTTTATATTTTTGGATAATTTCTTAATTAATTTCTAGTAATTAAATTCCAAATATCAATAATAATTTAAAACTGATAAATTGATGAAAAACTAAAAATAAAATGGAGACCAAATGTTGTTTATAGGGTTCACCAATTAGAAACATCCCCAAGATTGCTAAATAGTAATCCAATCCATTAAAAATCAATTTTAAAGTAATAATAAAACTCACAATAATTATAAATGAAACCTATCACCTGTAATAGAATTAAAAAAAAGATATTGAAGACTCTAAACCTAGTCAACAAATGTCTCCCTATTCATATGAAGCTCTACAAGTACTTTATTTCTCCAAAATAGGTAAATAACTATTTCTACAATTTTTACAAGCTTAAAAGACTCTATAATAGGTAAAAATGACCTCAATTATTCTATTCCAAAATTTTACCTTCATAAAAATAAACATATTTAATCCTCTAAATATAATAACCTGTGTTATCCAGCATAATAGAATTCCACCTATATATCATGTCCCTATTTCAAATATTTTTCACAATTGTTTCTTTGTACAAAAAAATACATAGCTTTTGTAATATTTTGTATGCTATTCTCTGCCCCCTGAATATAAATAATCTGCAATATAAAATGAAATAATCTACAATATGAAATGAAATAAAATTGTTTATAGCCAATGTTGGCTAACAATCTCAACTCTACCCTAAAGTGTGCTTAAACTCCCATAATAGGCTGCATGCAAATTTTAATAGAATAAAATCCCATATATTATGATAGGTTAAAATGCCATGTTTAATTTATTAAATCTCTTCCCATAAATAAAAACCATGATGTTCCCACCAATGGTCGACCATGCAAAAAGCAAGTGGATGATCCACATGGAATAAAAAGGTGGGTAAGGCTTAAGGCATGCATGTTATATATTTTAGTGAAAAACATAAGGTAAGAGGACAAAATAACTTAAATCATCTCCCATGTAAATCAAATTCACCCCCCATGCAAAGTGAAATGGAATTACATATGGGGAAAGACATGAATGGTATAAAGGTTTTATTAAAATAAGATAAAGGTGTTTTTTAAGAACAATATTCCATGGTAAATCTCTATGTGGGAAAAGTTAAAGGTGGACATGTATGTTTTAAATTTTATTAAAATGGGACATAATATGAAAATATCCAATGATATAATAAATATCCATAGATAATATATTTAAATAGAGGTTTTAATTAAATTTAGATTTAATTTAAAACATATCCCATGGTTATTAATAACCATAATAAATAGGATATTAGTAATATTTTTAAAATGGAGGAATTAGTGGGAATAATTGGTTATGGAAATAATATCTATGTGGCATTAGCAGAATTATATGGCAAGGTCAATAACGGGGTAATGTCGGTAAAGTTGGTTTGGTCCCACATCTGCAACACAACACCCATTAGAAACATAATAAAATAATTTCAATATAAAAAGTAATTGTATAAACTCTTTATATTTTTACCACATGTTGTCTTTCCCATTGTGAAACTTATATTTTTCACATTTTTCCAAACCATATGAAATCCTTCAGATCATCTAAACATCAATAGTGGCTACATGGCATACCCACCAAATGAAGTGGAAAAGTTTCAATTGAATAATCAAAGAAAGTTTATAGACATTGGAAATTAATGGCACATGAATTTTAATTAAATTAAAAATATATACCAATTAATTAGAAACAAATGATGTTCTCATTGATCAAAAACTAACTTTGAGCTCACTTTTTTCCTTACCAATAAGACCTAGCTACCTATGTTCTGATCGTATAGTGCAGCCAGAAGAGCTAAGATGTTAAATTGAAGAATCAAAAATTTGTTGACCTAATTAATTAGCTATGAAATCCTAATCCAAGACATTATAATGATTCCTTCCCCCATATATATTCTCTATTAGGGATTAAACAAAGTACAAGGACACCATCTTTGATCTAATAGTGTTCAATAATGACTACCTCAATTACTCAATGTTATGGGAAGTGATTCACCATATGGATGCACATACTCATGAGGATAGTTTTAGACCAAATCAAATATAATTATCTACAAAACTCCTCCTTTTTAAATTACAAGGAATACATTTTTTAGTATTAAAGATTGAGGTTATGTTGTGCATAGACCTCCTAGGAGACTTGTTCTTCATTGGTAAAGTGACTCGAGGTGTGTTCTTGAACCACTTAGAGAATAAATCAATTATATCATGAATCTCATGGGATGAATTTCAAAGGTATTTATCTCTCCTTATCATAAATTCTATGTATGAATTTCATAGAGTAGTTTCATGGAATAAGGAAAACTTGATTAACAAGACATTGAATAAGTGGATAATTCCTGGGGAGTCTATCAATCTAAAGGAGAAGTAATTGATGAATATAACTAAGTTCCTAATGGGAATTTATATTAATATTATCCTTATAAATAGGTTATATGTCCACCCAACATGGAATTCCTTTACCTTTAATGGGTTCTATTGTTGGACTTATTAATGACTTTAGAGTTAACATCTACTCTAGGTGAGGTAATTAGTGTAAAGATGTGAGAATAAGTAATACACAAGGATAATAGGCCTTAAGGTGACCATTTATATATAATTTCCTATTTTATTACTAATGTGATAGGCATAATTTATATACATAATGGGTCACTCTAGAGCCCATAGCTAGACTTCATTAAAAAATCATTTATGTGATTCATATTCCTTTATGCACATATACAATTATACCGAGAACATCACCGACATTATGGAGGATGTATAACCATAGGTGTGGATGGAAATTAATGAATCCCGATCACTTGGGTATCTAATAACATTATAGACACATTGTTATCCAAGGGATATTATTGGTTAAATCATGACTACACTATGGTTATGGTCATGAGCCATAAGGTAGTAGCTCTGGATCTCCCCAAATATGTATTGGATAAACTAGTAGAGCAAGAGATATCTTACCAACTATGATGAGGGATATATGAATAAGAATAAGAATAGTGTATTTTATGTATTTCACCTCATGATTTCCATAATGTGTTATGTCAATCATAAACACTTTTATGAGGCTATAAAATACATGGAATACTACTCACTATCCACACTACCACAAGTATTAGAATCCTCATGTAAGAGTGAAAAATAACATTAAAGGCCTTGTTATTCTATACCAACATGATCTATATGACCATCATTTTCTATTTCTCAATGCTAATGAGGATTCCCAATTCAAAGAGAGGGCATAAACAATTGGATTGGTCAATAATTTCCTTAAAATCATTCAAGGGCAACTCTCCACTTTAATTATTGATGTATAAATTAGTCTCCCACATATAGGAATATGGGATGCCTCTAATTTTTGGGTCAATAAGCCTTCTCAACCCATAGTAGAGTAATTAAAATCTTCAAAAACATTCCCTATGGCATTAACAATTATAAATAAAGATCTTGGGGTGGTTGATACATCACTTAGGGGAGCTAATGATGATATAATTTACTTTGATTCTTTGGACTTAGAAGGACATGCCCAAACTATTAATACATAAATCCAAGATATTTTTATTATTAGGTAACCAAAACCACATAGGAGGCATCCTCCATAGCTAATGAAGTCACTATTTATTATAAGAAGAAACCAAGGGATCACCTCCCTCATTAAATTCCAACTAATGAAGCAATATTAATAGAAGGATAATCAAGAGAGGCAACTAGAGGGGAATCTATAGATGAGGAGGAGGATATACAAAGAGCTTAAGTTTTGAATGACCAAGATACCAAGGTAAAAACATAACTATATGGAAAATAATTAGGTGAGGGCGCAACTCCTTCAGTTTTTACCACTCCCATTATATCTTTTGTTTCTCATTTTTTGTTGGTTTTTTGAGTCTATTTCTCTTAATCCTAGTTTTTTCCCTTCCATTATGTTACCTAGGGTAGAGGTTAATTAGTGTCCAAGCATATTTGGTTGTTATAAAAGTAGATCATGCTTCCTTTACCTCTACTATCTTACTTATCCAGTAATTCCTACTTCACCAATTATGTTTTCTATGTTCATTCCTCATGTTTCCACTATGATTACTTCCACCACTACCCTAGCACCCCTAAAAATTAAAAATAATACATCTAATAAATCTAGGGAATCATTGATAAGCCTAAAAATACATGTACCATCTACTTAGTTAGGTTTACTAGTGCCTCCCTCTAGCTCTTCTCAAGATACCACTATAATAACATCAAAAAGGGATCGAAATAAGAAACAATAGTATATATTCCACCCACTACCTCAATATGGTGATGTGGATTGGTCTAAGATAATATGACCTTCCCTTCCTAACCCATTTCTTAAATATGCCTTGAACTATTCCTCAAGAGATATATTGGTTGAGACTACAACTTAGGACACTTAACCGATAAGCATAACATAATTGGTCATCCAATAATGGGAAGCTGATTTATAGTCAAATGCTTCTCAATAGCTAGATATTACAATCATAAAAATTCCCACACTGACCTCCATATTTGAAAAATATATAGGGAGTGTCCAAATGGTGAAGAAAAGGAAAATTGAAGAAAAGGCTAGAAATGGGAGATTGTGGAAGAAAGAAAATAAGTTTCTACCTTGACTAAGAGAAATAATAAGAAATTAGGGTAGTCCCTATATATTTAGGATTTCAAATCCTATTTTGAGATGCACAAGTATTTTCTAGTATAGCTTCATGAGGGAACATAAATAGCCAAGAAAGAGCTTGAGAAATAGTTAGACAAGTTAGGTAATAATAATAAATAGTTCATGTTTCCGTACATATCGAAATAAATGTATCAAGTGTAACATCAAGACTATATAATATTCTAGATACCATTACTAAAATGATGGCTAAGATAGATCCTCAAATCATTAAACTACCAAATTATATAATTATTTAAAATGAAGATGAGAATAAATTGTATCTCCTCATTCTTTATTAAAAAAAAAGGTGTATGGATACCTCAATTTGATGACACCATTAGAGGCTTCAAATTACCACAAATTGGTAGTCATCATGCCATAAGAAGAAAAAGAGTGGGTTACATCAACTGAGTTAATAATGCCCAAGTATGCAGAGTAAGAGAGCCTAATTTTCTATATTCTAGAAGAAGTGAAGCTCTCATAAGTAAGGGACTCTATGGGAAAGATAATAAGTAGAGCTAATTTTGACCAGCTTCTACAACATGCCTCAACCAACTTTAAGCAGAACCTACATGGATTGACATTAGAGGATATTGAAGCTAAGTTGAGTCTTGCAAGGAAGAATGTCACTAAAATAGAAATATTTAGGATCAATTATATGAATATTAAAGATAAACATGCATGAATTATGGAATAAATAAATAGGGTGTATAGACCTCCATTATTGAACATAGATATCATTAGGTACCAACATAATGTTAGCCATAAGTATTTCCAAAATTTTGAGGCTAAAAATAAATCCAACACTTCAAATTCTTCTTCATCTCAAGCTACCATTTTAATGCCTATGAAAACAACAAGTAGTGTCATTAAATCACCCAATAAGCCTTAGTTAAAGGCTAATTTTGTATATAGCCATGCCTATAGTACTAATATTTGTAATTATAGTTTACTTACACTTGATATACAAATGTAAAAGTTTGTTTGAACTATTTGTAATAATACACATGTTACATTGCATTATACAAGATAACTTACTTTTGACATAGTTTTGATTAATTCTAAGCATGCACACATGCAGTTTTGACACTAAAATTAGAACTAAAGTTATAATTACTTGATGTAACTATGAGTTTTCATGATATTTAAGGATGAGGCAACCCATCCCCAAGTCTATATATTCATGTAATCATGCATTATAAAGGGTTAAAATTCTTATCAATATAAGAAGAAAACATTTTGACTATCATATAACTATGTGGATGTACTTTCCCTCCATCTCTATGTAATTAATGTTTTGTTTCTTTGGGTTATTTTTAATTTAGTAATTTTAAGTGCACAAAAAATATGGATAATTTCTTTTATAATTGATTTTTTATAGTTATATATGTGAAAAATCTATTGGAAAGTGAGAAATTATCATTAATTTTAAATAATTAGTTGATTGTCTTAATCTTCTAAAGTGTGCAGGAGTGTTTTCCCTTTCGTATTGTCTTCTAGGTGTGTGACATAGCTATCCAAAATACCTTTCTACTCTAAGTTATAATATCCCAACTAAGGATGTGTAATAACTACTCTAAAATTAGAAACCTTCAGTTGAGAACATTAAGATTCCTATACCATTTCTCCTAGACTACCTAACTGTATTTGTCTATAAGTGTGCAACAACTATAAATAACAAGCATGAGTTCTAAAAACAATTGTCCATAAAGGAACTAGCTCAGGAAGTGATCCTTTGAAACCATAGAACATTTTTTTTCTTTAACCTTTCCTCCTTTTGAATTTTATTTGATTAATATCTCCCCACTCTATTATATTTTCCATTGATCCAACTCACTTAGGTTTGTATTTCTTTACTAGGATTTATTTCACTACAATCACACTCAATGAACAACCTGCATGCTCAGTATGTTGTTCCACCATAATATTGTTTAACCCATGCATGCAACTCATGACCTAGGGTGGATTTTACCTCCATTGAGATCCTAAAATGTTACAGGCTACTTTGTTAAATCTAATAATGTGCACAATACCCACATCAACATCTAGTATACTTTACATTATCTTTGTAATCCTATATAAGTTGGGTTCTATTTGTATATTATATTCCTAACATGAGTGTTTAATCTTAGGGTTAATCAACATATTATAATGTTGGATATAATATATGTGTTTATAATTAAGTTATGGCTAATAGTATGTGTATCTTATTATACAATATAATTTTGGTTTCATTGTACGGATCTAATTTACTAAGATTTTAAATATTTTCAAGGTAAATAATGGTACACACTAGTGGAATATTATATAATTGAGAATGGAAGGATAAAAATCTTGTGCATGGTTTAGGTGAATAATAGGTTAGAGAAGAGTTAAGACTACATGAAAAATACTAAAGGGGTAAAATACCTTATTGATAATGGTATTATAAGTAAGAGGAAATTAAGACTACATAGGTATATGGAGGATAGGAAAAATGTCATAACTACTCTAACCAAGAATAAACGAAAACAAAGTCAACTATGTTATGTGAATGCCCAAGGATGAAGGGAGGATATATGACTAGTTCGTGTGTAGGAGAGAAGCACCCAAGAAAGCAAATATGACTATGCATAAAAGAATTGCAAAGAAAAAAACTACAAGAGGAGGAATGATTACATAGGAATAGGTAGTAAACAAAAGAAAACACTTAGTTCTAAACCTATTTAGAGAAAAAATGCATGTGTATTTTGATCATTAATGAGAAGACATGATAATAATCATTGTGATTGTAATAAATGAATTTTATATAAGACAAAGTGATAATTATGGGGTAAGAAACTTAACATTTTCAAAATTAATAGCAGGGAAAGAGAAGGTGATATAGGAAATAAGTATTATTAAATAATCATGAAGTTTAAATATAAGGATGAGTATGGAAAGAGGGACTAGTAGTTTAGAGATGAGTAATATGATTTCCATAATAATTATAATGGTAACCATAAAATCTCCATTATAAGGAGTTTACAAGCCTAATTATAGTAAGTGGAATGGTGATTATGGTGACTCCACTAATATGAAATGTGTAAATATATATCATGTAGGCACCATAACTGAACATTTTATATATGATGGACATAAAGTTACCATAGTATAGGGGTATGAAATACTCTTTATATAAAATTAATATATGTGACATCACTTGGAGGTTAAAATTAATTGCATCATTAGTGAGAAAGGTAAGCCAATTTTCAACCACACTATATGGAAGTAAACAAAATTGGTACAAAAATATGACCTTAGCTAAATAATTATAGATTTTAACATATTAAAAGCAAGTTTTTTAAGGAATTATTATTTTTGGTGTTGAAAGAGATCAAATATAATCTAATAAAGAGTGTGAGAGTATAAAATGTATGCTTAAATATCCTTATCTATAGGATTTCATATGATATACATCTATTACAACATGCACAATGGTTTGTGGCTAGATTAACAACCCCATTACAAAGAATTTTGGTTATGAAAACCTTTATAAATGAATTATAAACATTAGAGGTTACACATAGGTTTTAAGTGGTAGGGTGAATGGATATTGGTATCAATCTATTTTTTGAAACATAAATTTCAAACAAGGCAACCTAGTTATAAGATTGGAAAAAACTATGTAGAAAAAGAAGATGGATCTAATGTATAGAGTGTGGGTTTGAAAGACACAATGAGATAAATTACACTTGGATAAATTATAAGTAATTAAGGCTATTAATTTTAGTATGTGAAGAGGATCATGAGATAATAACTTTTATCTTGTTCAATGTGAAAAGTAAGATATAACTAGATGTTAGTGTAAGGCGTGAAAAATAGACAACCATGTTGTAATAGATCATAGATTAATTGATGAAATGAGATAAAAATGGAGATTCAAAAAAGGAATTAAAAAAATCCATGCAACCATACATAGGTAAAGTATATGTTATAACTTAAATGGGGTGTGGGAGAACACTGAGAGGGTATAACTATGTTGAATAAGGGTATAATTAATACCAAATAAAGTATAGCCAAAGACAAGGAGGATATTATCAAGGAGGTTGATTTAGAAGAGGATGAGGTGGGAGGATTTATGGGGATGATCCATAGGATCATTTTTTAAGTGTAAGGCCACTAACCATTACTAAAGATAGTGCCAAAAATTACCAACTTATGTACATTTCTATGAAGGGTATCAAACAAAGGATTATCTAAAACTAATCAAAAAAATTAAAAAAATAATAATGTTAAGATACTATAAATTATAATAATCATGAAAAAATGTAATTAATGTAAGTTTTTGTATAAATAAATTTTATCAAAATTAGTCAACCAAAATTTACTTTAATATGGTAAAAACAAAGTTCATGGTTACTCTTCAAGGTTAGAACCATAAAATGTTAAAGCCATTTTAAGGTATGTTTTAAAAGGGGGACATTATCAAATATTTTTAAAAAATTATAAGTTATGCTTCAATGCATTTTCATTCCATGTGTATCTAGGAGATTAGATCTATTTGACCTTTAGGTTATGTAGGATCCAAAAATGTGTCATTATATAACCATGTAATTGCATTATCCTTAGCCATGAGGTCATTCATGTTTGAACTTGTATCCATGGCAAATATGGATCTATTATTCCATGTATTAGAATATTTTAGCTTCACATCTACCAATATACATGGTTATATATCCATGAAGACTATGTATACACATAAGGAGACTAGATGGCCAAAGCATTTAGAGGTCTCCCTAGTGCTTATAAGACATGTTTTACATTTTCATTTCATTAATCCATATGCTTTAGAGATATGAAGCACTACCAAAGACTTTAATCACTACCATTTTTTACCCTAAAGGTGGATATTCATAAGGATATAGTCAATAATTTCAATTTTACAAATAATTATCAATGGTGTAGTTATTAGTAGGTTTGTTCAATATTTTCATAACTTTAAGAAAAAAGGGAGTTTTTCAACTTTGTGACTTATTAAGGTTATATGTTTTTGATACCAAATCAATATAAATATTTATTATGATCACTTTATCCTTACCATTTCAACCCTATCAACATTTCCTTTTTCTTGATGTATATAAAAACCTACAAGTCTTCACTAAAGCAACACTTCAAGATACACCAACAAAAAATATGAAGTATGGATATATGGGTATTAAACCTATGTTGGTGTTGGAAAGAGAGTATCCCAAGGTTGGAGACTCTTGTATTGGGCTTGTTGATCTATGGTAATTCTATAATAGGATCAAAGAAGACAACCCTAGTAAAATGAAAACTTGCCTCTTTGAAAGTGGTTAAATTGAGGTAACTAGATTTCCAATTTCATTACATTGTATATATTTGGTGTTCACATGTACTCAACACTATGAACAAAAAACAAGATAGATAAAATTAGTTGATGGTAAATTGATGGCCAATTTTGATGGTATAATGAGGGGATTGACTATGAGTATTTAGGTGCATGATACCTCTGCTAGAAAATTTTTAGAATCAAACAATGATACTAGGATAAGAATACAAAAAACATCTTCCCATTATCAATGGGGGGTGAATAAAGAATAAGAGAAAGAAAAATTTATATTCTCCCGAAAAAATAGGTCAAAATTCAAATAACTTTTTGATCTGATAACCCTTCTCAACAAAATAGTTGGTAATGAATCTATAATGAAGTTTTACCCCTATATGTTCATGATGATCAACATTATATGTAATTTAAATAAATAAATAGAGTGGGGAGATTTGATTAGTGATGTCATGCATGATAAATATACCAATCTAGAGGTAGTTAAGCATTTCTACATACTTCCTACCTGATATACTCCTTAGCCTCTCAAATAATATATCCTAGGCTCACCTAGTTGCCAACACAAACTCTACCACCAATTTATTTTATTACTATTCCTAGATAACCCTAAAGGAAAGTAACAAACATTTTAGGAGGGTCAAATATGATTTCATAAGAGTATTGTGTAGGCCCTAGATGAATATTGGGGAAGAAGCTCACAAATGTATCAACTCAGTCAACTTCATGATATGATAGCTACTTCATCCAATTTTATAATATCACTAAATTAAAATAGATGGTTTAAAGGAATTCTACCATGGTTACCTAGATTGGAAAATAATAAAATAGTTTTGATTGAATTATTTAGATAGTTGGAAATAATGCACAAATGATGTAGACAAATGCATGCCTTTAGAGTTTCATTTCCCATTTCCTTGGTTCACATCACATGTAATAATGCCAAATATGGTCAATATATTGAGTCTTCAATCATGAAATTCACAAGGCACCCATATAGTAGCTGAAATTATTCTTATAGTAAATGGTTTATATGGTATCATCTTAGAATCAACTCCACATATAATCGTAAACCACATGTTGAGGATTATTGGGATGATTTTTATGGTGAGTATGAAGTTTTTAGGCATGTATAAAGCTTAATGAACCTAGATAAAATCAAATATTTCACATACACTTGGGTTCTTGGTGGTATGCTTGATGATGGAATAAAATTGGTAGACATTGATTATACAAAGAGAATAATGGCTTCACCATTTCCAATAATCAATTAGGTTTTTAAGGAAATAAAATACCTAAAAGTTAAAACTAAATTTATGTTAGACCAATCCATGCAATGGTTAAACACCAATATAGTATCATATTTAGGAATGAGGCACCAAGAGAATGATATCTTTAGTACCATCAAATCCATCCCCAATTCCAGCTAGCAAAGTATCAAGAATAGCCAACACTAGTTAAACAAGTCTATCATTAATGGCTCTAAGATACGTGAAGATGAGGAGGATGTTCAACATCCCAAATAACCAAGTAAAACTTTTAGATAAGTCTTAGTCATTGGATTAAATTTGTATATAAAAAATTTAGTAAAGTAACATCAATCATCTTCCCTTCTTGGAGATTCATATTTGATGATAGACAACATTACTTAGCAATTTATCACTTTTTCTCAATTAAAAACTCAAGTTGTAGCTGAAATAAATATTAAAAATATAGTATTTATTCCCCTTCTCCCTTTGCTTCCCCATTGGTGTCTCTTCTTCTTAAAAAAACACCACCTAGGTAACCCTCATCAACACCTTAAAATTCCTAAATGATATGTTTCATTTAGATTTCATTCTAGTGGATGCAACCCATGTTGAGAAAAAAGGAAAAAGGTGGTTATGATAGACTTACCTAATTTTTATGTGGTAGATAACTTTATTGAGTATCCTTTTACTAAAAATGCTAAAACCACCTCAATTTTGGTCTTATACCTATTAGGGGTCCATATGTAGAGATTGTAGAATCTAATGTAAAAAATGAAGAAGAAGAGATGATTTTTGGTGATTATACTCTAAAAAGAGTATCATTGGGAAAAATAAATTGAGAAAGTTATGCCCTCAATATTTGAGAGATATAAATAGGATGATCAAGAGATTATAAAAAGATGAGTTCACATAAGAGTAACTAAAGGATAAAGTTAAAAAATTGGTAGGCTATGTTGATTATCTCTTGAACCTACCAAAAGCACTAATTAATCCTTAGGGGGAATATCCTACCCAATATATTGACATAAACAAGGAGGTCATAATGACCATCAATAGATATAATAGTTATGGGAAGACTCTAGAGTCTTAGGGTGAGTAGTTTTTCCTTGATGGAATGAAATACATTAAATAAGTGGTCAAGATATATGAGAAAGTTAATTTAGGGGTGATTTAAATTAACCAATTGAAGATCCATTGTAATAAATAATTGGATAAATGGAAAGGTATTCTAGAGTATGTTATTGAAATGCTCAATACTAACACAAATAAGTTGGTTAAAGATGGAGTCTTTGAAAATAATGAAGAAGATTAATCTCATAAATGGATAGAATGCATTTTTTAGAAGAGTAAAATCTAGAGTAGAGATATAGAATAACTCAAAGAACAAGTTTATCTTAGAGAAGAAATAAAATATGAAATATCTTAAAATTTATGGGTTTACATAGTGATCTACTTAGAATGATGGATTTAGTAAGAATTCAATAGCTAATTAAAATAATAATTAAAAAAACTAATCAAAGAAAAAAAATCAAATAAAATGCCTTCAACATGACTTTGATGATATGCTCAGTGAAATTCATGTTTCAATTGAATAGATGAATAACCAAATGGACAAGATGGATGAGCTCATGGATTCCATGGAAATGATATATAATAAGTGGTTGATATACTATAGGCATGTAGTGGTTCCTAAGGGAACCTCAAATCATGAAGTACTGAATAAGTTAAGATTGTTCAAGATAATGAAGGGAAAGGAGAAGGCCACTATTAAAACTATGATTAAGCCAAAAACAACTCCTATCCAGGAAAGGTTGCTTATAATATTAGATGTTTCTTTTCTATTTTTGATAGTTTTATATTTTATGAAAGTTGTTTTCTATTTTTATAAATCATAAAATTATTGAAAATAGAAAAAGACGAAAATAGAAATACCAAATGTCTCATGTAATGTGAATGGTCATCCCATTCCCTCCGATCTATATAAATAGGATAAATGAAAGTGTATGGGTAATGTTTAATAGACATTGTAATTTTATTCAAAGGGAGGAGAAAGAAACTTTGTATTTGTTCTTAAAATTGAGAAGACAAGGTAATTCTAAAACTTTTAATCTTACTTTTTCTTTGTGGATGTGTAATTTTTATTATTTTAATGCATGTCTCTAGATTCAATAAATAATTGAATTAATATCAAACAATAATAATCTTTTTAATAAGCACTTTATTGATGTGTATTGGATGAAATATATCTTCTCGTCCCTATCTCACCCTTTATCTTCCTTTTTTTGTTTCAATTGAAATTAGTACAACCCAATACTCTATTAAAATGTAAATATTGTAAATGGGTTTAGTTTATATTTTCATGCTTTCAATAAATGGAACCTTCCATCTGAATATAGGAGATAATTTCTCTCCTTCAATATTGTGAAATTTCATATTTGTCATTAGTGCCTCAAAGAACAAGTTTATCTTAGAGAAGAAATAAAATATGAAATATCTTAAAATTTAGGGGTTTACATAGTGATCTACTCAAAATGATGGATTTAGTAAGAATTCAATAGCTAATTAAAAGAATAATTAAAAAAACCAATCAAAGAAAAAAATCAAATAAAATGCCTTCAACATGACTTTGATGATATACTCAATGAAATTCATGTTTCAATTGAATACATGAATAACCAAATGGACAAGATGGATGAGCTCATGGATTCCATGGAAATGATATATAATAAGTTGTTGATATACTATAGGCATGTAGTATATAGAATAATAGAAACATAAGACATTAAAATTAAATATAATATGATCATGTATGTGAAACTTATAAATGACTATTTCAAGAGTAAAGATAAAAATTTAGTATAACTTCTCATTTATAGGTTGGAAAATCATATCTTGTCATTTAATAATTATATTCCCAAGCTTAGACTAATCTATATAATGATATTACTATAATATTATTCATCCCATATCATGACAATGTTTGTCCTCAAATTCATCCTCCAACCCCTCAAATCACTATTGAAACTTACCTATTATTATTCACTATTCATTCATATTTCATGCCAATAATGATCATGAAGGTTCTAACTATCCAAAAAAGGCCAAAATGTTGTAGTATGCACCATTGAAGAACCATGCAAAGAAGTTATTTTGGGCAACTCTAATCCTAAGATTTAGGAACTTGATGGAAAATCCACTTTAGTATATTTTTAATATTTAGTTAATGATGATGAATATAATGAAAGAGTGGAGGGTAGAATAGTCATTCATATGATGTGTTCAATAGAGCTCAAAATGAGAAGTTGAAGGCTATGGAAAAGAATAAAGAATGTGATAAGGTTTTTTTCAAAGAATCTCATAAAGTTGTAACTATTCCTAAATTAATTATTAATATAGGTAATAATTTTTCTAAATTACCCAGAATATAATCAATAAAAAATTATATGAAATCCCATATGTCCTCATAACATTTCCATCGATGAAGAATCTACTAGTTCTTCTTTTGATATAATTCATCACATGGACAAGCCTAAGGCTCATATTTCTAAATATGAATACCTTAGGTCAAATAAAAATAAATAGATGTATTGATAAATTTAATAAAAGAATAAAGTCTAAGTGTACCTCTTCATGGATCCAATATCATATTGGTTGATTCTAGTTTGAAAAATAATGTAGTTGTTTCGACTCAAAGTATTTAAACACTTGAAGATTTTTATTTTTCACTATTCATTGGTGGATTTTTATTGAAAAATTACATAAATGATTTATAAGATTAAAATAATGTAATTCCATCCATAGAAACACATTTCTTAGGACTAAATTATACCAATAATTTTTGTTGTTGGTCTCATTTATTGGAAAAATAAAATATGTGCAAGTTGATCTAGTTGTATTCCCTCATATGAGAGCCAAAGTAACTATTCTAGTGGTAGATATATCTCTAAGATATGGAATTTTTATGAGTATAACCTTATGAAAATATGTCTGATATAAAATCAAATTAGATGAGACACAAGATATTATTCCTATAAAATGAATAAATAAAAACTAGTGCTATAACCAAAGGCCAATTTTTTGTTGCAAAAATCAAACAACCCTTGGGAAGACATTTTGTATGAAGAAGTAGGACCTAGTATCTACATGATAATGAATTAGAAAGATCTCAAACTTCCATAACTTATATAAGGTGATACAAATGATGTCTATAATTTTATGAAAATTTCTCAACTTTAGGTTTAAGTGTTGATGTGCTATTGGTTTCTTCTCAAAAGGTATTATTTCTTTGTTTACAAAAAATCCAATTTGAATGAACCAAAAATAAAATTAAATATGAGGATTCGATATTAAAATTATAGGTATAAAAATAAATGGGGATTCAAAATATCAAATCCAAATAAGATGATAATTGAGTATAAAATAGATAAGAGGTTAGTGCCAAGTAAATAATGACATATTAAAGCAGTAAAAAAATAGGATCTAGGATTGTATCAAATATTTAAAATATTTATCCATTAATGTTATCCCAAGAGCTAAAAATTATAAAGATAACACCCTAACAATATCCACATATTTTTTTATTCCTCATCCAAAGTTTGATAAAAATTGATTTATCATCAAATGGTATATTGACCAAGTGTTCTAGATAATTATAAACATTGAAATTGTTTAACAATGATGAGTATAATATTTATTTCCTAGAACAAAGAGAAAAATTGATAAAGATATATTTCAAATTATGTCTAGCAGTATATAGGGAGTCTTATGTGATAGAAATAAAAATGTATCAATATTGGAACCATCTGATGTTCAAGCTAATTAAATATATGGTAAAGTCATTCATCTAAAGTAAAATAATATCCCTAAGGGCTTGGTATCTCTTGATTAAATGTTTGATAAACATGTTAGGTACATAAAAATAAGCTCTATGAATGTCCTTGAGGGTAACCTGAGTATGAGAGAGTGAACATTGGTATAGATGAGGAGCCATGATATGTCAACATTTGAAAATGTTATTCTAAGGAAGAACACATGATATTCATTATTTATTTAAATTATATAGATACATATTTTCTTGGTGATATGTTGATTTGAATTCTTTCATACATAAGAGTATCTAACATAGTATTCCATTGAATCCATTTGTCAATACATTAAGACAAAATTTATGAAACTATAATCCTATAATTGCTGGTATTATATACAAATAAATTAATAAGGTGTTGAATGTAATAATAATATTTCTTATTCATCATTATTTTTGGGTGTTTAAAATCATGCCTATAATAAATAAACATAGAGAAGTCAAGATTTATTTATATTTTCACAATTTGAAGCATGCCTTACTCAAAGATAATTACCCTCTATCAATCATAGATCAAATACTATAATCTATCATAAGAACTAAAAATATTTCCATGCTAAATGTTTTTTTTGGATATAACTAGGTTTGATTTTATATATAAGATTAATACAAGATGATGTTCACCACCCTTTGGGAAATATTAACCTAAAAAAGGATACCATTTGGTATCATGAATGTAGGGGATACATTCTAAAGATAGAAGTATTTATCCTTAAATAAGATAAATAATATGATCATATAGTGATTTACCTTGATGACCTTATAATGTTCTCAAATAAAATAAAAAATCACTATGAGCATTGGAAAATGGTCTTTGAAAGATGTCGAGCTCATGGCATTTATCTGAACCCCAAGAAGTCTATTTTTTAGTAAATGAACATAAAATCATAATAAACATGGCTTATAATTAAATTAATAAGAATAATCCATAAATATTAAAGGAAATTCAATAATTATCTTTACCCACCAACAAACCTGGCATTTATTCATTTTTTGGTAAAGTCAACTTTCTTAGAATAATTATTCCTAACTTCACTAAACTCACTAGAAACATTATCATATAGAATGATAATGGGAAGAAGTATTTTAATGAAATTAAGAGATCTATTTACAAGTCACCTATGTTTTTATTCCATTTTTTATATGGATTTCATTACATACTATTATTCTTCTAAATATACATTATCTTATATCTTGACATAGAAAAATGCAGAACAAATTGAATCTCAAATATATTTCATGAGTTATGGTCAACAAAAAATTAAATCAAGTATTCATTAGTTCAAAAAAAATGTTCATGTTATTGTCAAGGTAATAAAAAAATTTAGTTTCTACATCTTGAATTCCCACATCATTGTAATGGTCCCAAATTCAATATTCAAGTCAATTTTCACTCAACAAGAGCTTAGGTTAAAGAGAGGTGTATGGATCACCAAGGTACAGGAATATGATATATATATCAAACCAACCAAGTTGGTGAAAGTAAAAAGCCTTTTTATATTGATTTCTAAAAGTGTTGATTCACACAAAGAAGAGAAAAAACTACCATTGGTAGTCTTTATTGACTCCTTTGAGTAGAGGTATTCTAAAATTACATACTTTCTATCATATGGAGAATTTTTAACTCATATAAATCCCAAATATAAATGAACACTTAAGCTAAAGGGAACCAAATACAATATTTGGTAAACAATATATTCAAAAATGTCCCAAGATGGTACTTTACTGAGATGCATGAATAAGGAACAAAAAAATAATCTTTTAGAAGCTTTTCATGATAAAGCATATGGTGGATAATTTTTGTTTTCTATAACATCCTTAAAAATTATGTAAAATCATTACTATTTCTCAACATTATTTAAATGTGTGCAAGAATAAGTGTCATAGAGTGAGGCTTTCCAATGATGACCTAAACTTGCATCATTACCTCTCCACCATGTAGTCGTTAAAGAACATTTTTAATAGTATGGATTTGAATTCATCAAATAATTTAATACACATTACAATGTAGGGTATACTCATGTGTTGATGGTGAAGAAATTATTCACTAAGTGGGTAGAAGTTATTCTGGTAAGATCCACCACTTTTGAAGTTATTTTTAACTTCATAAAAGAGAACATATTGGTTAGATTTGGAGTCCCTCAAAAAATTGTCATTGAAAATGATTCCAACTTTTCATCATCTAAATTGATAAATTTTTACTATAGATATGGGATCTTAGTTTCACACTTGTTTAGTTATTACCCCCAATTTAATGGTCAAGTAGAATCCAAAAATAAGAACATCACCACCATTGTTCATAAATTGGTTGATGAAAATTAGAGGAATTAACATAATATATTTTATGATGCCTTATGGGTTGATCGAATAACACCTAGGAGAGCAATCATAATGTCTCATTTATAATAAATATATGATAACAACATAATGATTTATATATCTCTATAATTTATAGCCTTATAGATAGCTTAAGCTATATTATATGACCAATTCAAAGACTCATTACAAAAGACAATCATGTACCTAGAAATATTGAAAGAGGAGCAAGTGACATTGATTGATATAATTTTAATGTATCTATAAAAAATCAAAAAAAAAATTAGAAAGCACAACAATTATATTTTCAAGAAGGGGATTTTATCTTACTTTGGGACAAAAAATGAGAACCAAGAGGAAGTTATTGGAAGTTCAATTCCCTATAACTGAGGCTTTTCAACATTTGATATTTATATGGTGAGAATATATATTACTTAGAATATAGAGAGGGAACTCATATTATGTTGTTTTACAATTTAAAATGTTTGAAACAATATAAATAGTTAAGGAAGTCTATCACCTAATATCACCCATAGGTTATTTAGGTTTTTGCACCTTTACATTACATGTTTCCTTTATTTATTTATGGTATTTCATGTTTATTTTATTTCTTCCTTCATTTTGAGTGGAATATTTATCTTAATGGATAAGTCACTTCACCTATGAAAGCAAATATTTTGAGAGTTCATCCTATTTCCTTTCACAAGTCCATGTTATTGGCATAAGCAAAATATTATATCCAAAATCATTCAACCAGTTTTTTATTTAAGTATATTAAAAATAAAGTTCATGGTTACTCTTCAAGATACATAGAATGTTAAATCCATTTTAAGGTATGTTTTGAAAGATGAAAATTATCAAATATTTAAAAATTTCTAAGCTATACTTCAATTCTTTTTCATTCCATATGTGAATAAGAGACTAGATCTGCTAGACCTTTGGTCTATAAGGGATGTGAAAATACACCACTTATGAATTGCATGATCACACTATCTATGACTATGTGATTGGACCCACCTAGCCCTAAAGATATGGTGGACACAAAGCCATGATTATGTGGCTTAGAAAATCATGACTTTATATCCATCATGTCCATGAGTTTGTATGGACATGGTCTCTTAGTCGTGAACCAATTACATGTACATAGGGAGACCTAAAGGCCAAAACATGTTAAGCACTAGCTAATGCTTATAAAATGCATTTTATATTTACATTTCATTCATCCTCATAATTCAGATCCATGAAGTGGTGCCAAAATTTATACTTATGACCATTTTATCCCTTGAAGGTCTATTTTTGTAAGGATAAAGTCAAAAAAATAGTTTTATAAATACTCATCAATGGTGTATTTGCTATAATTCTTGCTCACTATTTTCATAGGTTTTTAGTAAAAGGGAGTTTTTTAGATGTGTGACTTCAACAAGGTTCTAGCTTTTCACTATCAAATAAATAGAAAGCATTTTCATGACCACTACAACCTTATCATTTCAATCACATAAATGAAACAAACTCCTAATATATATATTTAAAAACCTATAAGTCCTTGCTGAAGTAACATTTTAGGTTACATGAAAAACAAATATGAAGTATACATATATGGATTTTGAACCTATGTTGGTTTGTGAAAGTGATTAAACCCAAGGTTAGAGATTTTAATATTATAAATGTTGATCTATAATAATTACATATCATGCTCAAAGAAGACAATACTAGTAGCATGATAGCTTACCTTTATGAAAGTATTTTAGTTGAGGCAACTAGATTTCCCATTTCAATATAGTGTAATAACTTAGTTTTTACCTATGCTTAACACTACAACCCAAAAACAAGATAGATAAAATTAGTTGGTAGTGAATTTATGGCCAAATTGGATGGTATGATGATGGGAATGACTATTGTATACACCCAATTCTGTCCACAACTAGCTTCTGACTAATTTCTACTAAACATCATAAATTAAGCCTAAAAATCACTAAATGTCTCAATTTTAGCTACAAATCATTCATCAATGCTTATAATCATGTTGATTCATCCATATTTTGGGTAATATCTCATACTAAATAATAACCTCTCATGGATTCATCCCCAATCACCTAACAACTAGTAGTTTGGCCTATGGATGCATTAAGTGGGGAACTTGATCAAATCTTAAAAGAACTAAAATGTTAATCAAATCAAATTAAATAATTAAATAATATTAAATTCTTAGTTGTGTTATAAATTTTTAATTAATGAATATCTAAAAATGGAAATTCTAAAAATCAAAATATCAAGCCTTTTCATCATTACCTTTATGAGTTGTCAAGCTCTTCCAAAATATCTAATCTGAGAGCCATGCCTAGTAATTGAAAATCATCATTACATGATAACTCTTATCTCAAATGGAGTTAGTCTCAACTCACCTAGGGTTAATTTGAACCCATTACATGTTTAAACTCAATCTTAACTCACCTTTGGTGAGAGTTAACTTTTGAGGCTATAAATATAAGGCCATACCTATTGATATATAAGATATTTTGTTGTAAATTTATTATGCCTAAATATATTTAAAGAGATTTTTGTGTAATGTTATTATGCTCAAATAATTTCAAAGCTTTGATAGTGTAGAGTTATTACGTAGGATTTCCCATAAGCTTCATTAATGAAATGTTACCATGCCAAATTCACAAGCCAACCAACCAAGCCAAGGTGTCAAGGAGAGAAGGAATAAAGAAATATTTATTCTCAAAGACTTCTCGATGTACAAACTGAGAAAACCACTTAAACAAGCCATTTAGAACTCCAAAAAATGTAAAAGAATGTTTTATTTTGTGTTCTAATTATGCTTTAATTTGTATGCTTATTACCTATGCTCTCCCTAGTGTCTAGGCTAGAGGTGTTATGATTTTAGTGTGTATTTTGATTTGTTTTATTGGACTAACACTATACTAACATCCCCTCTACATATTTCTTGTTACATACTTTTATTTGCATTTTTCCTTATTTAAAGTGTTCTTTTGAGCCACGTTGTTGACATGTGTTTTGTTTGAAGTTATTGTGGCAATATCTTGAGTGTCCTAATCCCTTTTTTCTAATATTTTTAATGAGTCAAACTTTGATTCTAAAGTGAGCCAATTATTGATTGTTGTCTAATACAATTACGTTAATTTAGTTTTATGTTCAGTTCTTGTTTAAGTCTTATGTTTCTAAATCTACCGTTATTTTAGTATTATTATAACCACCTTTGGACAAATTCTTACTATTTATTGACCCTAGTTCAGAAATTATTCTACTTTGTTTATACACTTTTATGACTAATTATAACTGCATGTGGGAAAATCAGTAATCTAGCCATAAATGAGTTTTGAATCTTTATGTTACTTTTGGTGCTTATTATAACTACCTTTGGGTAAATCAGTATCATTTTGTTAGATTATTTTCACTTTTTTTTTTAATCCTTCCCTTACCTAGCTTAGTTGTTTTCCCTTTGTGTCTCTTTTGCAGATCTAAAGGCCATTTTATTATATCTCAGCGGTTCATTATCTTTAGAACCATTTTTTGTCATGTAACATATCCATGGATCTAAACTTGCCTCATTACACATGTAGTGGGACCATGTATAATATTAACTATAGGAACTTTGTGACTAATGAACCTTTTGTTCAAGAGTTGTATGATAATGTCATTTATAAGATAGATCTTGATCTACATTATAACATTCCATATGTTGAACAAAGGCATGACCCTCAAGTATAATATTTAGTGACACATCCTTTGGGATAATTAACATACCAAGTTTACCCTTTCAATGATAATGGTACCCAATCCTGTAACTATACCATTAACCCTCATTTGGTTTGCATAAGAAACCAAGATTCACAACATCTAAGGATCAATATTCTAGGTCCTCATCTTTTGGCTTGCTATAACAACCAAGCTTCATAATGACCTAACATTACCATTATATGACTTCATTTTTTGGATCATGATAGTAACCAAGCTTCACAACACCCTGACATTACCATTCTAAACACTCATCCTTTGGCTTGTGAGAGAAACCAAGCTTCACAATGCCCTACCATTACCATTTTAGGCCTTTACAAGTATGGTAACCCATTATCCTAACAAGGTTGTGTAATTACAAATAGATGGGTCATAGTTACCATCCTATATTGATAATCAATCTTTGTTAAGCCCATATTAGATGAGCCTATTTACAAAGAGATCATTATCTCGCCAAAAATCATTCTTCCTTCATTTCCTACCTTCCCCCACCTTATAAAATTTATGCTAGTCTTTAAGCCATAATATATCCAATCCGTACCTCTCTAATAGAGCCAATCATTTAAAGACCAAGATGTGTTCAAAACTTATATTTTACAACAACTTGTAAACCAAGGCCAAGAGAAATAACTGATCCATGATAGTTTTTTTGAAACACCTATTTTTGATGAGTTAACCTATGATTGATCACCTTTAGATACTATCCATATTATCAAGGAGTCTCACATTGACAAGTTAGTCTTTGTTAAGTCACATCTTATTAATTATAACCACCTTTAGGTAAATCATTATCTCAACCATTGTCCTATTTTTCGATAATCCAATCTTTGTGGAGTTGTCTCTTGACCTTTTCCCCCTCATTGAAGAGTCTCACTTTGACAATATAGTCTCTATGGAGTCACCCCTCGAGTTGTTCCCTCTCTTTAATAGACTTCACCTAGATGAACAAGTCTATGTTAAACCCTTCTTCAATGAATATATTTTTGAAGAAACCATTATTCCATAACAATCCATTAATTTTCCAATACCAAACATTTAACCAAACATCATTTTAGTAGCAACCAAAATTGAAGAAGAATCATAATTAGAGTTAGGTTTTTTTATTTTTGAACCAATATCATATTTAACATCAGAAGTAGAATAAACATTAGTATCAACATTAGATTTAGACTCCCTTGAGTTAGAATCAACTTCAAAATCATAATACATTCATGGTTATTACAACATTAGTTACACATGCCTTATAGATCAATTTAAATGCATTTGTGATCCTTCCATAATTTTTTAATATGGTCACTTCAGCATCAACACAAGTCCTCTTAGTATCTTTTATGAGAAATATGTTGCCTCTTCCCATTCCATTATCATTCCACATACCATTAACACCAACAAACCTAGCCATTATATTGACATTCCATCTCCCTAAGTGTCGATTGGGAAAGATAGAATCATACCTTATTGAACTACATCCATGACAACATATCAGTTGAAGAATATCAAAGGGACCAAGACCAAATTCATTAAGAAGAAGAATAATCTCCTAGTGAAAATATTTTAGAGGTGTTAGGGTGGAATCAAAATCCAAACTCAACATCTTTTAGTGAAACCTTGTTTGAGGCTCTAAAAGATAATCAAACTTAAAAGTCAGCATTCCTTAGTGATTCCTTTTTAGAGGTGCTATGGGATAATCAAGACAACTTTATTGGTGAAATTTATTTGAGATGCCAATAGATGATCACAATAATTATCCACTTCTTGATGAAGACATTATTAAAGATAACATCAATACATCTTCCAATATATAATATAAATAACTTAAAATTTTGGTGGTCCTATTGAGAGCATATTCATAATAATTTGGCCCTAACAAAACCAAAGTTATGTTGAATCTAGAATCAACAACATTTTACATGCCTAAAAATCATGATCTTCATTTGTTTCCCAATCATTATACATTCCATTATAATCCATTTATTCATTCTATACCTATATTACATTACCAAATTAGACCTATCATCTAATATATATCCCTATTTACCATCCCTAACTACACTTTCCTTTAAAGAGTCTATGAAGGTATCTTATCTCAAAGTTTGGAGGAAACATATTCAAAGACAAATGAAGATAAAAACATCACTATTAGATTCCAAATATGTAGCAAGATATTGATAGATCAACTATTTATAAGGGGTGTGGGATAGTAGTTTAAACATTTGCCTATTTTAGTTATATCACATGTTGATTAGGATGTGCATCTCCACATCAATAAGAACAATAAAATGATATATTTTATTTTCCATTTACCTTTTCATTTTCATTTCCCAATCACCTTGTCATTGTCTCATACCTTGTAATTTACTTTACCTTGCCACTTGGGGGAAATCCTATTACTATTATATCCAATTGTCATAACATCCCCATCCTTGAACCATATCATATCATATACCATTTACCATACCTTCCTTATTGGAAAAATTGTTTTTACCCTCCTTCCCCAACCCTTTGACCTTGGTTCCATTCCATTGGTTCTTTAGGCACTTTTAGTGAAGGAATTTAGATGAAATTTGAGTAATTGCTTTATTATTCTAGACATAGGCCATATTTTGGACTAGTATGATAGTGGTTTGGTAGTTGTATCTTTCCTTTATTTCTTTGATTTATTATAATTATACATGGTTATAATCACCTTTGGGAAAATTATTATCCACTTTGTTTTACTAATTATAACTACCTTTGAGAAAATTAGTATAATTTACCTATGCCAGTATTTCTTAACTATAATTGCCTATGGGCAAATCAAGAACAACACTTTTATCATGATTTAAAGTCCCACCTTTCCATTTCTATGCATACTATGACATTTACCTCATTTGAGAGCTTGATACTACCTATTCAAATTCCTTCATTGTAAGGGTATAACTACAATGACTTTAGGTCCTAATGGGACTATACAAGTAGTGCTTAATTCATGTTGAGGTCAGCTTAATCACCCTTTGCCACACTCTCCTCTCACCATTTTTTGATAAATTTATATTTTGAATTCTCTCTCCATTTTCTGGGTTGGACCATTTAGTCTCTCATAATTCTTGATTGAGTTGAGATGCTATAAAAATTCAAAAAACATTTGCCAATGATTTTATGCTCTCACCATTTTTTTGAGAAACCCTTTTTCATACACTCACCATTTTGTGATATCCTTCCCATTAGTCACTACAACAACATCACTTTTTTTTCAATCATCATTTTTATGTTATCCCATATCTTGCGAGAACTATATTTGGCCTAAATTTCATGTTGAAACTTGCATCTATGAAACTATGTAGGTAGCATCCACTTTCCTAGTGTATCTATAGGTAGCTTGACTACCCCTTCCTTTTATTCTATTCCTTGCATTTTATTTATTTCATTATCTCTTATATCCTAGAGGCAATGTATATCATCTTATTTATGTTGTTATTTCCCTATAGCCTAGGAGCAACCTTGTGTCATTTTTTGTCTTCTATTTGTGATAAGATTGTGTTTAAACATTATTTGTGTTTGTTTCTTTTTATTCTCTCTCTCTTATTTTTTTTAATTATTATTTTCCATTTCTTGGTGTTTTTTCTTTCTATTTATTTGATTGTTTTCTTTCATTTTTTTCCTTGACTTAGTCTACATACATTCATTGGGTGATTCCTTGCGCATTATTCTTGAGTCCATCTATATTCATACATCAACATTATTATCATGGTATTTATCATTAGTGTTTTTTTTTCATGTGTTTATTAGATCAGGAATTAGTCCTTATGCACATTATGACTAGGTCATTATGGTGTTTATATAAATTTTTATACCATCACATGCTACATTAAAAATTAGCTCAAGAAATATTACAAGTAATGGTGCCATAGAAACTTCTCCTTGGTAACATTGGTAAATCCTCCCACCCTCCTTGATAAAATCAATCTATTGATCATTTTGGTTATATCCATACTAATAAGGATGAGCATATCTAAGTTGGTAAGTAAAACCAAATCATTTACATTAATCAATTCTTATTCTTCTAGTTCTCATTCCATTTTCTCCCACTTTTGGGTGAACTACATTAGCTTGAGGTCTATTTAGACTAGGTAGGTATTACTTAGATATATAACATATACCAGATTATCTCAACCACATTTATTCTTATAACTATCTATTTCATCACTTTTTACATCCTCATGTTCCTAGTTATTTGTGGCTTCTTTATCCCTTAGACCATCACATCTACATTTACACTTGATCATATTTAATCTATATGATAGGTTATATCCTTGAGTTTTGCTTGCCAATATTCCCTATTGAGGCATAACCAAAAATCATTATTCAATCTAGGTCATCTTAATGATTATAACTTCCTATGAACAAATCATTATTTTAACTCATCTACCCTACTGGGGCATGTGCATGTGCCACTGATTATAACCACCTTTGGGAAAATTAGTGTCTCAACCTTTTTTTAATTGATTATAACAACCTTTGAGTAAATTATTACATTTTAAATCAATTATTTCAATCATTATGTTGATTGGATTAATCTCACCTATGGATTAATTTCATTCTTCTTTTTGGTTCTTTTTAGGGACCATCCATCATTCACGTGTTAGCCACTCCCTTAAGGGGGGATTATTATAGGATTTACAAATGCTATTTGGATCTTATTCATTAATCACTATCTTCTTTCCTTCTTTGAAGATACATTACTATACCTATATCTTGTAATGCCTTCTCAAATATGGGTAAACTATAGATACCCAATTCTGGCCATAACTAGATTTCAACTAGACTTCAAACTGATTTCTACCTAACATTGAAAATTAAACCTACAAATTATTAAACATCCCAATTTTAGTTTCAAATCATTCATGAATTCTTATAATCATGTTGAGGCATCCTTATTTTGGGTATTAGCCTATACGTAACAATAACCTCTTACAGATTCATCCCCAATCACCTTGTAACCTATTAAATGGTAGTTTGGACTATGCACCCATTAAGTGGAGAACTTGAAAAAACCTTAAAATAGATAAAATTACAATAAAATTGAATTAACTAATTAAATAAGATTAAATTCTTAGTTAAATTATCCATTTGTAATTAATGAATATCTAAAAATGGAAATTCTAAAAATCAAAATATCAAGCCTTTTCATCATTACCTTTATGAGTTGTCAAGCTCTTCCAAAATATCTCAAAATATCTAATTTGAGATCCATGCCTATTAATTGAAAATCATAATTATATGATAATTTTTAACTTAATTTGAGTTAACCTCAACTCACTTAGGGATAGTTTGAACCCATTTCAAGTTTAAACTCAACCTTAACTCACCTTGGGTGAGATTTAACTTTTGAGGCTATAAATACAAGGCCATACCTATTGATATCTATGCTCTTTTAGTGTAAATTTATTATGCCTAAATATCTTAAAATCTATTTTTGTCTAATTTTAGTATGCCCAAATATATTCAAAGATTTGATAGTGTAGAGTTATTATGAAATATTTCCCATAATCTTCATTAATGTAATGTTACCATTCCAAATTCATAAGCCAATTAGCCAATCCAAGGTGTCAAGGAAAGAATAAGTAAAGAAAAATTCATTTTTAAAGACGTATTGATGCACAAACCAATTAAGACACTTTAACAAGCCATTTAGAGCTCTAAGGAATGTAAAAGAATGTTTTATTTTATGTTCTAGTTGTGCTTTCATTTATATATTTATTACCTATGCTCTCTCTAGTGTCTAGGTTAGATGTGTTAGGTTTTTAGAATGTTATTTTCATTTATTATATTGTACTAAAACTATACTAACCACCCCTCTATGTATTCCTTATTCATAACTATGAGGATTTTGGTGCTTCACACCTATGTTAGAGTAAACATGTGATTTTCACAATGCTACTAGAAAAAAACATAGACAAGTATATTAATATTATCAATGAAGGGTGGCTAAATAAAAAGATAAATAACATTTATAATCTCCTCAAAAATTTATTCATGTCATACTTTAAAAAGGAATTTTTTGATATGATAACCCTTCTCAATAAGGTAGTTGGTAATGATACTGCAATGGAATTTCATCCCTAAATGTTCATTCATGATCATCAACATCATATGCAATGGAAATAAATACATAGAGTGGGGAGGTTTGATCAATAATGACTTGCATGAGTGATTGACTAATCTGGAGGTAGTTAATCATTTTTACATTACATCCTACCTAGTATAGTCCTTGACCTCTCAAATAATATATCCTAGGCTCACCCATATTTACAATGCAAAATATGACACAAAGGTATTTGGGTTATACTCAAAGCTGACCCTAGAGGAAAAAACAAACATTTTTAGAGGGTCAATAATGATTTCATAATGAGGATTAGGAAATCCCTATATGAAGATTAGGGAAGCATGATCATATATTAGGTAGTTTATTTGATTCATAATATGGTTAATACTTCATCCAATTTCATAATTTAACCTACATTAGAGTAGGGGTTTTGAAGGAATATTTATATGGTTTCTTGGATTAGAAAATAATAAAATAATTTTGATTGAATTATGCACATAGTTGGAAATAATACACAAATTATGTAGATAAAGGAATGTGTTTTGAGTTTCTTATCATTTACTTGGATTACCTCACAATAAATAATACCATAAATGCTCAATATATTGAGTTTTCAATCATGAAATTCATAATGCACCCATAATAAAACTAAACTTATTTTGATAGTAAGGGGGTTGTATAAAATCACCTTAGAATTAGTTCCACATATTACCATGAACCACATATTGAGGACTATTAGGCTAATTTTTATGATGTTTATGAAGTTTTTATGTGTGACTTGAGTCAAATGATCTTAGATCAGATCAAATCTTAAATAGACACTTGGGTGCCTAATGGTATGGTTGATGATAGAAGTAAATGGGTGGACCCTACCTAGATAAAGATAATAATCATTTCACCATTGATAGTCAATTGGTCTAGTAAGGAAATAATGAACTTGAAATTTATTTTTAAATTTTTATTCAATTTATAAATGTAATTTTTTGAAACTGATAAAGTAGAGCATACTTGTACAAGATAAACCAATATAATAAGGTATTTTATATCATAAAATCCATCCCCAATTATAGTTATCAAATGATTAATAAGAGCCAAAATTAACTCAATAAATCTACCATCAAAGGATATAAGAGGTGGTGGAGATGATGAATATTTTCAAAATATGAAATAACCAAACAATAATTATGTAAACTATCAATTTTTAGAGGAAAATTTCACACCAAAAAGTGAGTAAGGCACCAACAATCATCTTCCCCTCTTGGAGATTCATCCTTATTGATAGTCAATAATACTCATCAATTTATCACTTCTACTCAAAGAACAACTATGTTTCAATTTCAAGTGATATTTTAATTATAGTTTATGATTCCCATTCTCCAATTACTTCCCCATTGGTGCCTCTTCCTCCACAAACAACACCACCTACACATCCCTCACCACTACCTTCAAAATTTTAAATGACAAATTTTAATTATATGCCATTTTAATGGATGCAACTTATGTTGAAAAAAATGAAAAATATGGTTGAGGTAGATCTACCTAATTTTGATGTAGTATCTAACTTGATTGAGACTTAAACTCCAAAATAGGCTAAAACCACTTCAATATTGGTCTAATACCCTTGAGGGACCCAATTTGTAGAGATTGTAGAACTAAATGTAGAAAATAATGAAGAGGAGATTAATGATATATATTATACTCTAAAAATATTATCATTGGGTGAAATAACTCAATAAATTGATGTTAAAAAGATACAAGAGATTATAATTAGGATGATAAATAGATCAAATCAAGATGATATCACATAAGAGGAACTAAAATTTTAAGTTCTAAAATTGACTGGTTATGTCAATTATCTCCTAAACCTAGTAGAAACATGGAATAATATTTAGGTGGATGATCTTGTTCAAGTTATCAACATCATTATAGAGGCCATAGTGACCATCAGTAGATATAAAAATTATGGGAAGGCTCTTGAAGCATGGGTTGAATATTTTCTCCTTGATGGAATGCAATACATTGAATATGTGGTCAATCTATATGATAAAGTTGATTCAAGTGTGATCCAAAATAACCAATAAGTCAAGAACAATGGTAAATAATTAGAGAAATGATAAAGTATGCAAGAGGATTTTGATGCAAATAGTTAATACTAGAACATATAAGTTGGTTAAATATGGATTCTTTGACAAGAATGAAGAATATTTCTCTTATGAATGCTCAGAATACATTTTGTAGAAGAGTGAATTCTAGAATAAAGATATAAAAGAATTCAAATAAAAAATTCAACTTATAAAACAAATAAAATATGAAGTATCTTTGAATTTATGGATTTTACACTATGATATGCTCAAATATGATGGATTCGATCAACATTCAATAGCTAAGATAAAAAAGTAATTCAAAAATCTGATCAAAGAAAAATTATTTAAATAAAATCCCTTCAATAACTTTGATGACTGTGCTCAATGAAATTAACATTTCACTTGAAGAGATGAAAAATCAATTGAATTAGTTGTATAAACTCATGGATTCGATGGTAATGATATCTAATAAGTGGTTGATATGTTGTAGGCTAGTATTGATTCTTAAGGGAAACTCAATCTATGAAGTAATCATAAAGTTCATATTATTCAAGACAACAAAGGAAAAGGAGAAGGACACTATTCCAGTTGATCAAACCAAGATAAATCCCTCTCTAGGAAATACTTCTTAGAATTTCATATGTTTCCTTTCTATTTTTGACATTTTTCTATTTCAAAAATTGTATTTTTACTTTTGTATAAAATAAAAAATTAGTGAAAATATAATTAGACAAAAATATAAATACCAAATGTCTCATGTAATTTTAATGGTCAACCCATTCCCTCCTATATATACAAATATTATAAATTGAATTTTATGGGGTTTGTTTGATATCCATTATGATTTTTCTTGAAAGGAAGGGGAAAAAATCTTTATGTTTATTAACCAATCTAAGAACACAAGGAAATTCTAGAATTTTATCTTCTTTTTTATTTGTGGATGTGTATTTTTCCTATGTTAATACATGTCCTATGATTCAATCAATAATTTAAATGATATCAAACAAGCATACTAATATACTTAAACACTTCTATGTTACATACTAGATGAAATATCCATTTTCTCATCCATGGGTGGCCCTTCATCTTCCTTTTATTTTTTCATTTTTGTTTAAATTAGTACAACCCAATACTCCATTAAACCTATAGATATTTTAAATATATTTAGTTTATAATTCCATGCTTTCAATAAAGGAAACCTCCGTATGAATAAAGGAGATACATTTTCTCCTTCACTATTTTAAAATTTTCCTATTTGTCATGATTTCCAAATATCACACCAACAATGAAAAAAGGAACCCTAAGTAAATATAAAAACATAGAGTGGACAAAACACTTTTGCATGTGAATGATAAAAGAGAGACACCATGATACATAAACCTTAAGAGGTAGTAAATAGGTATACAAATGAATAATTTTATAAGTTAATTTGAATTTTAAAAACATAGATAATAATACAAGGGGTGAAATACAAAAAAAATGATATTTATAAGATAAGTTAAGTAAGAAACAATTATGAGGGTCTAATGTGAATGAGGTAGAATAACTTACATAAATTCTCTCCCTATCTTACAATTTTGTTGTGTTTCCTTTATTAAATACATGGCTTAGGAAAATTATGGGGAAGACACATGAGTAAGGAAAAAACTACATAAATTAATTTTGATGCAAAAATAATTTAGGGTATGAAAAGAAACTCTTCATCAATGCCAAGATTAATGACTGGGAGCTAAATAATATCTTATTAGATATAGGGATTGAGATAAATATCATAACCAATGATGAATGGATAATAATGTGCCATTAAAGATATATCCTTCAAAAAAATTCTATCCATGGCTAATAAAACATGGTTGAAATTGATAAGGTTATTGAAAGGAGTGGAGTTGGAAATCAAAGGGATAAAACTATTAATAGAATATAGGTAATTGAATTGAAATAATTAGATAACTACCTAAAACTATTAGGGATGCCATGGTGCTATAAAAAACAAGTAGATGTTTACTTTAGTAAATACTATATGAGTTTTGAGAATGGATACCCATTGAATCTCATGTCATATCAACTCTATAATATCCACTTGAACTCATATAATGAGAGAAATTAAACATAGAGATGACCTCAAACTCCCTAATGGTGGTGTTAATTTTGAAGTCACATCACCTCTGATATCTCCACTTAAAATAATTTTATGATGTAAATTAAACATTTATATGGCCTAAAACTCCCTAAATGTTTTAACATTGTCATATGACTAATGTGGACCTAATAAAATTTGTAAAAGGGAAATCAATCCTCTATTTTATGAGTTACTTCATCATAGTTAAGCTAAGGCCAAGTTGGAATGGTCAAGCTGTATTGGGTGAGGCTAAACTACATTGGGTGGTCTTGAGTTACCTTGATGAGCTCTATATGGCTTCAACATGATTGATACTTGTTATCCTAAAGCTTGGAGGCCATCAATGAGGTTTTGATTGATAGTGAAGCTTGATATCATGAATGACTACCATGTGGAAGAATCATAGCTATGGAGGAAGCCTGAGAATGAGCATGATGACACTAAGGTTGTGGAAAACAAGGAGACTATTGATAAATTTTACCCCAAAATATATATGTAAACACCTATAATTTGAAACTTCTTTCATATGGATTCTTAAATTTGTTGATAGCCATCCTAGTATTGCAATGTTCTTCAAATGGTCACTAGAAACCTTGTTTAGCTTTGTTTAAGTTTTTGACTTCCTTATGTTTTTATAGAGCCATCAAGGTTAGTTTAGAGGGACCTAGGACTATGTCATGATTTCTCAAGATGATTTATTGTTTCTCAAGTCATCCCATTGCCCTGTTACCTTTTTGAAGAGTCTTAAGCCTTATTTTAGAAAGTTAAGGTAACTTTGTATATTTTAGGTTTTTGGATAGGTTGAAGTTCCATTTATGGTCAATTTAAAACTTCTCAAAGCATCATTCTTGCATGTATTGTTAAATACAATGGTTAAAAGTTCAATTTAAGTCTAAGGTGGTCTTACAAAGCTTTATGTTCACCTCATAAAGTCATCAAATATGCATTAGTTTACTATACACTTGAGAATACATTCCAAGGTCTATCAAGTCCATTATTTAGCAAAATATGAGGTATTGCATTTAAATTTTAAAAGGTAAAGCATACCAAGAGAGTTTTTAACATGTATAATGTTAGGAATTGGATAGAGTCATGAAGTATTGTAGTTTAACATATAAAAGAGAATGAATCACTCCAAAGAAGGCAATTTTGGTCACTTGTATGGGCATAGAGCATCCATATTCAGGTTTAAATGAATTTAAGAGTGTCTCTTAACCTCAATTAGATAAATTACATGCTTATAAATCCTACACACATCCAATAAAGATATCAAATGCATCAAAACATTCATCAAACTCCTTAGCAGACCTCCAAAGGTAGTTTTTTTTGCTCATTGTATACATAGGAGAGAGATTGTTTACCTAATATATTGGGTAGATAATTGGATATTATTATATTTCCATTTGGTTCCATTATTTATTTGATATACTCCCCCTTCTTTATGGACAATCATTGAGACTTTAGGGTGCTCTTAAACCTCCCTATAACCCCATAGGAATTATTTTCCCTCTATAAATGTATATGTGATATTGTTGGTGGTAAAATAATGTTTTTTCTATAAATAAAATTCATGAACTTTATGGATACATTAAGTTAAATCTCTCATTAATGGTCCATTTACCATTAAGGAGCAATTATAGTCAAAAAAGGAGCAAGTTTTCACATTTTGAGAATGATATTACTAAATGGAAGTTTAGGGGTAATATTTTAGATTATAAATACATTTCAATGGTATTAAAAGGATAATTTTTTTTTCTCCCATATTAGGTGTTTTTAGGTTATAGGCCCAACACCACTCATATGGAGTTCTTGATCAAGTTTTCAGGTATTGTATGGAGTGTTGCAAACATGATTATGAGGATTTAATCATTGGTTCATCCTTATAATATTTTCATGGTGATAAATTAAATATAAAACCTAAAATACTCTTCATTGATTAAAATTATTATAATCATAGAGAAAGAATGCAATCATGCACCTAGTTGAACCATACATGTTGTAAAGAAAAGTTGAGGGACCTATGGTGGTTTTTTATGTTTTCAAATAGAATATGATCATTAATTAACATTTAGTATCCTTTTTATCATCATAAAACCAATACAAAATCTCTAAATAATAATTAACTATCAAATGGAATTAAATCTCAAAGTAAGATATTCTTTTATAAGCTTGTAGGCATGTTGTAGGGATAAGCAAGTTGAAGATGGTAGTGTAAGGGTCAAAACTACAAGAAAATGTTTGTTTATATCTTGGATAGGATATTATAATTATATAAATAAATTTATAATCACTCACCATGATAAAACATCATCTTTAAAAGGGAAAACCACTTCAAAAAGGGCTAAGATGTGCATTTATAGGCCTGTCTATAAGCTCTTTTGGTTAATATATTTTATTGTAGGAGCTTAATTATGGAGGTGAATAAATGGTTCCCATTCATGAAAATTTATATAATTAATATTAAAGGTATTTATATTATTATAAAATTTCCCAAACAAGCTCAGTACACCCTCTTCATATCCAAGACCTCAAGGATCACTTACAAGCCTACCACATGCACAGTTGGAGAAAAGATACTTATGGTGTCAAGTGAGGGGATAATAGGGTATAATAAGTTTTAGAGGGAGTATTAATGAGCCTCAAAAAACTTTCCATGATCATTCAAAATTCCAAAAATAGTTGAGGAGGACCCATTCTCAAGGTGTGAGGTCAAGAAACCTAAAATATACATCTATAGGCCTATGACTTAAGGCATGAGGAAAAAGTGTAAGTATTGAGGTGTTTTTAAGAGTTAATATTATTATTTGGTTACTAATAACTTTATAATATATCTCAAAAATTATTTAACTCTTTAAAAATAAACAAAAAACAAGAATATGACCGTTAGGGTCAGATTGGCCTAATTGTTCATAAGCCCTCACCATAGGTCTCAAAGAGGTCTTAGGTATTATGAAGAGTAAATTTAATTTAATAAGTATTTTATAACTTATTTTCGGGTGTTTTTGAAATATTATAATCATTTACAAGTAAAAAAATAAAAAAACTTTTACTAAAAAACACTCTCTCGACCTCTTCATTAGGCCTAAACAATCAAGAAAGTCAACCTTCTTCATGTGTGAAGTACCAAGATAAGATACATGGATTAAAATTGTGTTAGTGGATGTTGAATATATATATATATATATATATATATATATATATATGTATGTATATATATATATATATATATACATATATGTATATATATATATGTATATATATATATATACACACACATA
Organism: Torreya grandis; assembly: GCA_037957365.1. Lineage (NCBI taxonomy): Eukaryota > Viridiplantae > Streptophyta > Pinopsida > Cupressales > Taxaceae > Torreya > Torreya grandis. Next base: position 524,078 of record JARHVA010000264.1, on the reverse strand, counting down.
TATGTATATATATATATATATGTATATATATATGTATGTATGTATGTATGTATGTATATTTATGTATATGTATATACATATATGTATATATATATATGTATATATATACATATATGTATATACATATACATACATATACATACATACATACATACATATATATATATATATATACATATATACATATATATATATATATATACATACATACATAAATACATACATATATATATATATATATGTATATATATACATATATGTATATACATATACATACATATACATACATACATACATACATATATATATATATATATACATATATACATATATATATATATACATACATACATACATACACACACACATATATATATATATATATATATATATATATATATATATATATATATATATATATAGACACACACACACACTCCCAATTAGTTTCATTTATTATAATATCAAGATCCTCAACTTTATGAATCATTATTAAGAAGTCAAGGACCTAAAATTGCCTTGCAAACCTTGTTAAAAGCTCGATGACTAAGTTTTTATTTTTAAAAGACCCTAATACATTTGATTATCTATATAATTAGATTTATTTTCTTTTTGGTTCTCATTATAATCTATTATATCGATAGTTTTTCATGTGTGAGGGGCAGAAGGTACATGAAATAGCCAAAAAGGTATGTTATAGGCCTAGTTGTGAGCATGTAGGCTTCTTGAAAGTCTTCAAGTCAATTAAAAAGGATTTTTAAGCTTGAGTATAGACTCTATGATATATTATAAACCTTTTAAATATTATTTAAGGTGATAAATAGGTTGCTAAGTCACTTAAATAGGTTAAATTTGGTGATGGTTTCATTATCTTTCACAATGAGATAGATTACATATATGGCAAAGGTTAATTGGAGCCTAAGAACCTAAATATAACATTATAAACATTGCATGATCATATTTAAGGTTAACTATGGTCATAATAAAATATTACTCATGAATTATAATCTATATGAATGTAGGCAGTACCCTAAGCACCTTGGTAGGATTATAATGACACCTATGCAGACTTTGGTAATTCATGGAACAAAAGTAGGAACCCTTTAGTCCTCAAGAATACTCAAAGTTTATATCTCAATAAATCATCCTATATATTGATTTAAAAATAATCATAAATACTCAACCATAATTTTATATACAAGACTCATATAAGACCTCTATGTTTTGCTATAGTACCTTCCTTTAAACAATGAACCATGATGGAGGTCTCCAAAGCAAAAAAATAGATCTTCCTTGGGAAATTATACTTTTATATCATTAGAGAAGCCTATTTATAGACATATATAGGTCATATAAATCTTTAGAGTCTATTTAACACCACTAATATTGCTTGTTGATTCTTTTTGGAGCCTCATTATACCATGAACAAATCCCATCAAGCCACTAAAATAGCCTTGAATGGGATTTATTAGTATATCATTGTAATAATTTTGAGGTGGATGGTGTAATGAAGTTAATGACCTCTAAGACACCTAATTAAAAATAATTATCATTATAACATTACTATGGATAACCCCTAAATAGATGTAAAGTGTCAAGAAGCGGGGCAGAAGGTAGTTCAAGGTGAGTGAGTAACCAAAAATGCCACTTGTCACTCTTCAATCAAGAAGGATATGACAGTTTCAAGAGAAGAATATGAGGAGTCTCTTTTACACCAACCTTCATGATTAACTTCATCAAAATATTACCTTGAGGGTTAGGAAGAAACATGTCAACACATCACTAATAGGTCTGGTGGCACTTCTTTTCTACACTATAACTTACTTCATCATGAGAAGACTCCTCCAACATCCTTATTTCTCTTTATCTCACTCTTTCTCTATATATAACCTTGTTTGGATTTGTAAAGGATCCTCCACCATGAGTATGGTGAAGCCCTAATATTTTGTAATGACTTTGATTAATATACAACTATGTTTTCCTTCTTCCATGACTACATTTAGATTAAACAGTTGAATGATTGATGAAATCAAGTGAAGACTCATGCTCAACTTGGTTTATTATTTTTTATTCTTACCTTTATGTAGTTTATTTCACTATTATAGGTTATATAAAGTGTCATTAAGGGTCACTTGTTTTTTATAAGTTGTAATAATTTCCCTCCTATTTCCACAATACCTTACCTTTTTCATAAATCACTAATGTAATAGGTGCAAGTTGAGAGTAGTTCATGTATTTTAGTCATATAGGTCATATTGAATATGCAATAGGTTTTAGTGATCTTAAGATTTGGTGTATCACCTCCTTAGTTATGTTTATTTTAGGTTATTCCTCTCCATTTTCATTTGAAATTTAGTAGTGTAGTGTTTGTGAGCCTAATTGATACATTAATGGGAGTTGGCCCTAAAATCTAGAGATTCATTCCACCTATTAGGCCACCCATAGCTTAGGATTGTATCCATGTTACCGTAAATTTTGAAGCATTAAAAAACCTTCAAAGGGTGAAAATGTATGCTATATTAGTTTTATAATCCTTGATGGGACAAGATTGATAACTAATTCAAAGGTTTTTGGTGTTGCACCAGCCTTTGGAGGCATTTTAACAAACACTAATGGAAACTCTAAATGCATTCAAATAGTTTTAGTATCCCAAGTATAATTTAAAAAAAATTATATTTCATATTTGATTTTATCATGAGGTTTCATGGTTGAGTTTGGTGTTGATTTCTATTTTACACAAGTTGATGAGCCATCTCAAACTCATGTTTATCCTTTTTAGTAGTTCATTGGCTCTTATTAGTAGTATGTTAATTCTTGTTAGCCTTGCTATCAAGAGTATTACCCTCGTTTTAATAAATAATATTACCAAGATAATCCACCTCTTTGACATCCTTTTCATCCTTCTAATAATCTTTGTCAAGACCATGTTTCCCCTAGTCAACCTAGTCATATTTCAAATTAGTCTATCTCAATCTTTAATCAAACTCTCTTAAGCTATGAAAGGTATATGATAGGTATTAATACACAAAAGGAGTATAGTGTAAGTGTTCTTAGTCATCTCATTTAAAATGTGAGAGACTAATTATAGATAATGAATAAATAGTGGGCACCTATTGAGAGAGAAATCTACCAAAGACTCACTAGTGACATGATGGACATAGGTGGACTAATTTAATGCATAGAGGACAAGCTAATAGTTCATTAAGGGAAGCAATTTTAATTTCATTAGACTCATGTGCCTTATCTTATACCACCTTATCCCTCTTTTTTCTACCCATTATTCCTCAAAAGACTAAGTCAAGTGAGTTTCAAAGCATCGTCAGTCCTTCACATACCCCTCAAGACTTTCCATCATGAAAGTTAATCCAAGAGAACATACAATAGAGGAAAGAGGTTATTATTAAGAGAGATGAGGATAAGGAGAAATTATAATTGGATTTTTTTATTTATAATTTTATGGAAATTAATGAATCTATCTTGGCACAAAAATCCATTCCCCTTCTTAAATAACCCACCAAAAAATCCCTTAAGATTCCAAGTTAGAATCAAGTGGTGAAGTCATGGGATAAAAAAAGTGTAACAAGTTTAGATTGGGGAATTGAGACAAAAAAATAACCTAAAACTAATAAATCCCCACTCATCCCTCCTCAAGATCCCATTCCATCTTGGAATTCAATTAAAGAAGGGATCCAAAACAAAAAGTAAATCTTGTTGGAAATCTTGAAAAATGTAAGACTTTCCCATGTTAGAAATCAATTCAAAAGAGCATTGAAATGAAAAAAGAAGTCCTTATGGATAAAATTGAAAAAAAAAAAAAAAACATTTAAAAGTTTGAAGGATTCATTGGTGAATGGAATGAAGAGAGGGATAAGCTCATTTATCATGAGAGCTCAAAACTAGTTTGTGATGTTGAACATCCCCTCCTTGAGGAAAAAAGTCAAATTTGAGTTGTAGATCACTCCAAATAAAGATATGAAGAGGATGATTTAAGTGTATATGATGATAAATTAATCATTGGAACACTACTTGGTGAATTATGATGAAAATCAACCTTTATAAATAAGTAGAAGACAAGGCATGATGAGTTGATAATGTTAGAATCATAACAGGTTTTCAAAGTGTCATCAATGACTAAATGGATCAATCACATTGGCATGTGTTTGGTGGTGATTAATAGGTTAATGATTATCATTTATTATTAGATGAGATGGAAACCAAGTATGAATTTAAGGAGGCACATTTATACTTTGAACCTCCTTGTTACCCTCAAGTTAATGAGCCTCTCCCTTGCTACAAAGATAAGTTAAATTTGATACAAGAGGACTGAATTGATCTACAAGATAATGAAATGAAGTTTAAAGACTTATTTAAGGTGGTTGGATTAGTATTAAATATTCTATAGGGGGTAAAAGCTGATCAAAATATAAAAAATAGCTTTGGCAAGCAAATCAATATGCAAGAAAGAGTTAGTCCTAAAATTCTAACATTCTAAGAGGTAGTTCCACTTAATGATGACTTATTTCATGTTATTAAGGAAGGATATCTAATTTTAGACTTTTTTTCACTCTTATAAAAGTAAATTGAGATCCATTGGTCTAAATATCTCAAGAATCAAGGTGCATTCCTCATTGAGGCCAGCCCTACAAGCATGCCACAAGATCTATTTCAGCTTATTCAATTTGATCAAGAGTAGCCTATTGATGAGACAAATATGACATTATTTGTGCCAATTAGATAATATTGGGATAAGTATGACGTTTTTCCTGACTCACATAGTCAATTCATGAAAAAGGAAATGAATCAAGAAGGTCTATTTGCTAGTCAAGGAAACCATGAGTATGTTAACATCTCCAAATGTAAGTGGAAGCTCTCACTCCACGAACAATGCCTAGTTAGACTCCACTCAATAATGACAACCTAATTTCATGTGGCATGGTAGTACCAAGAGATTTCAATTTGATTCTAGAGGATAAAGATATTTTTAGGTTGGTTATGTGAAGTACATTGCTTGTTTTGTTTTACCTAATTTCTTTTTAGCACAAGTGTGTTGGTTTATTTTTTATTTTTGATTATTATGTGTGTTATTTTGGTGTTTGCTTTTTTGTTTTTGTCTTAGTGAGATAATTAGATATTTTAGTTTTTTCAAGGATATTTCATCCAAGATCATGGTCTCATAAACATCATTATTTGAGTGCAAGTGACTCCATTGCCTAATACAAGGACAAGTCTATTGGTCTATTAGCATTGTAGGCATGTTACCCCTTATGAATCACCAAATTGTTCACCATTTTTTTCCCTAGACCAAAAATGTCAACAAAATTAGGAATCCCTAAAAAGGAAGACAATGCTGAAAAGGTCAATTGAAGTCAAATTTTGTCTTGCAAAGCTTTATATTCACCTCATAAAGTCATCAAATATGCATTAGTTTCCTTTACACTTGTCAATACATTCCAAGGTCTATCAAGTCACTTCTTGGGCCAAATATGAGGTATTTTACATAATGTTTCAAATTTTAAGCATACAAAGATATTTTATAAAGTGCATAATGTCCTGAATTGTCAAAGTCATGAATACTTGAATTTCAACATGCAAAAGAGAATTTCACTGCAAATAAGGCATTTTTGGTCACTTATACCAGCATAAAGTGTTCATATTCAAGTGTAAATGCATGTACGAGTGTCTCTTCACCTCCCTTAGATAGATGTAATGATTAAAAATATTGAATAGGGCCAAAAAAGGTAGAAAATACATCAAAAAATTCATCAAACTCCTTGGCATACCTCTAAAGGTAGTTTTGTTTTGTTTATTCCATATAGAGGAGATAGAGAGTGGTGACCTAAGATCTTGGGCAGAGAAGGGGATATTAGTATCCTTAAATTTTGTGTCTATTTATCTAATCCACTTACCCTCCTTTATTAATAATTAATAAGAATCTAGGGTACTCTTAAACGTCCCTAAAACCCCACATGGCTAGTTTTCTATTTATAAATGTAGATGTGAGGTTGGTGGTACAAGAACATTTTATAAAGATAAAAGATACCCCTATAAACCACATTAAATAACTTGATGGATAAATTAAAGTAAATCTCTCATGAATGACCCATTTAGCATTAAGGAGTAGTTATAGCCAAGAAAGGAGCAAGTTTTCACATTTTGAGAATTGATCTACCTATATGGAAGTTTAAGGGAAATAGTGAAGATTCAAAATAAAATTGAATGGAAGTTTAAGGGAAATAGTGAAGATTCAAAATAAAATTGAATGGTATACAAAGGATAATGAGTTTTCTTTGGTCTCCCATAGTAGGTTTTTTCTAGTTACAATCATAACACCACTCATATGGATTTCTTGGTCAAGTTTCTAAGCATTGTAGGGAGTGTTGTAGACCCAAGTACGAGGAATTAAGCATTGAATAACCCTTATAAGGTTTTAGTGATGATCACTTCAAGCTAAAATATCTAATACTCTTCATTAAATAACATGATAATACTCATAGAGAAAGAATGCAGTCATGCACCTAGTTGAATTGTATAGGTTGTCAAGAAGGTTGAGGCACATGTTATCCAATTTTGACCCCCCAGGTCAAAATAGGACCCCTATATGAAAAAAATTGAACCTTGGGTGATTTATGAGGTTTTAGCTGAGTATAAAATACCTTATTATCATTTATTAAGGTAAATTTTTAAAGATTAAGGTATGTCTCTTTTATGTGTTTTAGTCTATTTAGGTCTCCTAAGTCAAAAATAGTCAAAAGGGGTGATTTTTGGTATCTTGAGAAATGTGTCGACATTCAAGTGAGGTCAATAGGGATCATAAAATATGTCATGGTATGGACCAAAGAGTTTTAAATCATAAAAATATGGTTATGGGAAAGAAACATTAGTTTTAGGGGCTTCTCAAGCAAGTACACATGGGAGGAGAGAGAATATGTAAATAAATAAGGTTGTCAACATGCTCAGGTGTTGCCAAGTCTAGAACAGTGATTCTCAACTATCACATATATCATATGAATGAGAAGAAAGTCAGTTTCTTATAATTCAATGCTAATTTTAGGAGATATATGAATTTTTATAGACTCTTAAGTATTTTTTAAGAGAAAATATTCATAACATCCTTTGGACTTATATAGGACATAAACCAGCTTGGGAAGAAGTATAAAGCTCCATAGTTGTAAACATATCTTCTCACTCTCATCATCCCCTTCATAAGCCAATGAAGGTAGAAATTGAATAGATGGTACATGTAGATTTGAGGTCTAAAATTTTGGCCAATTTTTATGACCCCTATGTTATTCTAATTTGTTTAATTTGTCATTATATGGGTGATCTTAGCTTTATGAATGATCGATAAGATCATAAATTGCTTTTTAAAGGAAAAAATACCCACATGTTGAGTTTGGAGAAACTCCATTGCAAACGGTGAGATCATGGATGCTTGAAAATATTTGGAATGGGTTTTTATATTTTTTTATTTTCCTCCCATACTTTCATTCATCATTTTGGCACGTTTTGATAGTTCTTTGGAAAGGAAAGTCTCTCTTATGAGAAATTTGAAGTGATTGTTACACTTTTTTATGTTTCTAAATTTCCAAATTGGTCAAATGTATTTGAGTGATTATTAATGGTATCATACTCTCCTATAAATTCATTCATAACCCTATTATTAGCAAATATTTCATACAATTCTCATGGTCACATAAATCTATTCACATTTGTAGATTGTGTGTTCTATGTGTCTGCATAATAGGTGTTTTTATGAGTTTGTATGTGTTTAATTATATTAAGAGTTATTTTATTCATGATAGGTGAATAAATAAAATGGTTAAAATATTATTTGAGTCCATAGTAGTCATCTATGTTTCACTTTTTAAGGTTAAAAACATAAGTTGCCTAGCATTCACCTACAAGCTTGATATGGTATGTAACTTCAAGAACTCCATGTTGTTAATAAGTTGAGTTGGTTATCTAGTTCTAAAATATGGAAGATTTAAATATGAATAGTGAGTGTATGGACTAATTAAGGTTAAAAAACACTAAATTAAAATGAGTTGATGGCAAGTTAACTACCCTAAATGGACACTTATAGGATTATGCAATAAAAGTAGTGGATACCAAAGTTCAATATGTTATCAGAACAATATACAAAGTTATAAATTAATTAAAAAGACATTTTTTTATAAGTTTGAACAATGTAGGTGTCATGACCTATTTAAAAATGTCAACTTCAATACAGCTATGAGCAAACCCCTAATCACCACCTACAACCAACTAGGTGAGGGATTGTACCTAAAACAAGTGAATGATGTAAGGTCTATATTTTTAGGATAGTAAGATGGTTTTGAGATTGAAAAATAACATGATAAATCCTATAGGGGTGATAAGAGGAGGGTAAGAAGCCTAAATCCTAGTCAAATATGCACTCAAAATTCTCATGAGGACCACCTATAACCAATAATTTAAGACTATATTGAGACAATAGATTGATGGATACACTGAGTTTTCAATTTTTTTAATGGGTTTTTAGGTGATCAATGACATGACTAAGTTTGAGATCCTCAATTTTTAAATATTATTCTTCAAACACTAAGACTTGTAGACCATTCCACAATGCATACACATAGATAAGAAGTCTCCTATAGGTTTGTTGTGGCATGTTCAAGGTATTTCAAAATTTAAAGATAAGGGTTTATATTTATGTTTTGAAGTTCATTAATAATATTAAGGTGATTAAGTCATTGAGTTTCTATGCCAATACTCAACTAGCCATATACCTGCACATGTTTAAAGCACAAGTTTGTTTGCCTAGGATAGTGAGTTTACTTGTTTGAAGAAAGTGATAGAGTTTTTGAGGAGAGTAGTGGTTTGTTTTAGGAGAGATCATAGTTATCAAGACATTGAGGTCAATGATAACCAATCCAAGAGTGAATAAATTGAATAAATAGGGGTCACAAGACCATGTACCCCTTTTCACAATCCTTGACTCACAATAAGATGGAATTTTCTCTCTTGAATGGTAGGATACTATGGATAATGGAAAAAAATAATTGTCAAAATATAGTATCATATAATCTTCAATTTCACTCTAAACCTTAGGATTCAAACTAGAAACCCTTGCATATTTAGTCTAATCAAGACATAAGATTGCTTATTCATGCTAGAGGAAGTTGTTTATATGAAGAAAGTTGAATGAGACTATAGTAGAATCTAAGGGAAATAAATTATTGTAATTTGATTGTATTAAAATTAACATTATATCAAAGCCTTAGACCTAACAATAATGGAAACTTAGACCCCTGCTCAGTCAAGTACAATCCAAATTCTTTGAGCAATGGATAGTTTGTCCTAAGAAGTGGATTGTTGGAGTAAGTTGAGACTTAGATATTTTTTATAATGTGATGAGGAAAATTTTTAATTAAAATTATATAAAATCCTTAGATATAACAAGTGAAACACACACAGTTGGTAGACCCTGTACAATCCTAACAATCTAGAGTGTATACATAGTTTTGGGAAGTCAGTCTTAAGGAGATGAAATGGAGTTAATGGAGTGAGATAATACCATTGACACCCTAATTGGAATGTGATAAACCTATATAGATAATTCATAAGTTATTATAATTCTATCAATGATATAAAATGAGTAAACCTAGGAACTAGGGTATGACAATCGATTTGATACAAGAACCCTATGCCTAGAATAATGGCATATGCATAGAGTTTGAGAAATAAAGTAACAATATAGACCATTAAAAAATGTCAAGGAATATGTATTAGACCAAATTAAGGTCATTTAATATCAAATAAATTTTTAAACATACACCTATAAACATCATTCTTACCCAAACCCCTCAGAATGTTTGTTCTTCACCCTGAGGGTCATCAAATTTTGATCACACCTTTCACAAGGAGATTCATGGGGTTGAATGGTCATTGGAGATTTTATAGGGGTACCCTAACAAAAATATTATGGAATTATTAAATATAGAGAGGGTTTATTTTTTATGAATAATAATTAAGACCCTAGATAGGTCTTAAACCTCTCTTCAAACCCAATAGTGACCAATTTTTAGAGATGGAATTATAAAGCATAGCTAGTGCCATAATTTTATCCTAGATCATATTGTATATTATTTTATACTCCAATTGGCTCATCCAAATGTACTTGAGATGTACAAATTATTGTATGGATTTTTATAACTACACTATTTTATGTGTGTTTTTAGTGTTTTACATGGATTTTGGAGAGATGGACACTTGAAAATCAATAGAAGAGGTCCCCTGAGACTTATTTCATATTATAAAATCAAAAAAATTTATTAGGAACCCATTGATGTGACTAAACAACTCAATTTCATAAGGTAGTCCAAATAGGATTATGAAAGGCTTATTTTTTACCATTTCATGGTTTGTCTATAAGCATAATGTTCCATAAGACCAAAGTTTACAAGGAGATTTTTATTTTCATTGGTAAATTAAATCACACACTTCCCAAAGGTTTAACATATACATGAGGAGTTTAGATCCAAAATCCACTTTCTAGGCCTAGAGGCCTAATTGGTAGAGGAAAAAGGTAGAAAAATGGGTTTTCACGTAGAGTCTAAATATTAAATTTGATATGGAGATATAAGGAAATATAAATTCATAAACTATTAAATTATTTTATCAATATCATCTATAAAAAATTTACACAAGGAAATTTATAGAAAAATGAGTTCTTAAGAGTTAGTCCAAGAACCAAAATGGTGTGTTTCATTCCTGATAACATGTTTTAAAACCATTCATCTAGTATTGATGAGATGTTCTCGAATGATGGAATGGTAGACAGATGAGTTTATTAAGGAATAATAGATTATTATTAAATGTCTTAATTTCCTTTGAAGGATAATTCATGGTTGGAAATTACATTTTTCATTCCTCATGCAAATAAAGGCAATTTTTAAGGAGCTAGTTAAGGTGTCAAACAAGTTTGTAACCCCTATGCCACTTGGAAGGTTTGAGATCCTTTATGAGTGAGACACATGGCCTTATAAGTTGTTTGAATATTTCATAATTCCTTTTATATCTATTAAACTCATGTACACTTGTAAATATTCTACTGATACCTCTCTCTCTCTCTCTCTCTCTCTCTCTCTCTCTCTCTCTCTCTCTCTCTCTCTCTCTCTCTCTCTCTCTCTCTCTCTCTCTCTCTCTCTCTCTCTCTCTCTCTCTCTCTCTCTCTCTCTCTCTCTCTCTCCACCATTCTCTATATATTGAGCTACTTTTGGCTAAGTTTGTATCCTCCACTTGGGTATGGAAAATCCCTACCCATTTTTATTACTTTGATCAATGATAATCAATTAGGATACCTTATTTTATGACTATACTTAGTGTGCATATGATAATATATGATCTTTTCAAGTGAATTGACCTATCTTCCTTGGCATGTTGTCATTTTATAACACTTAGATGGATTTTTAGAGCTTATTTTATATGTCATTGAAGTGTATGGGTCTAGCACAAGAGTTGAGTGATTTTGTATATCTTATATTATAGCAGTATCTCTTGGTTAGTATTCAAAGCTTAATCAACCATTACAACCTTCACATTGAAAAACTCATGTGAGAGATTCAAATTGAGATTAGTGTATGTAAGGTTATTTTTATTGATTAATAAGTACACATGTAGCTGGTTGCTAGTGGTCAAAATATATTTGGTGCATCACCTCATTAGATTAGGTTTCTCTCCCTTTTCCTAGTAGGTGATTGATTAGTTTGTGAGCCTAAGTGATTCATCAAGGAGAGCTAGCCCTTTAAATCTACAAGTGTGCCCCTATACTAGATAACCCATATGTCTATGGGTAATCCCATGTTTCACTAAATTTAGAGATTTCTAAATAACCTTATCATAGGGTGCAAACTTTAGTCATAATAATTTTGACATGCTCAAAAGGACCAAGGTTCAAAGTTATGAAATAATTCTTGGTGTGTTCTTTTACTTATCAGCCTTTATAGGGACTGAAACAAACACTAATGGTGACTTCAAATACAATAAGCTAGTTATAATACCCTAGGTACTTATTGTGAAAAATATTTTATATTATCTTTTTTTTTCCTTTGACTCATGAAGTTGGGATGGTTGGGTATGGAGATAAATTTTATTATAAACCTCCTTATCAACCTTGTCATGACTCATACTAGATATATAGCCTTCTTTATCAACTTGGTTATGACCCCAACTATGTGCTTCAAAAACCTTATCAAGCTTGTTACCCTCTTTATGAGTCATATCAGCCCTATGTTCAACCTATTTTTCTTCTACATGACCATGATGTTGGATATGAGAAGCCTTCTCAAGATCAAGATGTCTCTTATTGTCCCTCAAACCAATCCATTTCAAGTTTGAAGAAAAATCTCTTAGGTTGTAAGAAATACATGTTAGACCTTCATACTCAAAGAGAACATGGTCAAGATATTCCCAACCATCTCATTCATGACATGAGAGACTCATTGTATCTATTGAAATGAGAATGGACACCTATTAAGAGAGCAAATTGGAAAAGCCTCTCAAGTGAAATATTAGATGTAAGTGGTCTCATTCAAATCATAGAAGATATGTTGAAAGTTTATGAAGGACAATAGGTCCAATTCCATCAAACCTATGTGCCTTCTTACAATCCATCTCAGCTCTCATACATGCACCCATTCTTCCCCAAGAGATCTTTCTACATCAGTCTCTAAGTGTTCCAAGTATTCCATGTGTTCCTTAAACCTTCCCTTCTTGGAATTCAATTTAAGAGAGTATTCAAAAATAAAAGGAGATTTTTGTAGAACAACCTATTGATTCAAGCTAACATCTCACTTCTCTTCCTCAAGGTAATCCCAATGAGTCTTCCAAAATTCCAAGTTATAATCAAGTAGTAAAGTCTTGGAATGGGCAAGGTGAAATAAGTATAGATTGGGGAGTTAAAAGGAAAGAGAAATCTAAATCTATGTAATTCTCTCCTACCCCTCCTAAAGAGATGTTTTGTAATCTATATCAACCTTGTTATGATAGTTATCCTCGTGAGGCCACTAATCACTTTCAATAACCATTATTTTAAGAGGATGTAGATAGGAAAATAAAAGATTTGGAGTTAAAGATAAAAGGGATTTAAGATAGCCAAGATCAAGAGATGGAAGAAAAATAAAAATTTGTGCCTAATCAAGTCCCATTTCCCTCTCCCCACAAACCTATAGCTTGTCCTTCTTTGAGGTTTACCCAGGAATGTATTCAAAATAATAATGGGATTATAATTGAGAAGGTGGAAGATCATCTTGAAGTTGTTGAAGAACCTCAAGAAGGCTAAGGAAAATGAAGTTCTTATTGAAGATGATGTCCCTTTCATTTTTACATTTAAATATCTCTCTAAGAGTTTTTTCAAAAACTCTCTATTCCCATTCATGATCCATCCACCACACCTCATAATCCATCTCCAACTCATTATCTTGACCATCACCCTCCCACCATTTCCCTTCAAAAGGAAGAACTTGATCTATGGGAAGCAAATGAAAAATATTAGGTTGCAGTTGTTAGTGAGATTCAAAAGGGCCATGAGGAAGATGACTCAAGTGAGGATGAGGAAGAAATATCCATTGCTACTTTACCTAGAGAACAAAAGCATAAATAGGTCTTTAGGAATGAGCATGAATATTTTGAAGGAGTGGAACAAGTTAAAGTTATTACTTTTGTTAGTTCTATTCAAAATGATGATCAAGAAGATGATGAGGACTTGTTTGTAGTCTTAAGATCAAGTTACACTCCTCTTCAAGGAGGCTATAGTCTATTCAAGAGTAAAGAAGGTATATTTGTCAATAAAGTTAATATCTAAGGAATACTCAACCCATCAAGTATGCCAATTTAAGAGACATATACACTCTATGATGATATGTTTAAGGTAATCAAAATGGGTTATCATCTCTTCAATCAATTGGAAGATTCTTACCCACTATTAAAGGACAAGGTAGATTTTTATTGGCCTCAATTTCCCAAGAAGAAATAGTTTATTCCTATTGTATCCATTCCTACAAGTGAATAACAAGATTAATTTCAATTTATGTAATTGGATATGCCAACTTATAAGGATTTTGAATAATCTATATTTTTGGAAGTTGATACAAAGTTCCTTGTAAAACTTGATGAGGTTATAATAGAAGAGAAGAAGAATGAGGGCCCTAAATAGGTCATGGTGATCTAATAATCATGTCTAGATGAAGTATCACTTGTTTAGGTTTCATCTATAGAGTATCATGTGAAAGATATTGGGTCAAATGATGAGTTCATCCTCATAGGAGACTAGTTTGCTACTAAAGATCTACTTGAGAGTATGATAAAAGGAGTGGCATTAAAAAGGAGATGAATTCAAAAATGAATAGGCCCAAAAATAATAATATTTATTCATTACATTTGTCACTTTATGGATTAAGAGATGGTACAAACTTCCCCTTTGATTTAAGAGGAAGTAGTTGTCTTCATGTTAGTTATACATAGCTAGTTATTTTTGGGTTTGTTGTGTTCCCTAAGTAATTTTTTAGCACATGTGTGTGTATTCCTTTATTTAATTTTGTGTATGTATTAATTTTTTGTGTTATTGAGGTAATAAATTTTTATTGTTGGTCAAGTCTCAAGGTTTGATCTTTTTGTCTCAAAGTGCAATTGACTGCATATCCCAATGTAAGGACAGGGCTATTGATCTAGTCAGCATAGCAAACATGCTACCCTTATGAGTCATTAATTTTTTATCCAATTTTGACCCCCGAAGTTGAAATAGAACCCATATAGGCAAAAACCTGAACATTAGGTGATTTATGAAGTCCTAATCGAGTCCAAAATATCTTATTAGCATTTATTAAGGTATATTTGGAAAGATTAAGGTAAGTCTTTTTTATGTGTTTTGGTCTATTTAGGTCTCCTAAGTCAAAAATGGTCAAAAGGGGTCATTTTTGGTGCCTTAAAAAATGTGTCAAAGGTCAAGTGAGGTTAATAAGGTCTTAAAATGTGTCATGGTATGGACCAAAGTGTTTCAAGTCATAAAATTTTAATTATGGGAAAGAAAAGTTAGTTTTATAAGATTTCCAAGTAAGTACAATGTGGGAGGAGAGAGAATATGTACATAAATTAGGTTTTCAATATGCTCAGGTGTTGTTAGGTCTAACACAATGATTCTCAACTATCACATATATCATAAAAATTAGAACAAAGTTAGTTTCTTAAAATACAATCTTAGTTTAATGAGTTAGAGAAAGTTGTACATACTCTTGAAGTCACTTTTAATAGAAAATAACTTTAGAACATCCTTTGGACTTATACATGTCATAAAATAGCTTGAGAAGAAGTTTCAAGCTTCACAGTTGTAGACATATCCTTCTCTCTCTCATTGTCCCCTTCATAAGCTAGTGAAGGCATAACTCAAATAGATGGTACAAGATGTATGGGTAGAGTTGAGGGATAAAATTTTATAAAATTTTTAAGACCCCTATGGGATTAAAATTTATGTAATTGGTTATTTTATTGGTTATCTTAGCTTTGTAAATAATCTCTAAGAGCTGAGATTACTTTTTGAATTAGTAAATCTACATATGTTGAGTTTGGATTAACTCCAATGAAAATTTGTGATCATGGATTCTTGAAAATAATAGGAATAGGTTCATAAATGTCTTTATATTCCTCTCATACTTTCATTCCTCATGGTGACATGTTTGGATAGTCCTTTGGCAAGGAGAGTCTCTCTTGTGAGTAATTTGAAGTGACTATCACACTTTTCTATGTTTTTGAGTTTCTCAAGTGGTTAGATGAATTTAATTTATTATTAATGGTCTCCTACTCTCATATAAATTCATTCATAAACCTATTATCAATCAAGTATTTTGTAAAGGTCTCATGGTCACATAGATTCATTCATATTTCTAGATTGTGTGTTTTATGTGTTTACATAATAGGGGTTTCAATGAGTTTGTATGTGTTTTAGAATATTGGGAGTTATTTTATTCATGATAGGTGTGTTTATAAAATTGTTTAAATATTATCTGAGTCCATATTAGTCATTTATGTTGCACTTTTTAAGGTCTCAAACACAAGTTGCTTAATAGTCACCTACAAGCTTGATATGGTCTACAAATTCAAAAACTCCATGTAGTCAATATGTTGAGTTGGTTATATAGATTAAAACATGGAAATTTTCAAGTTGAATAGTAAGGCTATATACTAATGAAGGTTTCCAAACATAGTAGCCAAAAGAGTTGATGGTAAGCTAATTGTCCTAAATGGACACCTACAAGACTATGTAGTAAAGGTAGTGGATATCAAAACTCAAGATTCTCTTAGAATAATATATGAAGTTTGAAATTAATGATAAATACCTTTTTTGATAGGTTTATAAAGTGTAGGTTTCATGACCTATTTAAAAAGGTCAACTTCAAGAAGGCTACGAGCAGACCCCTACTCACCACCTACAACCAACTATGTGAGGGATTATACCTAGAACAAGTAAATGATTTAAGGTATAGAGTTTTAAGTTATTAATAATTTTTTGAGATATAAAAATAACATTATAAATCCATTGAGAGATATAGGGGGTGACAAGATGAGGGTAATAATCCTAAATCATAGTCAACTATGCAATTAGAATTCTCATGAGAACCACTTACAGTAAATAGTCTAAGACTATATTGAGATAGTAGATTGGTGGAGACACTAAGTTTTAATGTCTTGTAAATTTTGATCAGTTGATAAATGGAATTACTAAGTTTTAGATCCTTAATGTTTCAATAAGGTTATTCAAACACTAAGACTTGCATACCATTCTAAAATGTATAGACATAGACAAGCAGTCTCTTATAGGTTTACTGTGTCATGTTCAAGGTATTTAAAAATTTGAATATAATGGTTTGCATGTATTTTTTAAATTTCATAAATAATATTAAGGTGATTAAGTCATTTATGTTCTATGCCAATTCTCATCTAGTCATATGCTTGCACATGATCCAAACACAAGCCTGTTTGCCTAGGATAGTGAGTTTATTTGTTTGAAGAAAGTGATAGAGTTATTAAGGAGAGTTCTGATTATTTTTAGGAGAAATAATAGTTCCCAATAAATTTATGTCAATTATACATAATATAAGAGCAAATAAAATGACTAAATAGGGGTCATAAGGCCTAGTAACTCTATACACAGTCCTTCACTAGAAACAAGGCTACCTACTTGACCAAATAAAGAAGTTGTTCTCTTGATTGGTAGGATACTATGGATAATGGAGAGAAACCTCATGGTATACATATAGTATCACATAATATTCAATTTCACTCAAAACCTTAGGATTCAAACTAGAAACCCTTGTATACTCAGTCTAGGCAAGACACAAGACTTCTTGTTCATGCTAGAGGAAGTTACTTGTATGAAGAAGGTTGAATGAGACTATAGAAGCATATGAGGGAAATATATTGTTGGAATTTTATTATATGAAAATGAAAATTATATCAAATCCTTAGACCTAACAAGAGTGGAAACTTAGACCCCTACTCAGTCGAGAATGGTCCAAATTATATACATAGACCTTGGTCAATGGATAATCAGTCCTAAGAAGTGGCTTGTTGGAGTAAGTTGATACTTAGAGATACTTTAGAATGTGATGAGGAACATGTTTAATGAACATTATATGAAATTATCATATCTAAAAATTGAAATAAACATAGTTGGGAGACCCTATATAGTCTTAACACTCCTGAGTGTATACACAGTTATGGGTAGTCAATCCTAAAGAGATGAAATAAAGTTATTGGAGTGAGATAATACCCTTAAAACCATTATGGTAATGTTAAAAAAATTTAAAAACACTTCATGAAGTGTTATAGTTTTGATAGAGATAGAAAATGAATAAACTCAGGCATTAGGGTATGATAGTCAGTTTGATCCAAGAACCATAGGCCTAAAATAGTGGTATATGCAAAGAGTTTGAGGAATAAAGTAATAATATATACCATTATAATAGGTAAAAAAATATTTATTATACATAATTAATGTCATTTATTTTAAAATAAAGTTTAAAACATACACCTAAATACCTCATTATTACCCATACGCCTTAAAATGCTTGTTCTTCAACCTGAGGGTCATCAATTTTTTCTCAAATTTAATGAGGAGATACATGGGGTTGAATGGTAATTATAGGTGTTATAATTGTCCCATAACAAAAATATTATGGCATTAGGATAGAGAGAGTGGATATTATTTATGAACAACTGTTAAGACCCTAAACAGGTCTTAAACCTCTTTTAAAACCCATTAGTGACTAGTTTGTATAGATGGACTTATAAATCATACCTAATACCATATTTTTCTCCTAAAACATTTTGTATATTGTTTTAGACTACAATTTTCTCATCCACATGTACTTTAGTTTTATAGACTATTATATGGATTGTTATAAATGCACTATTTTATGTATTTTTTAATGTTTTAGAGGGATTTTGGAGAGATTGACATATTAAAATAATTTTAAGAGGTCCCATGAGAATTATTTCATATCATAAAAAGAAAAAAATTTCTCAAGAACCCCTATAAGTGACTAAATAAACTCCATTTTGCAAGGTAGTCCAAACATGCTTGTGAAGAGCTTATTTTTGGCCATTTTATAGGTTAGATATAATCACTTAACATTGAAATTTTCATGGGTAAATTTTATAACACACTTCCCATAGGTTTCACATTTGTATGAGGAGTTTAGAGCCAAAATCCACTTTCTAGGCTTAAAGGCCTAATTAGGCCTAATGAGCAGAAGAGAAAGGTAGAAAAAATGGGGTTCCACCTAAAGGGTTAAGATGAAACTTGATATAGATATATAAGGCCATAGAGGGTCATAAGATATGTCCTAAGATATTCCATTATTTTCTCAATATCATCCATATAAAACTTACATAAGGATATTTATATGAAAAAAGGGCTATAAGGAAACTAGGCCTAGTGGAGGCTTAAGGAGCAAAATGAGTTCTTGGGAGTTGGTACAAGAACCAAAATGGTGTGTTTTAGGCCAAATAACATGTTTTAAAAACATTCATATTATTTTTATGAGATTAATAAAATGCACTTGAATTTCAGGCCACTTGGACAAACTAGGTGTGGGAAATGGAGAGTTACAAGACACCTATGCACTTGAATGATGGAATGGAAGGCTAAAAGAGTTATTAAGGCATGCTAGATGTTAAATGAATATTTTTATATCATTTCATGTAAAATTAATGGTTATAATGTCCATTTTTCACTCCTTTCATGCAAATAAGGTTAATTTTCAAGGAGTTAGTCAAGGTGTCAATCAAGTTTATAACCCCTATGCCACTTGAAAGGCTGGAGCTACTTTAAGAGTGAGACACATGGCCTTAGATGTTTTTATGACTATCTCATAACTCCTTTTATAGTTTTAACTCTCATAGACACTTTTCAATCTCCTTATACCACCTCTCTCTCTCTCTCTCTCTCTCTCTCTCTCTCTCTCTCTCTCTCTCTCTCCCCACCATTCTCTATATATTGAGCCACTTTTGTCTAAGTTTTTATCCTCCACCTAGACATGGAAAAGCCCTGCCCATTTATATGCCTTTGATCAATGAGAAATAACTAGTTTACCTCCCCTTGTGACTATACTTAGTGTGTATATGATAATATTTGATCTCATCAAGTGAATTGACTTTTATTCCTTGGTATTTTGTCCTTTTTTAACATGTAAATGTAATTTTAAAGCTTCTTTTGTATGTCATGTGAAGTTTATGAGCATGGTTCAAGAGTTGAGTGATTTTGTATTTATTCTAGTTTCATTCAATACCTCTTGGTTATTCCTTCTTACTTAATAAAACATCACAACCTTCAAATTAAAACACTCATTTGGGAAATTTAGATTAAGAGTAGTGTATGTAATGTTAGTTGTATTGATTTAAAAATGCACATGTAGCTAGTTGGTAGTGGTCAAAAAATATTTGGTGAATCACCTCATTAGAGTAGGTTTCTCTCCCTTTTCCTAGTAAGTGATATATTAGTGTGTGAGCCTAAGTGATTCATCAAGGGGATTTGGACCCTTAAATATAGATGTTTACCCCTATTATAGATAACCCACAAGGTTGGAAGTAATCCCATGTTTCACCAAATTTGGAGAGGTCAGAACAACCTTCTCTTAGGTTTCAAAATTTGGCCATAACAAAACCTATGGTGGTTTTTATGTTTTCCAATAGCATATGATCCTTAAATAACATTAAAGAGAATTTTTTTCATCCTTGAAAACCATCCAATACTTCCAAAGTATATGGAAATATCAAATGGAAGAAAATGTCAAAGCAAGGCAATATTTTATAGGCTTGTAGGCATGTTACAGGTATAAGCAAGTTGAATATGGTAGTGTAAGGTCAAAACTACAAGAAAAGGTTTGTTTCCAACTTGGACAGGCTATCCTAATTCTACTAATAAGTGTATAATACCTCACCATGATAAAACATCATCTTTGAGTGGGAAAATTACTTTAAAAGGGTATAAGATATGCATCTACATGACTGCACACTGTAGGGTGGTAGATTATAAGTTATTTTATTTAAGATATTTTGTCACAAGAGCTCAATTATGGATGTTAATAAATGGTTCATAGTGAGGGTAATGGATCTAATGCCTCTTAAAGGTATTTATCTTAGTATCCAAGGTCCCACACAAGCTCAGTATACCCTCTTTATATTCAAGACCTCGAGGAATACCTACAGGCTTGCCATAGGCACATTTGGAGAAAATATACTTGTGGTGTCAAATGAGGGGATAATAAGGTTTTATAAGTGTTAGGTAGAGTATGAGTTATCCTGTCAATACTTTCCATGATCATCTAAATTTCCAAAACTAGTTGAGGACCCATTCTCAAGGTGGGAGGTTAAGAAACTTAAAATAGTCATCTAAAGGTATGTGACTTAAGGAATGAGGATAAAGTGTAAGTATTGATGTTTTTTAAAGAGTGAAAGGGTTTAATAATACCTTGATAAAATATCTCACATAATATACACGAATAAGAGTACTAGGGTCAGATTGACCTAATTGCTCATAAACCCTCACCATAGGTCTCAAGAGGTCTTAGGTATTCTAAAGAGTAGATTTTATTGAATAAGTGTTATATAAATTAATTAGGGGTGGTTTTGAGCTTTAGAATCATTTCCAAGAAAAAAGAGTGTCTAAAATCAAGGTCCTTAAATTTATTAATCATTATTAAGAAGTTGAGGAACTAAACTACCTTACAAACCTTGATAAGAGCTAGATGATTGAGTCTTAATTTTTAAGTGACCTTAATGAATTTGATTGGACATATAAGTAGATTAATGTTATTGTTGGGCTTAGTATCATCTAGTATAGCATTATTTTGGCATGTGTGAGATGTATAAGGCACTATAAATAGTTTAAAAGGTAGGTTGTAGACCTAGTTATGAACATGTAGGCTTGTTATAGGTCTTAAAGTCAAGTTAAAAGGATTTATAAGCCTGAGTAGAGACTCCATGATATTTTAAAACAATTTTTAGGATCCCTCAAGGTGATACATAGGTTTCTAAGTCACTAAAAAAGGCTAAAATTGTAATGCTTTTACTATCTTTCATAATGAGAATTGTTATAGGTTTGATGAAGGTCATTAGAGTCTAAGAACCTAAAATATAACTGTATAAACATTTCGTTATATTATTGAAGGTTTTTTATGGTCATAAGCAAAGCTTCCTCATGATTTACAAGCTTTTCTAAAGTCTTAAATGGATGGGTGTGATGACTCTTATCTCAAGAAGGTAGGGTTGTAGGCTAGTAGTAAGGTTTCAAAGGTAAACAAGTATTATAATCACCTTGGTAGGCTTATAATGTCACCTATGAAGACTTTTGTAAGTCATGGAATAGAAGTAGGAACACTTTATTCCTCAATACTACTCAAAGTTTATGTCTCAAGAGGGCCTCATATAGATTTTTTGAAAAATAAACATAAAGACTCAACCATAAGTTGATCTCCAAGACTCATATAAGACCTCTATGTTTTGATACAGTATTGTCCTTAAAATAATGAGCCATGATGGAGGTTTCCAAAGCATAAAAATAGACCTTCCTTAGGAAATTATATTCTAATATCATGAGATAATCCTAGTTACAAACCTATAAGAGGTCATAAAAAGATTTATATTCTCTTAAACACCAATAAAAGTGATTGTTGATTCTTGTTAGAGCCTCATTAGACCATGGAAAATTCCCATTAAGTGACTAAATAGTCTTGAGCAAGATATTTTAGTATATCATTGAAAGAACTTTGAGGGAGATGGTGTAATGAGGTTGACGAGCTCTAAGACACCTAATAAAACATGATGATCACTGTAACATCAGTATGGATAACACCTAAATATATTTAAAGTGTCAATAAGAGGGGTAGAAGTTAGTTCAAGGTGAATGAGTAACCAAAAATGCCACCTATTACTCTTCAATCAAGAAGGATATGGTAGTTTCAAGAGAAGAATATGTGGAGTCTCTCCTATGCCATCCTTCATGATGAACTTCATCAACACGTGGCCTTGAGGCTTAGGAATAAAAATGAAAACACACCTCTAGTAGGTTTGGTGTCACTTATTTTCTACATTTTAACTTGTTTCATCATGAGAAGACATCTTCAATGTCTCTCTCTCTCTCTCTCTCTCTCTCTCTCTCTCTCTCTCTCTCTCTCTCTCTCTCTCTCTCTCTCTCTCTAGATACAGTCTTGTTTGGATTTATAAAGGATCTTCCACCATGAGTATGAAAAATAAATACTCTTTTGTAATTCATTTGATCAATATACATCTGATTTCACCTTATTTCATGGTTGCATTTAATGTAAATAGTTGGATGGTTGATTAAATTAGGTGTAGACTCATGCTCACCTTGGTTCATTATCTTTTTCTTCTTACTTATATGAAGTTAATTTCACTATTGTAGGTTATAGAGAGTGTCATCAAGGGTTACTTATGGATTATAAGTGGTAATAATCTTCCCTCATAACTCCATAATACCTTAACTCTTTATAAATCACTAACATAATAGGTGTAAGTTGATATTAGTACATGTTTTTAAGTCCTATAAGTCATTGTGCATATGTAATAGGTGTTAGTGATACTAATATTTAGTCTATCACCTCCTTAATTAGGTTTATTTCATGTTATTCCTCTCCCTTTTCCTTTACAAGTTAGTAGTGTAGTGTTTGTGAGCTTAATTGATATATCAAGGGGAACTAACCCTGAAATTTAAGATTCAATCCACCTATTAGGCCACCAAAACCTAATATTATCTCCATGTTACCCCAAATTATTAATGTTCAAATAGCTTTCAAAGGGTGAAAAGTTGGGATATAATAGAGACAAAAAGTGGACTACCCCAAAAGAGGCCACATATCTTATTTGGATAGGCTAGGCTTGAGAATATATGGTCTTCATAGATGAATGGACCATGTGCCCTATAATTCATATAAAGTGTTATACAAGTCTTATAATCACTAATGTGGTATTAATCCCATAGATTTTTTATATTTTGATACTAATCTCAAGCATGAAATGGGGCCTAAGCTACTAAACTATGAACTAGTGAGCTCAAATGGGACCGAGTCAGAGGTAAGTCTAAAATAATCACCTAAGGTGAGATTGAAAAAATAAAGTGATGAGAGTAAGCTTGATAGAGATAAAGAGCCTCATCTAAGGTGAGAAATTTAGCTTGACTACTAGGAATTTTGAGCTTACATTAGTGAAATAATCTAAGTAGAGTAACTTAAGTGCAACCAATTTCAAACTCGAGCATGATGAAAACATCAAATAAAGCCAATCAATTAACTTAGTTGAACATAAAAATGGTGCAAATTAGGACATGTTAAATATTTTTGGTGAATGGGGAAGGCCTAAGACATATCTGAGTCATGACTATGTGAAATACACATGGTAGTCTAAAGTAGGATAAATGCTAACATCTCATTGGTGACTACATAAACATAGACATCAAAAATTGACTCAAGGATCTAAATGGCATAGGAGGTCTACTTGAAATTCAACCATATAATAATTTTTGATATTCATGTGTGGGGAGATGGGTGATTTAAGATAATTAATATAATATTTTCTCAAATATATCAACCTTAAAGGAACATATCTATTAGGTTTAAGCACTCTCAATGACAAAAACAAAAACAAGTAAAGTCTCCTCTCCCATTACTATGACATATTTCATTGAGAGACCTTCATAAAGAGTCCTAATGCATTGGGGAGAGTTTATTTTTTCTCTTGAATAGGATAAATTATTATGTAATAATAGTATTTATGTAGTCTAGTAGTGATTTTTCTCTTCTCTTATCTCATATTTCTTATATATAGGGATAAAAATGCCTTATTTTGTATACCTCTATTAGGTATATCAAAACTCTACTTCTATGGAGACTTGTAATGCTATTTTAAGGCCTTTAAATTGAATACATACTAGTTTTTACCTTATTTAATCTTTGTATCTTATGTGATTTTATCATTTTTTTAATTTATACATGTGGTTGAGAGTGTTCTCCCTTGTGTATGTCCATCTCCCTTCACCTTGGTACAATTAGGTATGTATTTTACAAGTAATATGTTGTGTTAAAATTGGTTATTCATGTGATTAGTTTTGAAAGTTCACTATTTGTGTCTTAGTAAGACCTTTTATTTATCCCTTATAGTTATAGCATAGGCCACCACCTTCATATGAAACACTTATTACTGAGAAGCCTACTTTGGAAATTATGTAGAATACAATTCAATTTTTATTAGTCCCATTATGTTGTTTTAGGTAGGTAGAATATATCCTCAATCTTGGTGCATCACATCATTTTCAAGTTTTTATCTTCATTCTCTCTATTTTCATGAATAGATTATCAGTGTAACTTGAATAAGATTTATTACTATAGGTTTTAGGGTTGTAACCTAATCTTAAATTAGGTGCATTATGTTTTGATGAACTAGGTTTATCTAGATATTCACTCATATCATAGGTCACCCACACCTAGGAGTGTTTCCATTATGTTAGTTAAAATAGGTATCAGGACCTAATAGGGTTCATTTAAACATGACAATAATTTTTGGCATGCCCAATACGACACCAGTCAACTTTAACTAAGAATTTGGTGCTATTCTTAGTTATTATATTTTTTTAATACACTTCATGATCACTTGTCAACTCCATCTTCATATTTTTAGGTTAGGCCTACTTGTTTTATTCAAAATGAGGGTTTGATTTTTATCCTTTCTAATGTGTTTCCAAAAAATCATACATTTTAAACTTTCAATGGAGGCAACCCTCTTGATCTTTTTCAATATAAGAACATCCCAATTGTATCCCTTAAGATCCTTCTATAATTCATTAGTGAGGATGCTACTACTCTTGTTGGGAATATCCAATACATAGCTAATATATGTGTAGTCTACCATGTTGTAGAAGAGAACATAGTAGTTAGGCTCCTGTAATCCTCAGTAAAGGGTAAATATTTCAAATGGTTTAGGGGTTTGAGGCCAAATTCCATTAATGGTTGGGATGACCTTGGAGAGCTAGAATGCAAGAAATTTAAAGACCAAGCTGACCATGTATTCCTAATTGAGTAGATCACCATTATCAAAATGTGATCCCATTAACTTATGACTAGTTTCAAATTGAGGTTTCAAAGAACTTGGGACATAATTCCTCCACTAGTCAATACATTAGCTCACACTATTTTCTTATATTTCTTGAGGGGCCTTAATAGTGATGTTATAGTCTTAATTAAGTTTATAGGGGGAATTACCTTAGCTAACACCTATGAAATTACCCTTATAGTAGAGAACTATTAAATATGAGATAGAAAGATATCACTTAGGCCTATAATTTCCCTATTACCCAAGTCTATATCCAATCAGTCCATGTTATCCTCTATTCCTACTATGAATAGACAAGGAATCCCATCATAGTCTCCCTTAATGAATTCCATGAGGTTAAAAACCTCATACAAAGCCTTGGAAATGAACTAGTGGATTTTAAAAGGTAACATGTGAAAAAATAAAGGACATTATCAACATTTTCATCAAGTGTATCAGCCTTATAAGTGACCCATATAAGGTAGTACACCACCCCAAGCTTAGTTATTTTGTGCTATCTTACCCAATATGAAAAATCCTATCATTGCTAGTAGCTTTAAAACCCTTGTACCCATGAAAAATAATTTGGTTAAAAATTCAATAGTACCTTAGGAGAAACAAGTGATATCAATCTACTAAAAGGAAAGGTGTGGGAAAAAATACAAATATTGGGAGATCCACTTATCTTAAATTGGAAATAAAGTGAATTTGGGGGCATGAATTTTAATGAAGAGATAGCCTCATAAACTTACTATTTTCATGAGGAAGAAGACTATGTCATGCCCAATATGGGATCACAAGCCATAAAGAAGAATGTTTCTACCAATGAGGCTATTACTCTTATTAATGAAGCTACATATTATTAATTTGATGATTGGGAAAAAGGGTGTTATGAGCTTGGTCCATGTGATCTTATAGAAAAAGCAGTTCTAGCCATATATTGTTTGCATAAGGAGGATAATGTTTAAGATAATATTTTGAAGCTGTAAGAATATAATGATGAATGATAATAGTAATTTTACCCCCTTAAGGATTTTGAAGCTCTCAACAATCTAAAAACCCTAGTAAAATAAGATCAATTTTACATGCCTAACTTCATGGATCTAAAAGACAAATAAAAGTATCTATGACAATAGTGATTTGACATAATTGATGAGTTTGAATATCAAACTAAGAAAAAAAAGTTTGTGATAAAAAAAGACACTAATGGAGCTACAAAAAATGAGTATCGATTTAAATTACCCTAGTTTATCATGGAGAAACATGAGTATCTACAAAGTAGTTGAATGGATTCACTTGACAAATAAAGGGACTATCTGGTAGAGTTCATCATTAAGGACATCCCACTAATGGCTAGTATGTTATGTCACTAATCTCAAGAACAGTACTTAGCATACCCCTCCAAGTCATATGTATATATGCTCATGGGGAGTCATATAGATCTTAGAGGCTTCTAATTTAACCCAGATGGAGTAGAAGTTTTACTTTAGACATATACATAGTATTTTAGTTATTCCTTTGGTTAAGTGATTTTGCACAATGTTTATAGTGTAGTATTTCCTTTCCTCCAAGTGTTCTACACATTTATTATTTTCTACTCTTCTTTTTAATAGGAAGACTTCTATAGTTTCTTTGGATTAAGGCTTAAGATCATAAGTCAGGAGTGAATGATATATTTTGAAACTCTAAAATGAGCTCAAAAAACCATGGTGTTACCCTTGCCATTACAAAGAGTAATCATTTGTTGAGGCATCCTGATAACCTATGTCATAAATACCTACTTTCCCAAACTATAGTTAATAAAACTCACTATGTAAGCCAATTAGGTTATATTTTTTTATCATATTATCAAGTTCTTTATGTCTTACCCAAATGATCATTATATTTGTAACTACAACTTCTATAATAAATGTAAATAAGCCATGATAATTACATCCAAATAAAGCATGTTCACATACTTAAGCTTTAGGGTAAATTTGAAATAGTATATGTATAAGGTCATAAAGTTTTGAAGCATTATATGGAATGAAAAACCTTGAAAGTCTTATTTAAATGGCTAGATATTATGGAAATGGTGTAGAATTAGGTATTGTAGCTAGTCCATTTAGGTGAAAATTTAATGCCTCCTGTTGTAGTAAAACTGATGATAATTGCAAAAGGAGGATGCAACCTTGTTGAGAAAGATGTGACTAATGCAATAAGGAAATAATTTAAATAAATGGGATGATTCTTTTCTTGTCTCATGTTATTGAAGTCCTTCCATGAATCTATGTGTTAACAAGCTATAAGACACAAACATTAAGCCTGAATCTTTATGAAGTTAGTAAAACACAGTGGAGAATATGGTTTTTAAATACTAACTAAAAAAATATGATTAAAATATATAGAATTGGAATAAAATACCTCTTCTCAAGATGATAAGAGACTTATGAGATAAAGGCTTCAACAACTTCATGCCTAATGGATCACTAAACTCACTAGTCCCTACTTAGTAGGTAAACAACCTATATAAGTTGCCAAAACATTGAATCTCAAGTCACATCATGCTAGGTATCTCCACTTTAACTAATATGATAAGGTAAATTAAACATGGAGATGGCCTCAAACTCATTAAAGGTGGTAGTATTTTCATATGACTTATGTGGACTTAGTTGGATTTATAAAAGGGAAGGAAGTCCTATATTAGTTGAGTTGTATCATAATAGGTGAGTTGAGGTTGAGATAGAATGACCAAGCTTGACTGGTTGAGATGCATTGGGAAAGGTTGAACTATATTGGGTGGTCCTAACCTACCTTGATGAGATCAATTACATTATGGTTGAATTGATTACGTGAGATCACTAAGCTTGTTGAGTTCTCAAGTTTTTCTATTAAGTCAAGTTCAACTAGGGTTGAGCTGAGTCATTTGTTTATGTGTAAAGTATTCATCCTTACCTTAGATATTGGATTAACCCAAAAATAACTCAAATCTTCATCATCAATCAACTGATCAATTCTAAGTTTCCTAAATCTAAGGCTTCCATATGGCTACCACATGGTAGCCATCCATAAGTTAGGAATCCAAGGGGTATTAGTAGCATAGTCATAATAGCCTCAAGAGCTGAGTTCCATATGGTTACCATATGGAAAACATTTATTATACCAAAGATTAGAGGCCATAAAGGAGTTTTTGAGAGATAGTGAAGCCCTATATCATGAGTGACTACCATGGAATAATCAAAGACATGGATCAAGCCTAAAAATGAGCATGATTACAATAGGGTCCTGAGAGACAAAGATACAACAAGTGGACTACCCCACAAGAGGACATGTGTCCTATTTGGCTAGGCTGGGCCCAAAAATATATGATATTCATAGAACAATGGAATAAGTGACCTCTACTACATAAAAAATGTTGTGAAATTCCTATCCTCACTAATTTGGGATTAATCTCATATCTATTTTTGTATTATGAGCTCAAGCTTGAGTCCAAAATAGACCTATAACTACTTAAACTAACAATGAGGGAGACCATATGGGCCAGAGTTATAATTAACTCTCAAATAATCACCTAATGTGATCTCAGTGAAATAAAGTGATGTATGTAAGCTTGATGAGAGCTTATGATCCCTATTTAAGGTGAAAAAGTGAGCTCAACTACTAACAAATCCAAACTTGCATTAGTGAAATGAGATAAATAGATGAATCTGATTTAAACCAAGTTTAAACCTGAGCACAATGAACACATCAAGCAAATCTAGTCAACTAACCAAGTTGAACATTGAGATGGCACCAAACATGACACATGAAACTAGGTGGCAAATTGGAAAGGCCTAAGATATATCTAAAGCATGACTAAATGAAAAACAAATGTAATTCCAAAGTATTATAAATTAAAAAATCTCATTAGTCACTATAGTCACTAATATTTAAATGTAGACATCAAAAATTAACTCTAGAATCCAAATGGCATATGATGTATACTTTCAAGTCAGTCATGCAACAAGCTTTGACATGCATGTGTGGGGATATGGGTGAGTTAAGATAATCAACCAACACCAATGGTAAAAATGAAAGAGTTAAAAAATATAATAAATATATAAGAGGGTGTGTTATATAAGTATGGAATATAAATTAAGTTATTAATATTTTATGGATCATAATGTTTTTTAGAATATATTCAATATTTGAAGGGTTATCTACTGCTTGAGTGAGAAATAAGCTTAGTGTTGGTTCACATGTTATGAAAGATAATTATATAATTGTGGAAACCAAATATACCAAATATAATATATTTTGGTATTATAAATTAATTTTTTTTCATAAGATTTGAAATAATAAATTAAAATATGGATTCATGATGAAATAATGATGATAATAACCTAGTGAACATATTAAAACATGTGAATAAGTATGGATAAAAGTAAGTTCAAATTTCCCATATGGTTTTGGGTATACACACATATTGTCATTATAAATACATGGTCACATACATGATACCTATTAAGTGACACACGGAAAGAGATAAAAATTTGGGAAACAATGAAGGAAGAGTTCATGCAGAATTTAAATATTTCCATAACTAGGCCAAATCTATAGGAGCCTTTGAAAAATTTGGAGGAAATTTTTAAAATTGATGGTAAATTTAAGATATATTCATATATATGTATTAAAAATATGGTTATATAATTACTCACTTATTATAATAAACAAGTGAAAGTGCAATGATAAATGAGGCCTCCATAAGTGAAGATGAGTTATATCTAGTTCTTAGATAAGTATGAAAATTATACATAATTTTAGAAGATAAATACATAAAGGATGATTAATATAACCATTTATATATAACCACTTCCATAGAGGAAATAATAATTTAAAGTGTAAATATATATGTGTAAAAATAGTACAATCAGCTTCTACACATGGAGGTAAATATTAGATAAGATGAGGATCTTACATAATTTGTGATTAATGTGATCTAAATGAATTAAATATGATTATTCATGTTATGTGAAATTGGAAAATAATCATACAAATATGAATTTAAATGGGTGGATTTAAATTTCACTTAGATAAATAGAAATTAAAAAATCACTATAGAAGATAGGTACATAGCCTATTCTAGTATTCTATTACTTATTTTGTTTGTAAATATCCATAAAAATGCTCTATGTTAACTTTGTAACCTCTCATATTAGGAATATGATCTCAAACCATATGTGGATGAATCTAAAAAATTAATACCCCTATGGTGACTGATACATTCTAGGTCCTACCAGTACTATTCCTATTGAATATGTAGGTCTGTGACACCTCAGAATGCTATGATTGCACCTATGCATGCCTCCTATGCATACACTTGAATTTGGTTCTATGTAGTGCTATTTATTTTCCTTATCTTTTACTTTAAACCTTAATATCAGTTTTGATACCAAGGCAACCCTTAAAAATTGGTTTAGTATGTTAGGTTGGACAATCCAAACCACTCTCCACTGAGTGATATAATGTTTATTATTTTATAGTACTCCAAAGAGGGATAAAAACACAAATAATTCTTCCATTTAGATATGTGTATGAACCATAGTGATCAATCCATAATACAATGCAATGTTTGGATTTTAAAACGTGACACCATGGAAATTTTACAAACATTTGTATTCACACTTGGCTCTAGGGCTACTCTTTTGAGTGGTATTCAAATATGTATGGCTTGGTGATAATGTCTCATGAGAGTGCTGAAGTATTTATCAAGATTGTTAGGACTTGTCAATGTAATGGTTAAGTGAGTATAACCTTAGGATTGATTTATAATTATAGTTGACCCTTTGATATTTCTTGATATGATTGACCCATGATACATGTCTAGGATGGCCTAATGGATACTTCCCAATTTGAAATATATTTATTGTGTCCTTGGATATTTTTAGTAGAGGTAAACACCTATGAAAAAACTATAAGTTCTCAATTTTTGGTACTATCTTGGGAGTGAAAATCAATGATATGAGATATAAAGATAGTTTTTTTAGAATTAAAAAATGTTATTACATATATTAGGGTGATCTTGAAGGTGTATTCGTTAAATTGGGATGACCAAGAAAAAATGGGTACATAAATAAGGGAAAGTGTGCATAAGATTAAAATGTGTACACAAGGTCCAAATATGTCAAAGTTTGATAAAATGTCTAATAAAAAAATTAGGTGTATATAAATGACTTTTTTATAGTCTACTATTTAAAATGATAGATTAAAAGTATAAAATAAGAAATTTGGTACCTATAATTAACTGCATTTGGTGCTAACATGTGTGCCAAAAATTATGCATTTTGTCTATGCAACATATACAAGGAAACATGCATAGATTAATATCTATGCATGATTAAAAATCTAAAATAATTTAGATAATTGAGTTAATTTAAATTTAAAACTAAAGTAACAAATACACCTAAGGGTATTCAAAATTATATTCCACTTTTATAATTCATTTGGAGAATGCCATGGGATTATTATGACCTAAGGAGATCAAACCACTAAAACCATGATTTCAGGAGTATAAATGCCTCAACCACAATTAGAGAAGTAGAATTTCTAAAAGTTATGTGTTGTAAAAGCCTCAACTATACTACTCTAAATATCATCATTATTATTTTTAAAACCCTAAAATAAGGTTCATATGTAAAGGTAAAACCTAGAAATAAGTTTTTATATCCAAATGGAACCATAAAATAAGTTCATAGGTCAAAATGGAACTACATATCAATCATTGTAGACTTACTATAGATCCAAAGTGCTTACTTGGAACTATTATTCCCCATCAATCCAAAATATACAAATATAAAAGTGTTTGTATGAGTAAATTATGCCCAAATTTTATCCATTGGTACATCAAAGTGATTTTTAATGTCATTAGCTATTTTACATATTATCATATAATGATCCTAAATATACTCAATAGAATAAATATAATTAATATAACCATATAATCTATCTCCTAATGTCATATAATATCACAACCATTCCTCATAATTATGTAGAATTCCATACATATGCCTCAATATATCTAATATGTCACATATAAATCACATAATCTAACCCAAATATGAATTGTATATCTATCATGACTTGAATCTGTAATAAAATCCCACTATATTCCCCCATTTTGATATGATGTATGTAACATGAAAATCACTCATCTTAAAAGAAAGAGTTATGCATATCACATTTTTTATATAAAATTATAATCATGTAACATGATAATATATGCTATCATATAAATATTTTCTCATTTAAACATGTATTAAACATATAATCCAAGGCAATGGGCATACAAGTTTCATGTAAAGTAGATATATAAATTAGGTCAATAAGAAGAAACATAGTAGATACATGATAGAAATCATTGAATCTTATACAACAAAAGTATACATGATAGTAATAATGGAACCAAGATCAACACATTCAATCATTTAACCATGCACATGCACATAATATCATGATCATGAAGGACACAAGTACTCAAATCACACCATGTATTTGACCCAACATGGGCATAACTCATACTAGAGGATATTTTTACACCATTGACACATGACATGACAAAACATAGACAATGCACTCATATAAGAAGTAATATAACATACATCTATGATCACATAATTTAATAATGTTCAACATCAATTACACATGAAAAAAGCAATGCTATTCTACATAAAAAAATCAATGTTATCATCCAATTTAGTAAATCACAATATTCTTAGAAATAACACTATAAAAATATAAGAAAGATAAAGTCATGTATAATATTATACTATGATAAATGGACCACTATAATAAGATATAACATGATAAGTGTGAAAATATTTTCCATGATGTAAGTATGCACATAACATAAAAGGTAGGCCAGAGATGTGAATAATGCCATGCATCTATATATTCATGTATCATATGTAACTTGTATGTCTTTCATCCGACTCATGTATACCATGACAAACACATGTGTATAAAATGGATATGTAATTCACCATGTATATGATAAATAACATCAATGAATCATGTAAACTTGTAAAGTATGTGATGCATAGGTCCTAATTTTGTATTTTTTAAATATCTAATTTTTTTTTAATTTTTAAATTTTTTACAATCCTAATATTACATCTAAGGGATGCATAAATGCAAACCTAATATATTGTAATATCAAATGACCATAGTTCATCATCATTAGAGTCATCATATATAGGTATGTCTACCATCTTCCACTTTTCCTTCTTAATGTGTATAATGCATAAGCATTAAATTTATTTCAACATTATTTAAGGGATTAAATGTCATATTATTAAGTTATGTCACTTCACTTTTTATTACAAAATTTATCTTTTTTTTATCATTATTTCCATCATGACGAATTTTTATTTCATTATTTTGAAATGTGAATGTGTAATACACTTATTTGGAGCATTAACGATAGCTT